>BSBK01001399.1:8835000-9318836 GCA_027943335.1 Chamaecyparis obtusa | reverse complement strand
TGTATATATATATATATATCATAAAACCTCAGAATAATCAGGGGTGTACTAATGGCACAATATACAAAAGAATGTGCTCATGGAGCTATCAGATCAGATTAGTATCTATGGACAAAATGACAAAAACTATCGGAAAACAAGACAGATCAGCTATCTGCTTGATCCTCTTCATCTGGTGGAGGTGGTGGTGGTGCATCTGGTGCTTGCCTCAGCTCGTGGTGCCTGGCTCCCTCTGAAGCAATCATATACTGAGAGTATGTAGGTACTCTTTGTGTAGCAGGAACTACAACATAGTAGGCAGAGACGTAATAAGAACTCTGTGCAGTCTGATGAGTAACCCCTACCTATAATCGCATGTTCTCCTCTCGGAGCTCAACATGTTGCCTCTTAGAATCCTTGAGCTATGTCTCAAGTCTGGCACTCTGCAGTCTCAGGTCTCTGATCTATAATCTAAGCCACCTAATAACCTCTTGAGGAGTCTACACCAATCCCAGATCTACATCTGTAGTGGGCATATCATTGTCCTCACCTGGCTGATCAGCAGCCTCTGCCCTGTGCGCCTTGCGACATCTCACCTCAGCTCCTAGATCAAACTCTATATCAACCTGTGTAGGATCACTACCAACACCTACATCCTATTGAGCACCTAGTACCTCATCAGCACTACCAATATTGTCCAAAGTGTCATGCTCTCCTCTAGTAGATCTCCTCTACAAAAATGCAGGTCTGCCCACTGTAGAACAAGAAGGGCGAGGTGGTCTCATCTAACCTGCTAGTCTCTGTGGTGGGACAAAAGCTCTAGGCCTCAGAGGTGTAGACTGTGGCATCAAAACCTCAACATCTCGGTGCCTCTAACCTCAACCCATAGGTGTACCTATGACATCTATTGTATCCTCCATAGAAGGTATCAACTCAGTGGGATCTGAGAACCTGCATATCGGGTGCTCTGCTAGCCAAGCAATGAAAGGCATCTGTGACTCCATCATCTACAACCTATGGCCTATAATCCCACTCTCTCACCACATATCTGCTATACTCCTATGTACAAAGAGCATAAGACAAGCGTGTTGTCCATCCTAATCCAATCTCTCAGACTAACCGTGCATAGCTAGCATGCTCATGTGGTACATCCTGTATAAACCCATACTGTCTCCAAACCTGTGTGATCAGGAAATGCTCAAGGATAGTGGTGGACCTACCAATCAATATCCTACTCTGGCAAAAGAAACTAAACTGAGCACATGCAGCAGGCCAAGGCTCAACCTATAAGTAAGGTCTCCATATATAATAGGTCATGTCATCAAGGACATGCCTCTAATACTAAATAATGCTCATGCGCACCTGTGTGACATATCCAGAATAAACATATATAATGGGCTCCTCCGACTGTCTCTGTGACTAACATATCGGCATACATGTGGGAATGTGCTCCCATGCCCAAATCTATACAACAAGCGCACCAAAAGCAAAATCCTTTCTCTCCTGATACACTATCTCATGCATCTCAGAGAACATGTGGGCAAGCATACACTGTCCCCACCCCAACTCAGAAGGAGTCGACATCAATCGAGCCACCATCGGGGCCCAGTCCATCAAGAGACCATTCTGCTGACAGTCACACATGATGATACCACCTATCATACCTGCTATAATGCACTCCAGTCTATGTGTGTGCCCTATCTCTAAACTAATGACTCCCATGAAATAGACTGAGTTAGCTGTGTGTCATTATCGAATACTCTCCTAAAGGAATGAAGACCAGAGTTCCCTGAATTGACATAATCAGGTTGAGGACCATGGAATGGTATCCGCAAAATAAGATAGACGTCCTCCGGTGTAACTGTGAGCTCTCAAGTAGGAAGGTGGAAGGTCTGTGTCTCTGAGTGGAATCACTCTATCAGCGTAGTAAGTAAACCGTGGTTCACCCGAATCTCAAGCAACCGTATCAGGTACTCAAACCCACAAGAAGCTAAGTGCACTCTCATAGGATCAGGAAGCAACATGTAGAGTCTCTAAGTGGCCGGGTGTGATATACGGACATGTACATTAGGGTAGACAACCTATACAGCACAAAAACAAGGAATCCTATTAGTAACTTGGTCAAAATTAAGGCTATCAATACAAGAATTGAAAGGTTGACTACTTTAGAAGGTACATTAAATGCTAAAGAATCAGCCTATGAAATTAGAAAAATCAAAAATTTGACCTAAGGGTGTGAAAAATGCTCTTTGTTTTCCATACAACTTTTCAGACTGGTATCAAAACTCATACGATTTTCTACAGGTTGCCATACGACAATCCATGAGTATACGACAAAGCATATTTTCCCGCACAACAATTGAGGGACCTGATGAAATGTCGTACGAAAAATGGGTCCCTCATACAAATTTCCTATACCTTCGGGATGACACTACAGAATTTTGAAAAAAGTCATACGAGTCCCAGAGGACTCGCGTACAAGTTTCTATGCTACAAAAATTGAAAATTCAAAAAATGTACGAAAATGATTTAAAAATACTATAAATAGGAAATTTTTAAATTCACATAGAGGTACAGAGGTCCACTTACCAAGTTCCTGTACTGGGGAGGTCGCTGGTATCACCGGCTACGATCGAATCGATGCGAGGAGACTGGAACTGCTACATTTTCCATTATTTTTTCTCTGAGGGCTCCACAAGGTTCACAAAAGACAAAAGTGAATAATGAAATGAAAATGACATTTTTGGGTCTTATATAGGTTTTGACCTAATTTTTCAAAGTACTCTATTTTCCATGAAAATTGCACCCCTGGCTAATTTTGACGTTCTGAACCCATTTTCGGTATCAAAATTGAAATCTGAGATCGTTTACATTGTCAAAATCACAATTTAAAATTTTTGGACCCAGGACGGTCGACTGCTTGCATAATTGACCTTCAATCATCACAAAAATCTAGAATTCAACTTAACTGATTATCTTATATCAAACTATCAAAATTTCAACTTGGTCACCCATGGTCAACTCATGGTCAAACCTAGTCAAACTTGGTCTCCATGACCTCCAAATGATGCAGAATGCATTCTTGAACGTGTATAACCACTTCTCAAATCAATTAACATGCTTCTAAACCATTCAACGCTGACTTTTCTTGTCAGATTTTGATCTTCATCCCAAAGGGGGCATGGTATTACATATCAATCAAATCTGTAAATCATATCTTTCTCTCAATAATCAAGACAACAACCACGTCTAGTTGTTGATTCATTTAAATACCTCATCACTTGGGGCACATCGCTTGGGGCATATTAGATTCATCAAGATCCATATCAATCTGGTATCCTAATCAATCTTGTAAACTGTATCAGCTTTACATAACCATCAGTTTATTAGTGTTATTTCCTTGGTTCTTCGTAACTAAAGGGTTCAGATGTGATACCATTATGATTCCTTTGGACAATCAGGTCTGGAATTAGGTCACTCACTTCTTCATAATCATAAGGTTCAAAATCAGGCATTTTGATACTTTTTCATAATCACTAGTTCATTGTTGTTATAGTTAACATCATCTTTGGTCAATCAGGACCTAACATCCTCAAATCTTTTAAATCGGTTTTTGTCTCAAAATCAGTTTATCTTTCAAATCAGTTTCAACATCAAAAACAAATTATTCTTTGAACCATTACGCTTCGCACAGTGATTCAAAGAGGGGCAAAATGTAATACCCCAAAAATGGGCTATAGGTTCATTAACCTCCTACATCGTCAAATCGAATGAAATCGACATCAAAGTCCTAACCTAAGGCACATCTACACATCAATTTATCAAAAATTGATTTTATCTTAATTCTGCATCAGGGAATATTCCTCATTATCCTAATTATTTTTAATTAAATATTATTTGGCGATAAATGTCATTATTTATCCTAAAATTTGATTAATTGAATATTTTGAATATTTAATTAATTAAGTTTAATTCTACCACTTAATTATTTAATTACATTCATTCCTAAATTGTATTATTTAATTTTGACAATAAATCAAAAATCTTATGACTAACTGATTAAATTATTATTTAATTAATTAATGTCAATTGTCAATATTTAATGATATAGTTTTTGAATAAAAGTTTGATTAAATAATTGATTAACCCATAAATCAGTTATTTTAATTCAAAAATCAATTAAGTTGAAGATAAATCACTTTATTTATTTAATTAATTCATAATTATCTATGCACATTTGAAGGAGCAGTTAAACTTTAAATCAGAAAATCAATTCAAGTTGTTATCTTTTTGAAACTCAACATCTATTTTGAGTTGAAAGCTGATCTAAACTTCTAATTTAAGTTAAAAAGCTATTTTTGCATGATTTTGCATGATTTCATGAGTTAATTAATTTTGATTTCTTGTTGACTCAAAAATCAACTTGAGTTTATCAAGAGTGATTTATGGCTTTTCTCAATGCATCCTCAAGCCCTGGATTTCTATAAAATCAAGGCTCAGCTCTTCACAAATGATCTCTCGAATTTGCACAATTACTCTGGCAAAATCACATACAAAGAATCAAGCTTTTGCGAATAGGTGACTTTGTGAGATCAATTCATAGTTTTTCATAGCTTTGGCATAGTTTTTCATATCAATTCATATCATTGTTTAGAATAATTTGCATATCAATTTCATAGATTCATACAGTTTTTCATCTAATTGCATAGAAAATTCAAAAAAATAGATTAACCTGCATTCATTATCTTTAGCATTAAATCCTTCGTTTAGGTGTTGCATTGTCACTGATCTTGGTCTAATCTGAGAATACCATACTTGCACCTACTATAAGGCAGTAAATCGTTTGGTTAGCTTAGTTTCATTTATTTGCAGATTTTGATTTTCCTAACCTCTAATGTTTTACTGAAGTGTTGTGTCCATAGCTAGGTACAAATTTCACACACACAATGGCTTGCCCCCTCCTGGATGGATCAAAATCAAGTTTGACGGCACTGTGAAGGGTAACCCAGGTCCTTCAAGCTGTGATGGGCTCATAAGGGATGACATGGTGAACTGTCTTGCTATCGTGGCACTTCCCATCAGCATGCAGACCAATCATGTGGCAGAGGCTACGACTCTCCTCCAAACTCTTAAAATTATTAAAAAGGACATGCCCCTGAATGTGTGGATTGAAGGTGATTCCATGAACATCTTTAACTGCATTAAATATATTACCAAGCCATCATGATCAATTAAAGTGATTATTGAGGAGGCCCAAATTATCATTAACTCCTTTAAGCAGGTCATCATTTCCCACAACTTCTGAGATGCGAATAGTATGGCTGATGAGTTGCATAACTTTGCTATCAGGGCTAAGGATGTTGTGACTTGGCATGCTGGCAAGGATCTTACTGATGATTTGAAGGCCAATTTGGCATTTGACAGCATTCACAACAAAAGAGCTGATTTGGAGTATCTCAAAAAGTTATGATGAAAAGACACAAGTTTATTAATGTGGTTAAAAGGATTACGGAAAGCTTTGCCTTTCCCAAGATAACTAAGTGTAGACATGAGTATATAAATGTGAATTTTAAAAGCTTCCATCATTTTCTACATTTGTTTACCTCCTTCTACATCTACTGAGGTCTCCTTCTCTGAGGAAATTATGGGTGGTGGGCTTAATCGCAGGAGCCGAAGGATTGCATGAAGTGGAAGAAAATGATGGAGGTCTGGGAAAAACTCAAAAAGGGTGGTCTCACCATGTATATGGAACACCTTCATGAGTTCAAATATGAAGCTATGATGATGTTTTCTGAGTCTTGGAAGGATGGTACTATGACCATTGGTGGTATGACTATGAAAATCATTGAAGAGCTTATCGCAGATGTGTCTAGGCTGAGCCTTAAGGGTATGAAATTCTACAAAGACAAGAAAGTCTCACAAAAGACTATCCAGTGCTTCTCCAAAGACAAGCTTGAGGCAAAGAGCCTGGTGAAAGACTCCAGTGGCCGCTATGATGTTGACACCTTCAAGGAGATTTGGGTGAAGGTTATGACCGCTATCGTGGAGTACATCACTCTAGATGGTAGGTACAAGCATGCTCACTCTTACCATTTTGTGCTACTTTGTCACTTCAGACACAAGATTAGGTTTTTGCTACCTTTTTTTCTTCTTCACTCTCTTTGCCTCAATATGCTTGACCATAGGAAGAAATAGAACAATCTCATTCTGCATGACAGTCTCATTCTCCTTATTGTGGAACGTATCAAGAAAATGGCCATCAGTAGCCCTGTTATCTCCTTGCCTAAAGCCTCTAGCTTGGTTAAGGCTTTGGATAAACGTATTAGGGATGGGGTTTGTAAAGAGGAGATGTATGTTGGTAAAAAAATTAAAACTGGAAAAGAAAGTCGGTATGGAGACCAATTATGCTCATGAAAGTGTCGAGGGCTATGCTGCCAATGTTAACTCATCTGAGGAAAGAAGTAAAGCCTCTTTTTTAGTTTTGACCAGTGACTCTGGTGATAATGAGAACAAGGAGGAGGAGGCTATTGAATCTATGGACATTGGAAATAACATTATTGCCATTGATAAAGAGGAGGATGTGGGACGTCAGTCGGTCCCTATTCTAGATAATTATGACAACTATGAGGAACATGATGTTCCTATTTCCCCCAAGTTGGAAGTGATTATAGAAGTATAGTCAGATAAGTTGGAGGAAACCCCTGTTGCCAAGAAGGGGAATATTCCCTCCTCCTCTCAAAACATCCCCTTTGTCAAAACTGTGGATATGCAAGAATGAAATGTTCAACTTCTTAAAGAAGACATGGATGATAAAATTGATCCCCCTTTCGGTGTCCTCCAGACTATGAAGGTGGTGTCCATGTACTCCTTTTTCCTGATGAAATGGGTCTTTCAAGAAATCAAAAGTCTTAATTTGAAATTTCGCTCTCTATCTACTAAGTTTGATTCCCTATCTACTAAGTTTAATTTGATGACTGGTTCAGAGAGGTTGGATGGAAATAAGGACAATGTTGGGGAGAAGAACTTGCAAGATATGCAAGTTAAAATTGATAACCTAGAGAACACGTTGAAGAAGCACATGTTGGATAACAACCAGTTCATGGGGTCAACAATGGAATGTTTCATATCAATCAAAGCGGAGCTGGATGATGGTTCCCCTACCAAGAAGCCTGATGATGATAATGAGGATGCAGGTGATGAGGGTCCTGGAAAATTCACTCGGTCACCTAAAAGGAAAAAGATCCAGGACAGGATCCTCGAGCTTTTTGACTTCAATGCGGCCATCAAGAAGATTTTGGAGGCAAACAAAGAAGCGGAGGAAACTCGTATGGAGTTTGCCTAGGTTCTCTTGCCCCCTGTCTCAATGCTTCTTTATTTTTAGGTTTTCTAGGTTGTTGGTGGGGTTTCCAGTTTCTAGTTTTTTGAATTTTTTGCTGGTTCTGGGTCTAGCAGACTCGTTCCTAGTCCTATTTCTTTTCAGAAAACTTAATGCTATAATCTTTTTTTCTTTACTTGTAAGGGGTTTCAAGTCCCCCCAAAACCTATTTTTTCCTGCAATAAAAAACAATAGGTTCCCCATACAAGAGTGAAAGTTGTTTTGTGTTGATCCTTTGGTGCAATTTTGAACTAATTATACCCAAAGAAGCCATCCATGAGTGATAGAATCTAATATCCAAAAGTATCTTATACACATTTATTTTGGTTTAACTGGACCTTATATTCATGAAGCCTATCAAATATTGGCTCTAATATCTAGATAAATGTAGATTTATTTCTAGGGACTTTTCCAATATGTCATCAATATAATATTCCATGGTAATATGCATCATATCATGAAAGATGGTTGTCATTTCTCTTTGATATGTAGCACCTTCATGTTTTAACCCAAAAGGCATGACACACCAACAATAGGTTCCCCATACAAGAGTGAAAGTTGTTTTGTGTTGATCCTTTGGTGTAATTTTGATTTGATTATACCTAGAGAAACCATCCATGAGTGATAGCATATAATATCCAGAAGTGAGATCAATAATAATGTCAATGTTTGGAAAGGGAAAATCATCTTTTGGACATGACAAATTTAGGTCCTAGAAGTTAGTACAAATTCTTATGGCTCCACTAGCTTTGGAAACTAGTACTAGATTCAAGATCTAGCTAGCATAGTCTATAGGTTTTATACAGCATGTGTAACTTCTTAATTTTTCTTTAATCAACAATACAATCTTGGGATGCATCTTGCAGAGTTTCTACTTGTATGCCTTTTCCCCTAGCTTTAGTGGCATATGGTGAAGCACTAGTTATTGATCCAACTCATGCATGCCAGAGTATGACCAGGAAAAGTTGATTTGTCTATATTTGAAGAATTGAATGAATTGTTCTCTTTTATTTGGTGTTAATGACTCTACCAACTGAATCAATCTTTGTATTTCTACAGTACTAATATTGATTGTCAAAATTTTCTCTCCCAAAATTGGTGACTTCTCATTAATGAGGGGTATATCAATCTCTCCATCCTCGGGCACCTCAGAGAGGTTTTCACCCTTAGATATGTCTTTTCTTTTTACTATTTTCAACTAGTATATGTCTTTCGACTTTTACCTAAGAGCCTTGCATTTTATTTTTTAATTTTCTAACTAGAGGATTGATATAGCTCCCTAAAGTATTTTTTTTTATCTAGATCACCAATGAAGCTTGTCTTGTTGTCTCCCATGGGAATGCCTTGTCTTAGTCTGAAGAATTCAATGACATCTTCATCATTCTCAAAAATGTCTATGGTTGGTGGATTTTTTTGTTCCCAATTGATAAGGAAAGGGTAAACCAAGGCTATGTTATCCCTGGTTCAGAAGGAGGAAATTAGGGAGTTCGGTCAATGTATTGATATATGAATCAGTTACTGATTCATAGGTTTCAAATGTGGATGAGGATGAGGGTTCAAATATGTTCCAGAATTATGAAATCCATGCCTTTTTATTTGTGGGTTCTTCTTGTAAAGAGAGTCGAGCAATATAAATGTTAAGATGTAGGGTATGTGTTGTTCATGAGGTATCCCACTCATAATCATTTGATTCTTTTTTTGAATGGGACTCTTCAAATGTCTCAACTTTATTGTGAACATAAGCATTAATATTAGTAGGAAATGAGATATTTGAAATGCTACCTGTGGGTGGTCTGTAACCTAAACTATGATTCCTTGAGTTTTGGGTAGGAGAAATTGGCTCCACAATTACTTGCTCATTTATTCCTAGGCTAGAGTGACCATTATACCCTTATTTCTAAAAAATGGTGTACCCCCATCCTTATTCATGCACTAGAATTTTGGTATCAAGGGGTTCTTCATCTATATACAACCAAAAAGATAAGTTGTCTTTAATGATTTTTTCATGTATGTCACCCCATCTTACAAAAATTATTGGTGGATATACAATTGTCAGTTGTTGCTTCCTCTCTAGAGGTAGAGTAGGTTTTCGATATGAGTGGGGTGAGATAGGTAACTTACCTACATAGAAAGAGTTTGCATAGGTATATTCTCAACAACCCTTTTCTTGTACCTAGATCTTTAGTTATGATGTGGGTTCTGTAATACCCCAAAATTGGCACCTAATCATTTCAATCAATTTTGGTGCATTTCTTCAATTTTCTATGTCATCAAAGTCCTATCTCACTAGGCAATTTTCTCTCTCCTATTTGACTCTATTTGACTTGATGTCAGTTGCAAAGACCCTAAATTGCAATAATCAAATGCTAAATTAATTACTAGAAGTCTTTGACTTATATTAGCTAAATTATCCCTATGATAAATTAATTTAATTCTAAAGTTCTAAGTGCTTTAAATTAAATTAAATCTACCCCTTTAGGTAATTACACATCAAAAAAAGAATTAATATCATTATTTAATTATTTGAGTGGATATCTTTCTATTTGAATTTAATTATTCAAATTATTCAAACTAGTCACACCTCACATGTGGCATAAATTCCACTCTTTGATTAAATAATTCCATGTTTATTTGTCAAAAAAGTGAAGAGCCTTAATGGGAAGTGAAGAGTCACACCCCACATGTGGCAAAAGGAGTTACATGCAAGATTCCCCTCCTTTTCTATTTAAGAGCTTGCTTTTCTCATTCAAATGGACTTTTTGAAAACATAGAAATTATAGTGGAATTCTACTACATTTTTTTGAGGAACTTTTTGAGAGCACATAGATTATGCCAAAATTCTACTACACTCTTTGTGATTCATAGCTTTTGATTTTTATCATTTTAGTTAGTTCATTTTAGTATAACATTGCATTTCTTATTTAATTAATTTGCCTATCTTGTTCTTAATCTAGTTGCATTCTTATTTGAAAATACCAAAAAGAACTTGCATTCTCATTTCTAGATTAACATGCATTCATTCTAGATTACTTGCAATTTTTTTTTCATGCATATGCTTTTATTTAAAATCTTCCATTGTAGTTTGGTCTTATGGTTGTTGGCTTTTGATCTGAGAGCAATCTTAAAAACACCCCGTCTACATAGGAGGCAACAGATCGCTTCACTACGGATTTCAGATTGAATAACTCATATTCTTTTCTATAATCTGATCATGTGATTAATGATCATGTTGCATTTGTGTTTAATTTGAGTTCACATTCACTCATACACATTTTGGCGCCCACCGTGGGGCAGAAAAGATCAATTTCTAGCCTCATTCTTGATTGGTTTTTTAGTTTTAGTGTTGGTTCTAGGTCTTGTACAGCCATGTACAGCTTGGAAACCTTGTAATATAGTAATGGATGGATAGAATGATGAATCTTATTTCTCATTCTTTTGGTTTGGTTCATTTTTATAAATAAATGAATAAGTTATGATCATTTTGGTGAAAGTGGGTATTTGCATATTTGAGATTCTCTGAATATAGTCAGATTGAAACATTTGGTATGGACAAATTGTGAAGAATCAGGATCTCTAATAATATTCATTGGAAAGATACATGAATTATATTTCATTTACTTTTTGTTTGAGTCATTTTTATCTAGATTTGTGAAAGTTATGGGCATTTGAGTGAAAACTAGCTTTTAACAATCTGTATTGGAGTTGCAGGTAATGATTTATTCTTAGAAAATGATTTATGAATGGGAAAAACAAATAGATTGCATATTTTGAAACTAGATTCATTAATAGTTACTGTGAAATTGGTTTGGTTTCATTTGGATTCCTTCTGAGAAAGATATGTGATTCCCTAGCCAGGGCCTGGTGTTTTAAATCTCGTTTATGACAGAAAAATGGCAGTCTGAAAAGGTTATTGGTTGAGGAACCATATTGAATCATAAGACCTTGTAATTTTTGGAAATGGTATTTCTTGATGTTGGCTAAAAACTTCATTCTTTCCAGAAATTTTAATATTGTGATTTTATGGGTCAAATAAATCAATCTTTAAAGACTGTCTTGAAGACAGCAATGTTACATATCTTACGGTTTGCCATTGATTTGTCTTGATTTTGTACTTTCATATGTGTGCTAAATGATGGATTGCAGATCTTTGGACCTAAGGTGAGTTCTTAAAATCTTTATAACACTTGGTTTGGGCATAAAATTAATCTCTCATGTGTTTGGCTTGAGTGTTACATGCTTTCATAGAACATTTTTCAATTGATGCTCTTAATGGGAAATGAATGAGCATAGATTTGCTTTCATACAAGTTTGTGTAAGTGAATGCTTGTATTTAAACATTAAGTAATTTTTTATTTCAAATATCAAAACATCTCATTGAGTAATCTAGGGCATGGATTCATTCCTAGTTTACATGAAGATTTAAATGCACCACTTTGTGGACTCACTTCATGTTTACTTGGAAAGTTAAATATTTCATGATTCAAACCCTCTTGCACTTATAAGTAGTATTGATTAGCAGTCTTAGATTACTTGTGATTGATCTAGATTGCTATCTTGGGTTATTGGACTCACTCATCTGTCGGCCCCTCCTTCCACCCCATGGTTGCAAGGTCAGCGCCACATTAAAGGGGAGGGGTCTACATAGAAAGAAGCGTTAATTGTTCCACCAGGAAACCCTTTTGTGCTTTTTAGAACTCACTAATTTTCTAGGGTGTGGACTCACTTTGAGTTTGTGTGAGGAGTTAAATGCACCACTTTGTGGACTCACCTCACATTTACTTGAAGGGTTAAATGCACCACCTTTAGTGCTTTCCAATACTTTTGATAGTGAATTACTTACTTTTTCATTTCTAGAAGGCCTGCTTGGGGATTTCATCACCTCAAGGGATGACCTTAACCCCCATGTTTCGATGGAGTATAAATATTGAGAGGTGAATCCAAAGACACCTCTCTTGGGAATGAGTTAGATTTCACTCTTGGCTAAGCTTCAAAGAACTTTATACCTTTGAGAAGTGAAGGAGGAGATTTGGGTTACCATCTCCCCCCAGCTATGTGATTTCAGATTCTTCTCATCTACAAATTTGTGCCTCATGTACCTTGCGTATATCAAGAAATCTTTTTAGAAAAGCCATGTACATCCTTGTAGATAACTTGCTAGGATGTTGTTGTGTTCTAAGTGCCTGCTAAAACATTTTCAAGAACATACACAAGTAGAGTCCTTAGGGAGTAGAAATACTAAGTCACTATTCCTGTTCATGCGCAAGGTTGCTTTGTCCCTTGCCCATTGCTTGAAGATTGTTTGCTTGAACTCCTTGATTGTTGTCTTATGTGCTTGATCAATGACATAAATCTGATCTGCCTTTTTGTTCGTGATCTATTTTTCTATTTTCCTATCGTTCACCGTTAGAAACTAGTTGTCTTGAGTTAGGAATTGATCGATCTTTGCTTTGACTCGCGTTGTCTCTCATCTATTCATCTTATCTCTTTATGCCTTTTGTACCTCATGTTGTGATAGTCTTATCTCAGCTGTTCTAGCCACTTCTTTTGATGATTCGTACCAAGTCCATCTTGCATCTTGGTTGTTCTAGCCATTCATCTCCCCTTCGTTATCTTAGAGACAGAGTCTATCTTTATCCCGAATCTTTTCTCATTACATCTTCATCTATGACTATCACGACTCGAAGTGGCAAGACTTATCCCATTCAGAATACTGATCAAGATAGAAGCAAACCTTGTAATCAAGGAAGAGGTCATTCTGAACCGGTTGTGCAATCTGAGTGTCATGAGGAATCCTCACATTCTTTGTTATTCCAAGAATATTACAATCCATTGTTTCAGATACAGTCTGACTTATTATTTCAAGAATATTATAACCCGTTGTTTCAACATCAACAAGGCTCTAAAGGGTCACTTTCTAGAATTGAACCCATTAACTCTTTCGATCTTATTTTCATGACCTCTCAGAATACGACCAACAAGATGGGAGATCCATTCCACTTCCCGGGGGGAGGTAAATTTAGCAATAGTCATGAGCAATCTCCAAATGACTGAGGTCATGGTCAATCTTGAAATGACAAGAGTTATGATCAATCCCACAATATTCAATATCCGGTCAACATCCGGGACCTTTGCAATTTGAAACAATGACAAGGGGAGCCTCTCCTAACATTTCTCCAGAGATGGAGATAACTATGCACAAAGTATCCGCATGAATTACCCGAGTCTGAAAAGCTTGATATCTTCTTGGGAAATCTTGTCCTAGATTTTGGATACCAAGTACGATTACAAGGTCCCCTCACTTTTGACAATATGATTAGGTGGGCTATGAGGATAGAAGCATTTATGGTCAATAAGGGAGAATTGACTTTGAACAAAGACAACAAGCAAGGACCTTCTCCCTCAAACAAGGATAAGGATAAGATTGTCAACAAAAACATAGATGTTATGAATGACAGGGTTGTTGATAATGTGACGCCAAAACCCTCAAAGTCCATCTTTAATCTCAGCTCTAGCATACAAACGGTCAAAGTCACTGAGAAGGTTGCAACAAAAGCTCAACCACCTTCAAGATTCGCTAGAAACAAACCTTGGATCTCTCAACCCAAGCGTAACTCTACTTCCTTGGGAGAACCTCTTGATGTGGTTTATAGGACTTTGGTGCAGAACCATAACAAGAATTCAAATCATCAAGAATTCAAAGACTCCTTTCCTCCTCATGGGAAAACTGAATTATCCAAGTCTAAAGGTACCAACAATGTGGTCAACTATATGTATGATACTAGCGACATTGTCATCAATGAGATTGAACCTGTTGATGTTGGGTACTGTGAAATGATCATTGCTCTGAGGAGCGAGGATGCTCCTAAACCAAAAAATCCCTTTATCTTGCGAGGCCCTACGTCTCCCTCTTATAACTCCACATAGTCTCTAGCTTGTGTGAATGTTATCACTCGATCTTGTACGAAGATTGTTCTCAAAGGTCCCGAACCTTCGACATCCAGACCAAAACTATCTATGGATAAAGCCCTCACCAAGGCAAACATCCCCAAAGATCTCAATCTCGACCAGTTTCAATCTATGGTGGGTCATTTGACCTCACCTCATGATTTGTCCTTCTTTGAAGAAGATGATCACTCTCCAAGCCACCCGCATAATGCTCCCCTGCACATTGAAGTTATGGAAGGTCCTGAGCATGTCCGCCACGTCCTCATTGACAATAATGCCAGCCTAAATACTTGCTCTACTAAGCTGCTTACCCAAACGATAGACTACCTTGTTCCCATCAATAGAGAGTCCACTGAGTTCTATGATGCTAAGCTAAAAGAAATAGAAAAGACCTTGAAGATCAAAGATATTGGCATGGGGGAATATCAGATTGAGTCCGTCTTGTCACTGATAGGTCTCCCCATATCTCCACATTCCTGTGAAGAACCCTCCAAAGACAAATTTGGTATTGGCTATCAGAGCTATGAGCTTGACCAACCTAGCTACAACTTTCACTCATGCAAGGATTCAGATAATGAAGAAACACAGATTCAACCTATGACATATGAAAGACCTTTGAATGATCAAAATTTTGATTCAAACTACCAGAAAGAGTCTTATCTACCTTCTCAAGTGCTTCAAGAACATGATCTTGGTCCTCACCAAGAGGATTTTATACACTCTACTGAAGAGATTTCTACTACTGCAGCTACTACTAAATATGTCACTACCTCTAATGGCACACATACTGATTAGGAGCAACTATTAGACGCTTCCCTTATCTTGGGTATGCCTCAAGGTATGCCTATTCTAGATTGTTCTACCACTTCTACTGTTGAATAGACTCCCACTGCTGCAAACTCCAATGGCACACATATTGATTGGGAGCAACTTTTGGATGCTTCCCTTATCTTGGGTATCCCCCAAGGTATGCCTATTCTAGATTACTCGGCTGCTCCTACTACTGAACAAGATCATGTTGTTGAAGAAACACCTCCTATGACAGATGACAACAATGAAGAAAATCTACCTCTAACTATGTCTCTAGCTGAATGGGACTCTATATCAGATGCTACTACAGAAATACCAGTTGATGCTATGCACTTATATGCTAGTCTTAACAACTCAGAAAGAGGAGAAAGTTATGATCCTCCAGATCAAGCTATTGATGATGATCCTTTCCACCCTCCTATGGAGATCATTCCTATGGCTCCTAGGCCATCTACTCCAAGCTATAATCCTACTGCTCCAACAAATCATGGGTATGTAAGACCCCATTCTGTTAGAGCTTCATGGAATATTGGTAGATCCAAAATTGAAATGGTTCCTGTTCGTGCACTCTTACCACCTAAAAGGGGACCTAACACTTGGAATAGACCATCTTGGAATAGATCATCTTGGTTAGGCTCACATAATATTCCTCCAAACTTATCTGACTCTTCTAAGATGACTCACAATCGACAATGTTCTATGGAAGATTACTTTCTTGATCTATCTGATGCATTCATTAATGATGAGGATGATATTGATATATTTGCACTTGAGCCCATCCCATCGACTTTTCATCCCCCTTCATCTCCTAGAAAAGTGGTCCGTCCACTTCCATTTCCACCTCTCCACCTGAACCAGTCATATAAGACTCTTTCATCCACCATTCCTGAGTCTTTTGGAAGTAACTTGGATGTGAAACATAAAAACAAAAATAATAAGAATCCACTTATATATCAAGGTCACCATGTCCCATCTAATCAACATGTGACTATGAAGAAAGAAAAGAAACAAAGTTGTTCAAAAGACTACGAAGGTCCTCAAAAAGAAGAAGACAATCAAAAGCCAGAAAATAAAATAAGAAATGGATCTCAAAATCCATTCTACAGGCATTGTCATCAAAAGCACCTCAAAGTAAAGAAGAAAAAATTCAAAAGCTATGTGGATTCTAAAGAAAGGAAAAATCAAAGTTGTCATTTGAGCTTCCAAAATTATCATACTTCCCTCCATTCCATCACCCTTGCCTCTCATACTTTACCCTCTTCACTCCATCTTGCCTTTTCCCAAAGTGCATATCAGTATCTCCTTATTTCTAATGACATGATTAAGAAAAATCTAGAAAATACTCTCCCTAAGCATTTAGAGCATGGGAAATTCGATGAAGAGTTAAGATGTGTTCATGAGGATATTTGTGGGTCTTTCTTAAGTGATCTTTCCTTGACTATGGATCTCTTGACGGTTGGGCACTACTGGTTGGATCTCCTATTACTACTCCAACATATGGTTTTGATTCTGTTAACTACTACTACAAATGATTGTGTTCTCAGAGATCTACCACTAAGGGAGAGGCACTCAAAGAGCCAATCAATGCTCTTCATTTGAAGAAGTTCTACAGCTGACATTCTCTATGTGCTCATGTACAAACTTATTGGTCTTGAAAAAAATTCTAAAAATGGTATATTGCAAAAATCCTAAAAATTGCAAAATGTCCTGAAAATATGATCATCTTAGTGAAAACTTGGCAAACAGGCGCTTTGATGTATCTATTATCCTGGTGAAAACCTGGCAAAAAGGCACCTTGATAATACTCAAAAAAATAGAAAATTTGAAAAAAATACAAAAAAAAAGCAAAAAAAGAGAAAAGTACAAAAAAAAATTGAAAAAAAAAAAATGTGCCATTGATGAAAACCTGGTAAACAAGCGTCATGGTAGCAAAAATAGAATCTCTGCTAAGATGGTGAAAACTTGGTAAACAAGCACCTCTTGTTTTCCTGAAGTAACATCTTCTCTCGGCGTCGCTTGGCTCTTACTTTCTTGCTTTAATTTGCTTTCCAACTTCGGTTTGCTTCCTTTGTTTCCTGCTTTAGTTTTCTTTCCAGCTTTGGTTTGCTAGCTCATGCCTTTTCTTTCAGTGTCTTTGAGTTTTTTGCTTGACTCTTCATAGATTGGAACTAGTTCATGCTTAGGGGCACGTGCCTAGTCTAGGGGGCATTGTCCTATCACTTTCGGAAACTCTTTTAGTGCATCAGTCACCAGTGGTTCTCACTGTGTCTACCTGCTGATGCCTAGCTACTTTTTGAGATCTCTCTCTTTGAGGATCTCTCTCGTATCGGTCACCGGTGGTTCCCACTATGCCTGCCTACTGATACCTAACTCTCATTCGATCTCTTTTTAGGATCTATCCCTTACATCAGTCACGAGTGGTTCTCATTGTGTCTACTTGCTGATGTTTCGCTAGTATTTATGAGATCTCTCACCTTGAGGATCTCTCTCGTATCGGTCACCAGTGATTCTTACTGCATCTACCTGCTGATACTTCATTTAGTTTCCCGATATCTTCTTGAGATTTAGTCTCCCACGATAGTCACCAGTGATTCTCACTGTGTCTACCTGATGTCGCTATCCTGTTGAGACTTTGAATGTTGTTTGCTTCTAATTCGAATTCAATCCTCTTGAACACAAATTGAAACTGAAACTAAAACTAACTTTGTGTTCCTTCGAAGCATGCTGAGCTTTTCCTTTGCTTGTTTGTTTGTTTTCTTTTTCTTTGTTTTCTGCTTGTTGGTTTAGTTCCAATGATCCAAAGAATTTATCTAAGAGGGGTGTCTATCTGTAAGAGCCTTCATCTCGCATTGGATAGCCATGCGTACCTCAACTCCTTTTATATGGATGCTTTGGTGAGGTTGGTTCTTCTCCTTATTTGTTTTGAGTGACTTCTTTCTGCTACAAGTGAAATTGCTAACGCTCGTCTTGCTAAGTGAATGCAAGGGTCACTACGAGCACTCTTTGGCAAAAGAAGGAACTCCTATGTGTTTGGTGTGTTTGTTGCAAGAAATATTCAAGTCATTCTAGCAAATGTGCTTTGATGCTTATGTTAACTTGCTAAATCAAAAGGAATAGGTGTTCAGGTCATTCTGGCTTCTTGTGCCTTAATGCTTACACCTCATTCCGACAAATCTAAGACTTATGTCATATTCATATTCTCATGATAGCGATATCAGTGAGGGTTGTGTGGCATCTTGCATTTGTCCAAACTTAAAAGGCTCTATGATGACAAATACGGTAAGTCCAACAACCAAGTCCTAGGATTGCATCCGCCCATTTTGGGTTTGCATTTTCCAGTCTAGACTTGCACTTTCTAGGCTTGCATGTTCATTTTAGGCTTGCATTTGAGATAGTGTTTGGTCCTCTCTTGATTGTCTTCTTTTCATCAAAGGTTCTCATCTTTCATCCTGGGTTCATCATGATTGCACAAGTTTTCAAGATCGAAATCAAAATTTGACATCTCTAGATAGCTCGAAATCGCGTTTTAAATTTTGAGACCCTTTGGGATCGGACGCTTGTGTAGTCAGCCTTTTGGCATCATTTTCCTGCCAGATCCTCATCTTTGCATCATGTTCTTGAGATCTTTTCTCTTTTCATCAAAGTCAACCTAGTCAAATTTGGTCAACCATGGTCAACTATGTTCAAACTTGGTCAACAGGACCTCTGCATTGCTCTGATTTACTTTTGCATCTTCTTGATCTTTGATCTTATCTTTATTTGTAATCTCTTGCTGTCAATCATCTTCTGACGTGTCATCTTTCGATTTCGCTCTTGAGGGGGCAGGATGATTGCATCATTGAATCTTGTCGAATCAATTCTTGAATCAGTCTAATCTGAATCATCAATTTTCATTGCTTGGGGCATCTTGGTGTCTCACATCTGCTTATCTCATCATCTATCTTTTAGGTATCTGAGCAATCTAACTTAGATCCTCAGGAATCAAGTTTCATTTTGGAGGGGATTCTCAAAATCTTTTGGGTATTGGGGCAATCTAACCCTAATTCTTGGGAGTCAAGCTTCATTCTGGAGATGGCTCTCAAAATCTCTCTTAGACTATTATCTGGGAAATCTAACCTAGGTCTCAGAGGGCTAGGCTGTGTATTGGGGCAATCTAACCCTGATTCTGGAGATGGTCCTAAATCTGCATCTTCATCAATTGGTATTGGGGCAATCCAACCCTGATTCTAGTTCTCTTCTAAGACCGTTGTCTTCGCAATCTAACTTGGACTTCAAAAATTCTCATCATTTGTCAATTCAGACTATTCTTTGAATCAATGCGTTGTTCGCACATCAATTCAAAGAGGGGCAAATGTAATACCCTAAAATTGGCACCTAATCATTTCAATCAATTTTGGTGCATTTCTTCAATTTTCTATGTCATCAAAGTCCTATCTCACTAGGCAATTTTCTCTCTCCTACTTGACTCTATTTGACTTGATGTCAGTTGCAAAGACCCTAAATTGCAATAATCAAATGCTAAATTAATTCCTAAAAGTCTTTGACTTATATTAGCTAAATTATCCCTATGATAAATTAATTTAATTCTAAAGTCCTAAGTGCTTTAAATTAAATTAAATCTACCCCTTTAGCTAATTACACATCAAAAAAGGAATTAATATCATTATTTAATTATTTGAGTGGACATCTTTCTATTTGAATTTAATTATTCAAATTATTCAAACTAGTCACACCTCACATGTGGCATAAATTCCACTCTTTGATTAAATAATTCCATGTTTATTTGTCAAAAAAGTGAAGAGCCTTAATGGGAAGTGAAGAGTCACACCCCACATGTGGCAAAAGGAGTTACATGCAAGATTCCCCTCCTTTTTTATTTAAGAGCTTGCTTTTCTCATTCAAATGGACTTTTTGAGAGCATAGAAATTATAGTGGAATTCTACTACATTTTTTTGAGGAACTTTTGAGAGCACATAGATTATGCCAAAATTCTACTACACTCTTTGTGATTCATAGCTTTTGATTGTTATCATTTTAGTTAGTTCATTTTAGTATAACATTGCATTTCTTATTTAATTAATTTTCTTATCTTGTTCTTAATCTAGTTGCATTCTTATTTGAAAATACCAAAAAGAACTTGCATTCTCATTTCTAGATTAACATGCATTTATTCTAGATTACTTGCAAATTTTTTTTCATGCATATGCTTTTCTTTAAAATCCTCCATTGTAGTTCAGTCTTATGGTTGTTGGATTTTGATCTAAGAGCAATCTTGAAAGCACCCCATCTACATAGGAGGCAACAGATTGCTTCACTATGGATTTCAGATTGAATAACTCATATTCTTTTCCGTAATCCGATCATGTGAGTAATGATCATGTTGCGTGTGTGTTGAATTTGAGGTCACATTCACTCATACATAGGTTCCACTCCTAATTTTTAAATACTCATGAGATCTATGGTTTGAGAGGTGGAAACAGTTGATGTTTTCTGATTGTTGGGTGCCTGGTTAGAAATATATCTTCTAAGATTTGTGCAGTACAAAAAGGGATCTCTATCACTAGGCATGGTTATTTCATGTCCATCGTGAGAAAAATTAAGGCACTGATGATAAGTAGATGACACTACCTTCATGGAATGAATCCATGGTCTCCCTAAGAGCATGTTATAACCTAACTCTAGGCCTAGTACTTAGAATGTAGTGTCTTGTGTTGTTGGAACTAGTTTGATGGGGAGACTTATAATGCCCTTGGAGAGATGTTCCTCATCATTATAGGCTCTTATTATGATCTTTTTGGTAACATATACATAACTCTCAAAGTATCCCAATGCTTGTAACAATTTTAGTGTATAGATATTCGAGCTTGCTCCTCAATCTATCAAGACTCACCTGATTTGGTGAAGATGGACAAAGACTTATAAATGTAAAGGATCATTGTGGGATGGTTTGTGCACATGAAGATTATTTTCTATGAAAGAAACATGATGTGGTGTGGATAGATATCCCACCATGGCTTGAAACTCTTCAACTCCTATGTCTTGTGGGATGGAGACTATTGTAGGATTGTATCTAAGACTACCTTGTAGTTTGGTGAAATGTGGAGAAATTCATAAATGGAAATTTGTGAGGGGGTCTTCTTCAAATGATTTATAAATTTGTACTGACCTAATGTCAGAGTGGACTACTTACTTGATACAATTTTTTTTGATGTGGATCCTTGTACTATTATTTTGGAACGACGGGTAGTAACAACAACTAGTTTCTGGACCTTGGATGGTGACAGTGTTTATAATCAAATTGGGGTTCACTTTGGTGTAGGTAAGGTTTGCCTAATTATTTTTTCCTAGTATAGAGGCATTTCCTTTACTATGATCCATTAGTGGTTTTGATAATATCTTATGGTCTTTGATTGGTGGTGCCAAAATTTATGACAACTTCAATTTCATCACTATCAACAAAATCTTGGACAAGTTATTTTAGTTGCATACATGCAATTATTTTGTGTCCCTTAGTCCTGTGGTAATCACAGTAAGTGTTGTCATTCCACTATGATAGTTTATCAGAACCTTCATAATGTCTTATCTTGGGTATGATGATTAAAAGGGATTGTACCAATTTCCTTAAAATATCCTCAAGAGGTGTAAAGTCTCTATGTAGAGTGGGGTTCCTTCTTGTATGACTTTGTTGAAAGCCTTGGTTAAATACCTAGACTACATTAGGATTCTCCCTAGGAGTAGTGTTGTTAAATTTATGGTTATTCTATGACATTTTAGTTTGTTGGAGAATTATTGGTGCTTGTACCCATAGGACAGGTTGTATCATTTTAGTGTCAACAACGCCATCATTTGTCACATTCTTGTTTTTGGACCAGTATTTGGTTTTATCATAGGGTATTTTAGTACTATTCTTTGTATTGTTGATTTCCTTCAAGGTGAGTGATCTTTCTTCTTTTAGCCCTTGTTTGACCAATTGTTCAAAGGAATCAATGCGCTAGGAGTTTAGTTCACACATCATGTCTATTTAACAATTTTCAATGAACATGTGAATCTTTTCTTTCATGGGTATGTGAAAAGATGCCTTAGAGGAAACATTCCTCCAATATTATAGAAATGAGGCAAAGGTCCCACCAGTTTTCTATTTTTTAGTGCAAAGGTCTATCAATGTTATCTCCATGACAATGTTGTGTGAAAAATGTGATATAAATTTTATAGCTAGTTTTTTCCATGATTGTATTCCAAAAGGAAGTCTAGGGAACCATTCCATGGGAGACACGCCAAGACTAAGTGGAAAAATTATCATCAGGTAGGTGTCATCATATGTGAATTCTATGCAAGTTCTAAAAAACTCTAGTTTGTGATCGCGAGGATCACCCTTTTTCTTGTATTTGTCAAATTTAGGTATCTCAAAGTTGTGTGGAAAAGGTGGCATGTGTAGTGTATTATCAAATGGATAATGACTGAGGTTAGATGATGTATAAGACCATTTGGGAGTGCTCACTTTTAGATTTATGACTTGTTTTTGGAGGGTTAATAACTATTGAGAAAGGACTTTAGTGGGTGTCAATGTAGGTGACACTATGTTAGGATCAACAAATGGGATTCCACTTTTATAAGACGATATCTGATTGTAGGGGGGTTTGTACCCCATGTTTGTATGTGTTGTAGGTACATGATGTGATGGCGCATATTGGGGTGGTAGCGTAGGATGGAAAGTGTTGGACCTAGTTTCTCCCTATTACTTAAAAAATCCAGAAAGAAACATTTAATAATGAGGGTTTCCTAGAGGTTGTTGTTGAGGTGTCCTTTGATTGATTTGGGGGAGTCCTAAATTAGAAGGGACACCTATTTGGAGACCATTAAGGTTTTGACTTGATCAAGTTGTATTGTAAGAACTGGTTGCTTTTGTTTGAGAAGCACCCGTTGGATGTGTAAGGGTTAACATAGAAGGTATTTCTATGGTATTGCTATGGGTGGGAACTAGTTGAATAGAGGATTATGGTGCTAGATCCCTAGGGTGGTGGAATATGTGGTGACTTGGGTTGTATTTTGAGTGGTGCCACTAGATGGTAGGAAATAAGTGATTTGAGGTGGGCAGTTCCAGTAGTTGAATCCAATGGTAGAGGTGTCGAATCCAATGGATATCTTAGCACCATTTTGTGCAAGCGTGTGAAAGTATAGATTGGGTCTTTTTATAATATGATCCCCACATAATTCATTACCTTAGGTTAATTTACACCATTTTCAACCTCTCCATTTATGCATTCGGCCCTAATATTTTCAAGTAAGAGCTCATCTTTCGAGGGAGGAAATTATGGAACATCATCTTTTATTTTCTCATGATGTTGCATTGTCTCAGGATTTTTGAAATCTAGTGTTAGGGTTCTTGGGGTGAAGTCAAAGTTACTGGTAGAAACATCATTGGGACCTTTTTATGGTCCATTGTGTCCTTCCCTTCCATGGATCCTATGAATGACATGTGCAAAATCTAAGACAACTAAGAAAACTAAAGTTTTTTAATTTTTTGGATTTTTTAATTTTAAAATGCAAGAGACGATAAGGGAAATGACAATAAGGGAAACTAATTT
Source organism: Chamaecyparis obtusa (assembly GCA_027943335.1). Classification (NCBI taxonomy): domain Eukaryota; kingdom Viridiplantae; phylum Streptophyta; class Pinopsida; order Cupressales; family Cupressaceae; genus Chamaecyparis; species Chamaecyparis obtusa. Next base: position 9,295,142 of record BSBK01001399.1, on the reverse strand, counting down.
TTTTAGATTTTCTAATTTTTGGATGCTAATTCAATCAATGGATGAATGTATAAAATGATGCCTAAGGTGTAGGTATTCTACCCTAAGAGAGATGTTGTAAACTTCAAAGGTAAACCCTCTATGGAAAGACCCAAATGATTTCATGGACTATCTTGACTTCATAAGGTAGAACATAAAGTGATAAATTCCAATAATGATGTCTATGAATAAGAAAAATGTTAACTAGAAGGATAAGTGCCTAAGACAAGGCAAGTAGACAAAGCCATGGATTGAAATTTCAACAAAGCTAAGATAATACACAAGACCGATAGGAATGTCCTAAGAAAATGCACCTTCTAATTTGACAAATAAGTCTAAAAAGTGTAATACTTGACCCTAAGATATGGAAGCTATGTTTTTGGGATTTTTTTGGTTTTTTGATCTTTAATTATGACTATGCAAGATAAAGAAAGGTTCTAAACTCTAAATGCAAAAATTGCATTAAAGTGTAGGATATGAGCTAATATGAAAGGGTGTGCCAATCACAAGATTTCAAGATAAAAGACAAGTATAATGCTTTTTAGACCCATTTTGTTTTGGTTTGCTCTATGTAGGACAATGTTGTAGGAGCTATGTTGATTTAGTTTGCCTTGTGTAGGATAATGTTGTAGGACCCATTTTGGAAATGTATCAAAAATTACACACTTAGTATATAGTTGTAGGTCCGACTCAAAAAATGAATGATCAATGTATGTTCAACAAATTTTTCAAGTTGCAACTTTTCACAAGGTGTCACAATGAAAAATTAAAATAATAATTTTAATCTATGGTCAAACTGGCTTCAATTGTAATATTATAGGCCCATTTCTTGGATACCCGTCAGCTCACACAACCGTGTCACAAAACTAGAACATGAAAGTCCTCTTGAAGGTGCCCATTTTTTTTCCTTTTTCTAGGTATTGTTCTCATGATAATGAAGATCTCTTTCACTAATACAATACCCTGGAACACATATGATTGGGATCTTGGGGGGGAGATTCTTCCCTTTTCTTGCACTATAATAAGAGAATGATTCATAGGTGAATCGAGTGGCCTCTAATTAATAAAGCTTTAGTCAGATTTGTGGAGTCTCCCTAACTAGTTTCTACATGTGTGAGACACTTAAGTCTCTAATGGACCACATCAACTCCTTAGGCATGTAGGTCTGATCTGAACTATCATCCAAACACCTCATCCAAGCTTGGTTAGCTATAAGACCAAAGTTTTCTTGGAGTTATATTTCTATACCAACTAGAGGGATTTTTATGTTTGAGGTCGTGCCCTAGAGCTTAAGTGTGACCCTATATTGGTCTTTCTAAAAAAAGAAAAAGGTTTTAATCTAAGAGAATGTCCAAATACACCAAACACTCAAGACACCAAGTTAATCGAATTTAGCACCAAGAATCAAATGTTAGCTAATCTAAACCTTCCATACAAGCACATGGGCTCATTTTTAAGCACTAGACCATATGATATTTTCCTTGTTCAATTTTAATGCATCAATCTCAAATGTATTTTGCTTTGTTTAATTTTTAACCACATGTCAATTTTAAGCACCAAATTGAAAGATGAATTCATGGTGTGTGTTCATACATTGCTCATTTTAGGTGCACTAAATGAAATATGAATTGATTTTAGATTAAAAGATTAAACCTATTTCCACACCACAAGCTACAAATCAAATGTTAGTACTAAAATCCTAAGATTTTTCCATCAGATTTGAATAGTCTATAAGTGCATTTGCATTAACATGAAGAAATTCAAAATTTTGGGTGATTCTTCTTACCTTTTCCAAGTATGTGTTAAAAAGTCCTTTGCATCCAATTTCTACTTCCAATGTGTTGATTCATAGTACATGAGTTGGTCCCTTTTTTTGTTTAATCTCTTTATTTTTCATTATTCAACTAGCTCTTGGATCTTGACTTTTTTGTATTTTGGTGGTATGCTTCATTTTTTTATGTCTGCATTTGCATATTTTCAACAGTACAAATGCATCATTTTACAATAGAGAAACATAATCAAAGATAGAATAAAAACTTTATGACAGTTAAGTGCATTTTCTTGATCCTATGAGCGTGTTGATACAAACTTTTTTTGTAGCTTTCTGGAAGAGCGAGTGTGGTGACCCTATACAGTAGGTATGGTAATCTAGTTTATTATTTGCACTTAAAGTGTAGTTTGTGTGCAATGATCTAGTATCATAAGTGCGACAATATAAACATGCAAGTGTGATGATCTATTCTATTATTTATAAAAAATTATAAAAGCCAAGCAAACAAATAATAGTATTTTGATTAAAAAACCCAGAGCCTCAATATCCCATAATGAGTAAATGCCAGATAAAAGATCAGTAGCTAGAATTAAAAAATAGATGAATCCAAATAGATAACAACCTAGACAAAAAATGATAATAACAAAATACTAAAAACTAGAAGATGAGTGTGTTACATTTGATTATGAGTGCGGCGCTTCTTCCTATCACATGCATCATTTGTGTATACCATGTACGTGTCTCTGTTATATTGTGTGTGTCATTTTGTATTCTTTAGTGCATCATTGTCGAAGGATATGTGTGTCTCTACTACCTATTGAATGTGGCATTTAAACAAAGCGAGTGTGTCGATCACAATAGATGTGTGTGGTGTTCCAACCTGTATTTGTGTCAAAATAAAACTATGTATGCATAGAAACATAGAGAAGGTAAAATTTTCAAAGGTTAGTATTTCACGTTGAGTTCACCATTTTTAATCTGGGTAATCTAGTAATCATAAACCTACAATAACAATAATATATTAGCCACAAAGAGATATGTTAGGTAGTTAGTATTCCCAACATCAAGAAAGAATGCATAGAAAGGCATAAATGATCAATAGTGTGAAATCATTTCAAACAAATGAATATAAAAACCATGTAGTCCTTCCTTATCATTCTCATTATACATGCATTGGTGGGCTCTCAATATTCATCTCAAAGTGTGCCAACATAAGAAATCAAAACAATTGTGGTTACCAAAATATGAGAAAAGGCTCTCATTATATAGAATTTTTAGAGGTTCCAATCAAGATTCACTGATTTATGGGTTGATTGGTTGTGATTGAAGAGTTAAACTTAGATTGAGTGGGTGTTCAACTCAATTGATTTCCCTGTCAACAGATTTGATTAATTTGTTAGCAATATAGATTGAAGAATTGACTGAATTGATTCAAGACTTAACTGATGAGGTGGAATAGAAGATTGAAAGATTGATTAGTCGGGAGAGAGAATTGTGGAGCTTGAAATTTAATTGAATAGTTAGGAATTTTGATTAATTAGTGAAGTGAAAGTTAGTATTAGTCAGCTTTGGAGGAATAAATATGATTAAATTTATTTATTTATTTATTTATCTGCACATGCGGAGATATATAAATAAATAATTACTTATTTACTCGTGAGAGAGGAATAATTAGTTCAATTAAATAAATATCATTTACTTAATCATGAGAGGGAAATTGATTTAATTATTACATAAATGTAATAATAAGAAGGAAATGTTAATTAAAAAATATGATTATTTAATCAAATATAATGACACGGGGAATAATTAAATAATGTTTAATTATTTAATAAGTTTATTAGATGAATAATAGATGAAATACTGACTTAGACATTTAATAATTAAAGTAATTAATTAAAATTATTTAATTATAAATTTAAAGAGAAATGATGATTTTAAACTTAGAATATAGTAGAAAGACACAAATTGATTAAATAATAAAGATTGTTTGACAATTTAAGATGAATGTTAGTAAACTCATTGCGTTAGAGAAATTGGTTATTTCTAAGTGTCTACATGTGATTTGTCAAAAAGAAATTACAAGTGCATAATTGAAAACTATTCTAAGTGTTTGACAAGACACGATTCTATTTACATCATCCTTTGTCAGATTCACTGTGCAACTACAAGATGCTCCTTGATTGAAGCACTTAGGTTTGCTGGAAGCATCTTGAAATTGAATAGGAGCCTACATCCTTGATTATTTTGCATCGTAATGGTCGTTAATGGGAAATAATCTTTTTAAATTTTCATGAACATTTCAGTCTTGAAAGCATTCTATGATTTCAACCATTCCATCACTTTTATATCTTTGTTGGCTCTATCATGTTGTTGTTCTTGCTTAGTGTCATTCTTTAGTCATTAGAGAAGCCATAACATAATCTTTCAAGCTAGAAATTTTCAGATCTAGAGCTATGCATGTGAAGAACAAGAACAAGGGGGTTTTAGACAAGCAAATTTGAAGGAAAAGGGGCAGGGTCAACTTTCAAAATAGGCCAATGAGGAATTTTATGTTTTTTGATGGGTCATGTAGGTAGATAAAACATACACATTTGAACTCAAATTAAAAATGCATATACATATCGTGGAGGATAACTTTTACTTGCAATCAAGATTCAAAAACCCAATTACAAGTATATTTTTATAAGTACTTTTACCTGCATTTGGGTTTTAGAATCTCGATCGCAAGTAGGGGAATAAATACACATTTCCACAACACTCACTTCACATACAAATTTTAATTTCCAATTCTTCTTTGGGGGGTCATCATCTCTACTGAATAGTGAATCTATTTGAGAAGCTCTAGCTTGTGGTATTAGGTTCTTAGGTGTCCTTTAGAGTGTCTGGGTGTCAACATTTGTTCCTTTGGGTGCTCTTGTGTGAGATGAAGAACCAGAATGAGTTTTAACCTTATTATACCACCATACATGTGATCTATCCTGACTAGTTCTAAACTTGAATTTATTTCTTCATCATTTAATGACCATTAAATAGGAGGAAATAATATCAAATCTAATCATTTGATCCAAGGTCAACCTCATAAATCCTCTTTTGAAAATTTTATTTTTGTCAACATAATATTCCAAAAAGTCCTCTAATTTTGGTACAGGACATATTGGGTGGACCCATAGAAGTTTTTCTTGGCATGCCCTTTACTATCAAAATGGGTTCTTGTAGGCAGAGAGCGAAAACCAAACTTAGCTAACTGCTTGTCAAAAAACTTAGCATATTCATTACTTTTGCATTAAAAATGGGAAAAACCCATGGGAAAAGAGTATCCTTTCTTCCTCATCTGAAAATATTTAATATTTACAAATTCTATTTAGTAACAAAGCTCCAAGAAAACAAGATAGTTCAAGGCATACCTGGGCAATTTCAAGGGTTCCTTCTCATTACCTCTAACTCTCAAATATGAAAATATTCTTAATTGTATATAGAAACTGCTATAATTTTGCACCAAGGCCTTAGATTCCTTAGAGAGTCTCTTCTTAGGATGTCCCTTAATAACTCTCATGAGTGTCATAGAAAAATCATCATAAACATGAGAATTTGTTTTATACCTTCTTCTTTCTATAATTGAAGAAAACAATTGTAAATAGGGGCACCCTTTGTGATGTCACCCTCTTGTCTTTGTATTGGCCAATACATTCTACTAATGGTGAGTACATAAAAAATAATAGAGAACATGTGAAATTTCCTTTCTTTTTCAAATTTTACAAGTTTCTTATGCAACGAGTCACTTATCAATTATGCTCAATTGACCTAGTTCTTGTCATCATAGATAGTAAGAATAAATTGACAGATCTACTCATCAAAATTTTGAGAATTAGGCCTACCAACCACACAGCACAACATGACAATGATATCTATAATTTCTTCTCAGAAAAACTTTATTTTTACTCGGGGAGACAATTGATATTTTCCTGACTGGGGAATTTTCAACCAACTTTGAGAAATAGTACTAAGACACCAGTCTGCTTAGCTATGTAAGAATTCCCACCCTAACTACAGACACAAATTCACCTCTTCTTCCCTATCAGGGATATGTAGTGTGAGGGAAACACTATTTGCATTGATTCTGGCCATTACAGTTTGGTCGACACTACAAACTTCATGAGAGTCAGGATGATAATGTTATGCATAGGTGAATACTAATTCTGGACATGCAATGGAATAAGGACAACCCTCGGCTTGAGATAAGGATGACTCTACAAATTTTTGGGCAATGGGTGAATTTTGTGGATTCCGTGTATTATCAATGACCCCACCTTTGTATCTCTAATGTGGTCCAATTTTCTTTCAATTGGCTAAGAGGTTTTGGGAGCCATATGAACATGACTGCAAAGAGCTAGGGTTTCTAGAAAATGGTAAGAATTGAAGAAGGAATGAAATGGAGGATAATTATAGTAAGAACAAGTGTACATGAATGCCTTCTTAACAATCCCTCATTTACCTTTTGTTGGCATGCTTTTAACACCCCTATTTTAAACTTTTAAATCAAGCCCCCACTCCATTAAATGCAAGTGTTGCATAATTTTTAAATTTCTTGTGAAAGTTATGTGAAAGGGTAGTGTCCAAATGCTATTGACATATTGAACCTTAACTTTGAACCTTCTTAGTTCAAATTTCAAAGTTCAATGGCGCAATGATTAATGTTCACTTAGTTCAAAGTTCAATGGCAGGATGATTCGTGTTCATACAGTTCAAAAGTATAGACTCACTTTCAAAAGTTGAAATTGAAGAGTTTGTGGCTCATAAGTTTGAATTCCAAAAGTGACTGATATATTTTATATGGCGGGCATACAATCAAAATCTTGGGTTAACAAAGTTCTACATAATAATCTTTCAACCAATGAATTGTAGTCACTTACAAAATGCAGCTTTAGTGACAGAGATCTCAGATGCAAGCAATGTTTTCAAGCAATAAGATATGGGGTCCAAGAATTTTGTGAAAGATAGTTTGATGCTTCCTCTAAGGTCATCCATCAACCATTTTGAGAAAGTCTAAAGGAAGAATTACAATTAGTGAATGTGCAGTCATGCACTTACAGCTTGTATCAAGTCAAATTTCATGGCAGTTTTACAGACCCAAACTCAGTAGTTAATAAATTTTGATTGGGATATTATTTTTTAAAATCACTCCGGTCATACTTTAGAAAACTAGGTTTTAGACCACATATCCGAAAATGAGATCGATCCAACAGTTCAATAAAAAGTTATGCCCCCCTCATGGAGACCCATTTTTTCTGTCATAAATATTTTCGTCCGCCCCAACATTAAAATGTTTTTATTTTTGGTTTGACATATTCAAATGTCAGTTGTGCAATTTTTTACAAGTAGTGGTTGTTGTTGCACCAAAAGATCGACCTGTTAATGCTTGATACAACCACTAGACTTATAGAAGACATAGGAGGCGGTTAAGCCATGTCATGAATCCCGAGGGGAGCGCTGACCATTATGCCAACAATCTCCCCTTTAGCATTACCCAAGGGAATTTGAACTTGTGACCAAGCTCTAATACCACTTGTTACAAGTAGTGGTTTTCATTGCACCAAAAGATCGACCTGTTAATGCTCGATACAAGCACTAGACTTATAGAAGACACAGGAGGCGGTTAAGCCATGTCATGAATCCCGAGGGGAGCGCTGATCATTATGCCAACACAATTATCATTTAATATGTTAAGCTATATCTTTATAAACTTTAAAATCAATAGTTTATAAAGATATCATGTTTTTACAAGAGAAAAACTTTGGGAATGAACGACAAAGATTTTTAAGAATCAATTATGGGGATAAAATTGAAAAGTTATGGGAAGTGAAAGAACAAGGTGAAAGTATCCAAGAATCAGTTAACTAAGAAAGGGGCTGTAGATTATTTATTGGAAGATTTTGATGAGGCAGGGATTCTTCTTTTTCCAAAATTCTATTAGCTACTGGAGAGGGAGATCAATTTTTTGAATGTAAATGTAACAGAGGAAAAATATTTATTTTTACTTTTCTGCATCTTGATTGTAATAACAGGGCACAAGATGACCTTGTGATCATTTTGTTGTATCTATGAGTAAAGAAAAGTTTGTGTGGTAGATTTGTGAGTCTGTATATTTACTTTTCTGATTGAGATCAATCAGTTGGTTGTCTCTCATATTTTTGAATATCATTTCCTGTTATTATGTCAAGTATATGTTTGCATGTAAATCTATCGGTTTGCATATTCATATTCTGTAGAGCAGGTAATTTATTTATTTTTCTTTCTCTATAATGTGAAAGACTAAATCAACGGTCTTGAGGTTGTTTGTTTTTCTTTCTCACATTTATTCAATTACTAAATCTAATGCTCACATTTACTTCATGGTGATGAATGAATGTAAATTGCCTTCGTGTCTTCAGGTTAAAGACATATCAATTTATTTAATTCATTGTAAATCTTTCTAAGAGGGGGTTGTACCTCTCAATTCAAAGGAAGATTATCAATTCAATGATAATCTATCCAACTGTTAGTAGCATTTGTACTTTCATTTGGGCATTATGAGTCAATTTGTGTTGGTGTCTTTGAAGTGCAAATTTGTTACTAATAGATTTTTGGCGACTCCACTGGGGAAACAGAAATGAAAGATTAGTATTTTATTTTCTCAGTAAAAACTTCTATTATTATCTCAATGTAAAAGAGATTGGCGACTCCGTGTTATAATTTTTAGAATCTATTAGTTAAAAAGAGTCCAGTGTATTATGGCGTTGGTTGCAGCCCAGCCATGGAGACCCTAGTTTGGGCCTCTTGCTCTGTCATTACATTCAACCCTACCTAAAAGGCTGAAAGAGTATGTTCCTACATTTACTAGAGATAAAAATAAATGCCCAGAAGATCACATCCAAGCATTCAGTGTTGCCTATAGTATTCTTGGTGTACTGGAAGAAAATGTCTATGTGAGATTGTTTATTGGAAGCCTGATTGGTGAAGCTGCAGATTGGTTTCAGAATTTACAAAGTGGATGCATTACCTGTTGGAATGATCTGGAGGTAAAATTCCTTTATAGATTTGGATCTGCAGTTGATATAGGTGAATTATTAGTAAATTTTGTTCAAATCAAGATAGAGGAAAATGAATCTATGAGAAGTTTCATTGACAAATTTAATAGATGTCTTAGTAAAATGCCTCAAGCAAGTCAACCAACTGAAAATAATCAGTTATCTATTTTTATTGTTGTATTGCAAATTGAGATCAAATTTTTGTTGAGGTAAAAGAAATTACAAAATTTAAAAGATGCTCAAAGGGAAGCTGTGGAGATAGATGATTGTATGAATTTGAGTGGAATAAAGTGTTTGGATACATACATTACAAATATATCTCAATCTAAAATTTATCTTTGTGATCAAAATGTGTATCCAAAGTAAAGCCCTTTACAAAGGAAACCTTTCATGAAAGTAGTGTAGCCAACACAATCTATTTCTTGTTTCCAAAACTTGACTATTTTTAATGATCATGACTTCCAATCAGCTCCCATGATTAAAAATAATCCTTCTAGTGTTGCTAGAATACATTATTTACATGTTGAGCATGAGGATACGTTAAAAAATGTGTATGACCATACTACACTATCAGAAAACTCATTAACACGCCCACATGCACCATCCATTGAGCAAAGATCCAATGATGGAATATTGTATGCAAGCTTGCCTTAAAGCATTTCCTTTTTAGAGTTTGAGTCTTTCACATTTGATGTCATTAATAGTTTTCCAACAAGTAATGATGATCAGATTGATATGACAAAGCAGCAAAAGCAAGTAGTTGGAAATGAAAATTTAAATGAAAGTTTGTTGGAAAGTATTTCTTTTTCAAATTTCAAGTCCTTTACATTTTTTAATGCATTTCCAACAAGTAATTTTAATCATGCTGCTTTGATGGATCAGCAAGAACAAGAAATGTATAGTGGAATAAGATAGAAGATATCTTGCAGATTGATATATAGGCAGATTCTGAGTCTTTTCAGTTTGATTGCATGCATGATAGTAAAGAGTTTTTACAGTCCAAGATATTGAAGAATCATGAGAGATCTTACAAAGAGAAAGATGATGAAAACTCTTTTGCTTTCGGTATGACATCGCATACACAATCTGAATTAGAGATATTCAAGTTTGATTATGAAGATGAGTTGCTTGATAGTAATCCCATGTTGGAATCATTTTGTTTTGATGTTGACCTTGTTAATGCATCCTTGGAAAACAAGTTTCAAATAAATTCAAATTCAGATTTCGAAAGTAGCATTCTTGCAGATCATCCTTTCACTCTTGAAGAATGTTATCCTATCAAATTCCTAACTTGTTTTTATAACATTCATATGGGAGGCACTGGTTTTCTTGGTACAAATCAGCTCAGTCAATATGGTGTCAGCACATTGCAACTAGAAATCTATGATGAAACATGGCTCTTTGGGAGTGAGTCTTTACTTACAAAGTTCTTGCACACTATTGATTTGTTTTCCAATATTGGAGAGATTGCCAGATGGCAGCTGGTACATGTTGCTTCACGTGGATGCATCCTATTATTTCAGAAAGGTTCATTATTTTTGCAACCTGTGAATGGTTTTGTGTAAGTAATATTTTCCCTAGTTCTCGTGGTGGGAGTTTCATACCTGTGTACATACTTGTAAATAAGTTTGGTTTGCCTAGTTTTTGTGGTGCTAGTAGTTTTGTTGTGTTTTTCTCCCTCCATCCTCTGCATGCAGCTCCCTGTTATCAGCTTTGACTCCATTTCCTAATGGCTAGACATTGTTCTTACTAAAGATGTTGGATTCTTTATGTCTTTATCATCCACATCCCCAGTCAGAGCCAGTTGTTGGCATGCTTTTAGCACCCCTATTTTAAACTTTTAAATCAAGCCCCCACTCCATTAAATGCAAGTGTTGCATAATTTTTAAATTTTTGTGAAAGTTATGTGAAAAGGCAGCATCCAAATGCTATTGATATATTGAACCTTAACTTTGAACCTTCTTAGTTCAAAGTTCAAATTTCAATGGCACGATGATTCATGTTCACTCAGTTTAAAGTTTAATGGCAGGATGATTCATGTTCATACAGTTCAAAAGTATAGATTCACTTTCAAAAGTTGAAATTGAAGAGTTTGTGGCTCATAAGTTTGAATTCCAAAAGTGAGTGATATATTTTATATGGTGGGCATACAATCAAAATCTTGGGTTAACAAACTTCTACATAATAATCTTTCAACCAATGAATTGTAGTCACGTACAAAATGCAGCTTTAGTGATAGAGATCTCAGATGCAAGAAATATTTTCAAGCAATAAGATATGAGGTCCAAGAATTTTGTGAAAGATAGTTTGATGCTTCCTCTAAGGTCATCCATCAACCATTTTGAGACAGTCTAAAATAATAATTACAATTTGTGAATGTGCAGCCATGCACTTACAACTTGTATCAAGTCGGATTTCATGGTAGTTTTATAGACCCGAACTCAGTAGTTAATAACTTTTGTCTAGGATATTATTTTTGAAATCTCTCTAGTCATACTTTATAAAACTAGGTTTCAGACAACATATCTGAAAATGAGCTCGATCCAACGATTCAATAAAAAGTTATGCCCCCCTCATGGAGACCCATTTTTTCTGTCATAAATATTTTCATCCACCCCAGCATTAAAATGTTTTTATTTTTGGTTTGAAATATTCAAATGTCAGTTGTCCAATTATCATTTAATATGTTAAGCTATATCTTTATAACTTTAAAATCAATAGTTTATTAAGATATCATATTTTTAAAAGAGAAAAACTTTGGGAATGAACGGAAAAGATTTTTAAGAATCAGTTATGGGGATAAAATTGAATAGTTATAGGAAGTGAAAGAATAAGGTGAAAGTATCCAAGAATCAGTTAACTGAGAAAGGGACTGCAGATTATTTATTGGAAGATTTTTATGAGGCAGGGGCTCTTCTTTTTCCAAAAGTCTATTGGCTACGGGAGAGGGAGATCAATTTTCTGAATGTAATTGTAATAGAGGAAAAGGATTTATTTTTACTTTTCTGCATCTTGATTGTAATAACAGGGCACAAGATGACCTTGTGATCATTTTGTTGTATCTATGAGTAAAGAAAAGTTTGTGTGGTAGATTTGTGAGTCTGTATATTTACTTTTCTGATTGAGATCAATCAGTTGGTTGTCTCTTTCATATTTCTGAATATCATTTCCTGTTATTATGTCAAGTATATGTTTGCATGTAAATCTATGAGTTTGCATATTCATATTCTCCAGAGCAGGTCATTTATTTATTTTCCTTTCTCTGTAATGTGAAAGACTAAATCAACGGTCTTGAGGCTGTTTGTTTGTCTTTCTCACATTTATTCAGTTACTAAATCTAATGCTCACATTTACTTCATGGTGATGAATGAATTTTAATTGCCTTCGTGTCTTCAGGTTAAAGACATATCAATTTATTTAATTCATTGTAAATCTTTCTAAGAGGGAGTTGTACCTCTCAATTCAGAGGAAGATTATCAATTCAATGATAATCTATCCAATTGTTAGTAGTATTTGCACTTTCATTTGGGCATTATGAGTCAATTTGTGTTGGTATCTTTGAAGTGCAAATCTGTTTACTAACACCCTTTCAACGAAAACAAGGAAAATTGAAAAATCTTAGGAAATGCAAATACAAGAAATCTTATTATTTCATACCTGGATTTCACGTTCTCCTTTAAGTGTTCCTTCAAATTCACTATAATTATCAAATGAAAATGATTAGGAAAGGTGGTATACATATTTTTTCTTTTAGAAATTAATACCTTTACTTTGGTAGTTGCATTACTACTTTGGAATTTGAAATAAAACCTTTTAATTAATGTCTTATCAATCAAGTGTTGAAATCAATACTTTGTTGATGTCACCACACAAGTTATCGCTCACAAGGCTACCACTATTGGAACATCAAGCTATCACATCCTTTAAGAATCATGGAACAAGAGAAGTGTGTGAAAGAGGACTGACAAAGTGTGATCGACAGATACAAGACTAGTGAGGAATCCATTAATATGACACTATCAAGGATCAAGCATTAGTAGAAATAAGGAACTAAGAACAAGGAACTAGTGAGAGATATTTATACTAAATAGTGATAGGGTGACACTTCAAACAAATAATGATAGATCTATAAATTAAGGGTTGGGTTTCTTTAGATATAAATGAGACTTAACACTTAAAGGAAAGGTTGATTAGTCGATCGGTTAATTCAGGAAATAGTGAATGTGAAAAAACTATGACGAGGGGGATTTAGTGACTTAAAAGTGTTAGATAACTGAGAGGGGAGTGAATTGGTTAAGCCCAATTATCATATAGTCCCAAATACTATTTGATTTATAAAACAAATCTTTCAAACAATTTAATCAACTCGGTAAAACATTAAATGTGCCTTTCTGTTCAATACCAAATAACAGTAAATTATCTAGTACATATACCGATCAAACTAGTTATAGTAATGTGTAAAGTAAAATAAAAATTCACCACATACAAACACATATAACACTTTGATTTTTAATGTGGAAACCCTATTAGGGGAAAAACCACATGGGACCGGTAACCCAAAATAACTTTTACTCTTCTGAAGTGAGCTCAGTTAAGGGCCAACCCTATTAAAGGTTACAATAACATACTGTAAGGTGTGACCTAGTTAGAGGGTTTATCACAGTTAACAGTTCTTTGTGACCAAACATTCACTATGGGGTCAATAAGAAAACAATCAACATTCATTAAATGTCATATTGAAATATAAAGACTGTTAAGTCTCACTCAGTTAAGAGGTTTATCTGTAGCAATGGTTAGGATGCAATAGTAATGATCTAATTCAATTACAACTTGTTTTGCAAATTTTTAGATCTATGCTAAGCTCAAAAATACCTATGGCCAATATACTCAATTCAATCCCTTTGTATCCTCCAACTATGTTCTTCTTGGTTAATTCCTTTTTCTGACACTCGGTGTTGAGGGAAAAATTGTTCAAAACTGTCTTCAACCTGTTTGACCATCTTTGCATGAATGCAATCTTCTCACGTGCATTCCAGAGAATAATTATGAATCTCTTTGTCTCCTTTTATAGACATAATAAACCATTTTATTTCTAGCCATAGATTTTGCCTCTTAATCTTTAATGTTGATTTTGTCGCTTTAACCTTCCTCGACACTTGTGTTTGAAACATGTTTCATTCTCCATCATCTGATCATCCTTGAATTTTGTCATTCATTTGATCATCATAACAAACTTTATCTTTAAGCTAAGAATCATCCATAATTGTCCAACTCATCATCTTTAGTCGAAAGTCATATGTTCCATTTATTTCTTCCACTCAGTCAATACCATAATTTGTCAGTGACTTCTCACTTGGTTAGTATTGTACTCCGTATACACTACATTTTCTCAGTGTATACTAAGTTCTTCATTTACTGACCACATAAAATTATATTTAACCTTAGAATCATCCATAATTGTCTAGCTCATCATTTTTAGTCGACAGTCATATGTTCCATTTATTTCTTTCACTCGATAAATAACATAATGTGTTGGTGTCTTCTAACTTGGTTAACAATCTACTTGGTATACACTACACTTGCTCGATGTACATTGTTTCAACTTGATGTATACTAAGTTATTCATTTATTGACCACATAAAATTTTTCATTCTTGATCTTCAATCCATAACTCATGTAATACAATCAAATCACTGACATAATGTCATAGACTTATCAATACGTTACCCAATGAATACCATTTCCATATCTTTCTCATACATCTCATCTTCATTTTAATATCTTATTCCTTCATCATTATTTCCTTCTTCAGATGTTTGTAACTATCATGATAAGTACAGTCAAAACTAGTCGACATCAATGAAAATACAATAACTAATTTAATATGTTGCATATACCTTAATAGCTCGATGATCATCAATCATTGTCTTTTGAAGTAATCAATCAGTTGTCAAACTCTCAATCTCTCCTTTAAGATAGTCAATCAGTTGTAGTCTATCAAAAAGGGGCTAATTCAAATTTTTAAAAATAACATGTAACACAAGGATATCAAAATTGGCTCAGGAGGAGTTACAACAAAATGGTTAGACTAGGAGCATTCAACTTAGGAGACTTGGTTTTGAAGGAAAATTAAAGGAATCTAATAGAAAGAAAAAGGATAGGAAAATTTGAACCAAATTGGTTAGGTCCTTATGTAATCATAAAATCTTTAAAAAATGGGGCCTATCAATTGGCAAGACAAGAAGGAGATCAGCTCTCAAACCCCATCAACAACATGCACTTGAAAATTTTCTATATCTGACACCCCAAGGTCATGTTGTACATAAATAAAAAATAAAAAATACAAAAAAAAATAGGAAAATATAAAAAAATTTACCTTGACGAAAACATAACAAACTAGTGCCTTGGAAATAGTGCAAAAGGAGAAAAAATAAAGACAAACAAAATCACCCTTTGGTGAAAAATTGACAAATAGACACTATAGGGTAGGTACCTGTGTGAAAACCTAGAAAAGAGGTGCCAAGTGTGAAGGTCCCAATTCGCCATCAATAAACTAAAAAGATCATCTTGCACTCACCATGCACATAATTGAGCATGATAAGCCATCCCAAGAAGCACTTTCCTTATACATGCTTATCCTTGACCTATACTAGTTCATTGAACTAGGGGTAGATAAGTCCTGAAATATTTTTTTTTAAAATCAAATAAAGTCCTAAACAATCCAAAAAATTCAAATAAAGTGCTAAAAAAATCCAAAAGATTCAAATAAAGTTCTTAAAAAATAATTAAAAAATCAAATAAAGTTCTTAATTTATTTTTTAAAGTAGAAAATGTCTTGGAAAAATTTAAAAACATTGTAAAATGTCCTGAAAAAATAATCAAAGACATCATAAAATGTCCTAACAAATAAAATAAAAAAGTTATAAAATATCGTGAAGATAATAAAAAAACATCAATATTTTTAAAGTGAAAACCTTGTTAGGGGAAAAACCACAGTGGGGATGAAACCCACAAGATGATGTACTTGGTAGAAATCACTTTACCCTCTTAGGAGTATTACAAAGGGGAATGCACATGCATTCAAGCACACTTCCTAGAGCTCACTGCTCAAATACAACTGAGGGAAACAACCTAGAGAACTACAGCAAGGGCTACAACCCTAAATGGACTATGTAATCCAGTGATTTATGAGCTAACTAATAGCATCTCCAATATGCTGATACAATTTTGATGAAGTACAACAAATATCTACAACAATTATAGATTCTAATCATACCTCTTCTCACAGTCATCAATACACCACACACACTCTCTCATGCCTTCAAACATAAATGATTACAGATTTTTATACATTTCATCAACCTTGTAAAGATGAATGAGGTCGAATCAACCTAAACAAATAATTAAAAAAATTTCATCATTACATTTCAAATGACAATGTGATCCATTAAATATTAGCTAAGACATAGAAATGATCCATAAGAATATCCTCGAACATGCAATAGCTCCATAAATCACACCACAATCCTTTACAACACATTATACCAACCATGTCAGCCAAGAACAATAAGAACACCAACACACCACAAGAAAATTATCCAAACTGATCACACTAATGAATGTGATCTAGCAATATGAATGGAACACGATCATAAGACATCAACAAGAAACATTAAATATCTCAACAACACTAACAAAAACTCTAACTTAGAATTCATAATCATCTCTGCACTATATACCAAGAATAATAAACAATAAATAATGTCACTCCATAAATATAGCTTGTGATCCTCAAACTGACAATCCAATCATGTCAAGGACAAAAATCCAAGTCCTAAACATGCCATATCCTTCCCATATCAAAACACTTGTTGGAGATTTGCCAGCAAGCTAGTGTTGATTGTATGTTTGTCATTGATGACAACATATGGTAAGAAGTGTGCGTGGAAGCTTGATGGAGAGAGCCTTGCGTATATGTTTCCTAAATATGTTATCAACATGATATCATAGACATAGAGGTTGGTTCTGAGTGAAGACAATAATACATTTGTTTGTATCAGTGAGTGTTCTTGACAAGTCCCAGGAAGAGTTATGTATGTGATTTGCAATATGGTTGTAATGGAGCCTTGCACATTTATATTCATATTGTAGATATGTTATTGAAGCTATGTTCATGGATGTAGAGTCAATTATGTAGTACAGGTTGAGTTATGAAGTATCCAGTTGCCAGTTACAGTTTTTAGAGATTATTAGATGGAGCCAACATTATTTTTGTTGTTGTTGTAGTTGCACCTATCATTTGGATATGCGTGCTTAGATTAGTGTTTGGAGAAGATTTAAGACTGTTTGGTAAGAGTGCATGATGTAATTCAGCATGAGAATAAAGTATCAATTAATTTGGTGGAGCTGACAGTGTGAAGCGATGCGTCTACTCATATGGAGTTGCGTGGTCATAATTTGTATTGCATGCTTAGTATACCCAACTGAGATGTTATTGGAGAGTTATATTATTTCTCTAATATGATTTCAAGATGGTTCTAACAGGCCGACTTGATTATATCATTTAGAGGAAGATATCTATAGGCAGTCATTTGTGATTGCTAAGTATGGCAGATAGTTGAAAGATAAGAGCAGAGTAGAAGGTGTGAAGTATTGAGCCATCAGTAGAAGGTATATGTGACAAAGTAGAAAGTGTATGCTATTCATTGGAACTGATTAAGACAATAGGTCTACTCACAGTTCACCAAAGATCTAGATATAGTGTGTATCTGTTAAACAAAAGGTTGTAGCCTTCACCCCTTTGAGCAGTGTGCTCCCAGATAGTGTGTCCTCACCCGTAATAGGGTTAATTGTAAAAGACTCCTAATAGGGTTCGACCCTTGACCAGGTCACTATACTTAATGCATTGTAAACATCAACTCCTAATAGGGTTGTAAGATCTTCTAAAATGGATCATAATACTCTACTCCAATTTATAGTGGGTGCTAATTCCCACCGGGGGGTTTTACCTATTTGGGTTTTCCCGTAACCAAAATTATGGTGTTGTGTTAAGTGTTATCTTATTGTGTTTATGCTTAATGTTCTTTTATACTTAATTGGATAAAGAATTGAATCTTGTAGATAATTGATTCACCCCCCCCCACCCCTCTCAGTTATCTCTTGGGACTATTCCTAACAATTGCTATCAGGGCCAAGTGCCTCGGAGAGAAAGTTTAACAGCTCGAGGTTGATCAGATGGCATTCTTTAGAAAAGAAAGTCCTAAGTTTGATGGAGAGAACTATCTAGACTGGAAGAACAAAATGATGACACATTTGCAGTGCATTGCCTTTGAGATTTTTGAAGTAGCTACCAAAGAAGTTTAGATTCCCTCTCTAGCAGATCTTGCAAAGGAAGATGCAAATCGTAAGCAGAAGGAGATGTTCACACAAAATGTTATTTCCAAAGAATCCCTTATCATCGCATTGTCTGACAATGAGTTTTCAGAGATCAAGAAAGTTGATAAAGCCTACAAGTTATGGAAGTATCTTGAAGACATGTTTGAAGGAGACATCCAAGCCAAGAATGCGCGCAGAAAGACATGGAAGAAAAACTACAATACATTGGAGATGCTACCTAAAGAGAACATTAGAGCCTACAATCAAAGGATTAATGAAGCAATTGCAGGAATCATAAACAATGGTGGAGAGATTTTTGAAGAGGACATAATGGATAAGTTGATGACTACTTTGACACCAGAATATGAGAGAAAGATAAATATCCTAGATGAGACTATGTAATTTTCAAAAGACTTCAAAAGAGAGCCCTTAATCAGAAATATTTTAGCATTTGAGATATCAAGTTTGAGGACAGAGCCTAAAAGTGAAACAACCTTCAAAGCCTCAGTCCATGGTAAGAAATCCTTGAACACTTCTGGTAATTTTGATGATGATGATGAAGAGAAATAACTAGATGATTGCATTGCTTTTATTGCTAAGAAAGAAAGGAAAGGAAAAGGGAAATATGAAGGTCAGTTACCATTCAAATTCTTTTCATGTAACAATATTGATCACTTTGCATCTAAGTGTCCTACAAGAGTCAAGAAGTTCAAAACTAACTACAAGCCTAAGTATACAAAAGAATGTTACTATACTGGTGATGGAGTATCAGATGAAGATTCGATAGAAGATGAAATTGGATTCATTTCTCTTGCAGACATAGAGAAAATGTTTGATGAAATGGACCTTGAAGATGAAAAGCACAAGAGTTAGCACTGATTTCACAAGCTTCCATCAGGATAGATTGGATCATTGACAGTGGTTGCTCACATCACATGATAGGAGACAAGGATAGATTTGTACATATGGATAGATACAAAGGGGGCATGGTTAGATTTGGACACAACACTCCTAAACCTATCATAGGTAGAGGAGCTATCACCTTGGATGGAAAGAACAACACTGATAATGTTCTTTATGTTGATGATTTGCAGCATAACCTACTAAGTGTTGGACAGTTGCTTGACAAAGGATATTAGTTAAAATTCAAAGACAACAAGTGCTTCATTAGTAAAAAGGAAGGAGAAATGATTGTATCAAGTTCAAAGACTAAAGGTAATGTTTTTTAGCTTAATCTTGAAGCAAGTTGTTTTGTTTTTAAAGTAGATGACAGTTGGCTATGGCACAAAAGACTACGTCACATCAATTTTGACAACATAGTAAAGATAAGCAATGTAAAGGCAATAAGAGACCTTCCTAGCATTGCAAAACAAGTTGACACAAGATGTAGGGAATGTGTACTAGGAAAGCATGTGAGGAATTCATTCAGAAGCAAGCATAATTTGGCAGAGAATAAATTGGATCTAGTGCATACAAATCTATTTAGACCAACTCAAACAAGATCATACTATGGTGAAAGGTACTTTATTTTGTTTGTTGATGATTATTATAGAATGATGTGGGTTGCGTTCTTAAAAGATAAATTAGAAGCATTTGAGAAGTTCAAAATATTCAAAGCTAAGGTTGAAAATGAGTCTAGATTGAAGATTAAATGTCTGAGATTAGATAGAGGAGGAGAATTCACCTCTGAAAGATTCTAGGAATATTGTGAAGAACATGGGATAAAGAGATAGGTAAGTGCTCCTAAAACCCCTCAATAGAATAGAATTGCAAAAAGAAGGAATAGGATCATACTTGACACTGCACGCACCATCATGATTGAAGGAAAGGTCACACACACCTATTGGAGAGATGCGGTCAATACTACAATCTATACTATCAATAGAATTCAATTGAGGCCAGGTGCAGACAAGACACCTTATAAGCTATGGTTTGGGATTGTACTTAAAGTCAAATACTTCAGAATATTTGGAAGCAAGTGCTACATTGAGAGAGATGAAGCTATAGGCAAGTTTGATGCAAGAAGTGATGAAGGTATTTTTCTTGGTTACTCCACTAAAAGAAAAGCTTACAAATGTTTTAATTTAAGATTGAAGAGGATCATTGGAAGTGCTCATGTTGAGATTGATGAGAAGTTTATGATTCAAGAAAGAAATCATGATCATGCACCTATGATTGAAGAAGAACCTAGACCTACTGCTAGAGAAACAGTTGTTGATGAAATGTTTGACATCATTGATGTATTATTCAATGACCCTGAAACTAGTGAAGAAGAATCATAGAAGTTAGATGAGAGAGTCACACCTAATGTTCCTAAATTCACATATAGATATCATTCAAAGGAAGACATCATTGGAGATAAGAACAGTAAAGTCATGAGAAGATCAAAAGAAAAAAATTCAACAACAAATGAAGAGGTATATTTACTTTCACAGATTGAACCTTTAAGTGTTGAAGATGCATGTAATGATTCTGATTGGCATGAAGCAATGAAAGAAGAGCTAGATCAAATAATTAAGAATGACACATGAGAATTGGTCCCTAGGCCTAGTGATAAGAGTGTTATTGGAACTAAGTGGATATTCAAAAATAAGATGAATGAAGATGGAACAGTGGTAAGAAACAAATAAAGACTAGTATGTAAAGGATATGCGCAAAGAGAAGGAATTGATTATTCAGATACTTTTTCCCATGTAAGAATATTAGAAGCCATAAAGTTGTTTCTAGCCTATGCTACATTCAAAGACTTTAAGGTATACTAGATGGATGTCAAGTCAACATTCCTAAATGGAGAGTTGAAGGAAGAAGTTCACATAGAGCAACCCGAAGGATTTACCTTATCAGATAGACCTGATATGGTATGTAGATTGAAGAAAGCCCTCTATGGACTTAAGCAAGCCCCTAGAGCATGGTATGAAAGACTTGATAGATACTTGACTAAGATTGGATTCAAGAAAGGAGCAGTAGATTGTAACTTATTCATAAGAGAGACAGTTGATGGACTACTATTAGTTGCTATATTTGTTGATGACATTATATTTGGTGGTAATGACAAGCTTAGTGCTGAATTTGCTAAAGAAATGCAGAGGGAATTTGAAATGAGCATGATTGGACCTATCAAGTACTTTTTGGGACTTAATGTGCAATAGACAGACAAAGGTATTTTCATTAATCAGTCTAAGTATGTGAAAGAGATATTGAAGAAATTCAAGATGGATGATTGCAAGCCAGTAAGTACCCCTATGATAATAGGATGTAAGATTTCAAAAGAAGATGATTCAACAGCAGTAGACATGACCTTGTATAAGTCTATGATTGGTAAACTAATCTATCTTACTCAATCTAAACCTGATATTTCCAATGCAGTTGGTATTGTTGGAAGATTTTCAGTAGATCCTAAACAAAGTCATCTCATGGAATTAAAGAGAATATTCAGATACTTGAGAGGAACTATAGACTATGGTTTATGGTATCCTAATTCAGAAAATGTAGAACTTCATGTATATACAGATGTAGATTGGGCAGGTTGCATGTATGATAGAAATAGTACCTCAGGAGGAGTAGTATTTATTGGAGATAGACTTGTTACTTGGACAAGTAAGAAGAAAAATTATATTTCTCAATCCATAGCAGAAGTTGAGTATGTTGCAACAACATGAAATTGGTCTAAAATTGTGTGGATCAAGTAGATGATGAAAGATTTTGTAATTTGGATTGATTATCCTATTGTTATTCATTGTGATAACACTAGCACTATTAATATGTCAAAGAACCCTATGATGCATGCAAAGACTAAACACATTGAGATAAAATATCACTTCCTAAGAGAGAAAGTTGCAGAGAAAGAAGTAAAATTAGACTATGTGAGCACAAAAGATCAGCTAACTGACATATTCACAAAGCCTTTACCTAAGGATACATTTGAGTATCTCAGGGAGAAGCTCGGAGTAATTCCCTTCCCTGAATTTGAGTAGAGTTTGTAGGAGTGCATCATTCCTCGGTGACTGATGAATGGTTAACTACTCTACTTCGGGAGTAGTATCGATGCTTAATTGATTGGCACCCTTTGCCATTGATGTCAATGGGGGAGTAAGTATATAGTCATGAAAAACAAAATAGTAAGAGGATACATCAGTTGATATTCAGAGCATTCAATAGTAGATGGAGGATTCATCCTTGAGGAAGTTTTGTTGAGGAAATGAAGAATGTTATAAAAGAATTATAGAAAGGGGGAGTGAGTATTTAGCAAGAAGAAATAGAACAGTAAGAGATGGAGGATTCATCCTTGGGGGAATTTTGTTGAGGAAATGGAGAATATTAGAAAATAATTGTACATTTGGATTGGTGGTGTTTTTCATTCCATATGTTGCCATCAATGCCAAAGGGGGAGATTGTTGGCGATTTGCCAGCAAGCTAGTACTGATTATATGTTTGTCATTGATGACAACATATGGTAAGCATCGTGCGTGGAAGCGTGATGGAGAGAGCCTTGAGTATATGTTTCCTAGATATGTTATCAACATGATATCATAGATGCAGAGGTTGATTCTAAGTGAAGACAGTAATACAATTGTTTGTATAAGTGAGTGTTCCTGACAGGTCCCAGGAAGAGTTCTATATGTGATTTGCAGTATGGTTGTAATGGAGCCTTGCACATTTATATTCATGTTGTAGATATTTCAGTGAAGCTATGTTCATAGAAACAGAGCCATTTGTGTAGTACAGGTTGAGTTATGAAGTCTCTAGTTGCCAGTTACAGTTTCCAGAGTTTATTAGATGGAGCCGACATTATTTTTGTTGTTGTAGTAGTCGCACCTATCATTTGGATGTGTGCTTGGATTAGTGTTTGGAGAAGAGTTAAGAATGTTTGGTTAAGAGCACATGATGTAATTCAACATGAGAAGAAAGTATCAGTTAATTTGGTGGAGCCGATAGTGTAAAGCAATGCGTCTACTCATGTGGAGTTGTGCGATCCTAATTTGTGTTGCATGCTTAGTATAGTCAACTGAGATGGTATTGGAGAGTTGTATTGTTTCTCTAATATGAATTCAAGATGGTTCTAATAGGCTGAATTGATTATATCATTTAGAGGAAGATATTTATAGGCAGTCATTTGTGATTACTAAGTATGGCAGATAGTTGAAAGATAAGAGCAGAGCAGAAGGTGAGAAGTATTGAGCTATCAGTAGAAGGTCTATGTGAAAAACTAGAAAGTGTATGCTATTCATTGGAACTGATCAAGACAACAGGTCTACTCGCAGTTCACCAAAGATCTAGATATATTGTGTATCTGTTAAACAAAAGGTTGCAACCTTCACCCCTTTGAGCAGTGTGCTCCCGGATAGTGTGTCCTCCCCCCTAACAGGGTTAATTGTAAAAGACTCCTAGAACAGGGTCTGACCCTTGACTAGGTCACTTTACTTAATGCATTATAAAGATCAACTCCTAACAGTGGTGTAAGATCTTCTAACATGGATCATAATACTCTAGTGCAGTTTATAGTGGGTGCTAATTCCCACCGGGTTTTTTACCTATTTGGGTTTCTCCATAACCAAAATTGTGGTGTTGTGTTAAGTGTTATCTTATTGTGTTTATGCTTAATGTTCTTCTATACTTAATTGGATAAAGAATTGAATCTTGTAGATAACTGATTCAACCCCCCCCCCCTCTCAGTTATCTCTTGGGACTATTCCTAACAACACTGCCACACCGATCCACATTGATCCAAATACTATCACATTATCTTTTCTTGAACACTTCCTGAATGTCAAAATACCACTTTTTGATATATCAACCATAACTGACTCAAATCTCACTGCAAACCTCTGTAACTTGACATAGATCTTATACAAACACCCCTAAACACTTATATAGCTTCACATCATCAAATCACCAATGCAATAGTTGTACCAATCCAATCATTCCACTGAACATTCCTACAATATCTCTGCATTTTTGTCAAAAAAAAAATAATTTTGACATCAATGACAACGTATTTCTCAAATATATGGTAGTGATCTCTATCTGCATCACATATTTGCACAATATCCCAACAGATGGATCATAATCTTGTTTTATTTCTTTGTTGTGTATGGATTGTTTCGATAAAGTTCTGGGGCAATAATGTCTGAGGTGTTTGTGATAGATACTTTAATTTATGTGAAAGCCACACATACCTCAACTCCAAACATATTAACCCTAGGATGGAGTGAAAAATTCCTTATCTACTATCTACTTATTGTTCAGACAAAGATCATAATAGTGTTTAGATGGTCAATATCTAGATGCTTCAATGTCTCTTTTTCAAATAAGGCATAATGATGAGATTGTTGTAAATATTTTGTAGAGACTCAGAGTCATCACTTTTGATAATCAAATCTTGGTTCACACCTAACTAAGTCTTCACTTATTACTAGTTCATTCTTCTCACTGACTTTCTTCAATTAGTCCAAAGGTCGCATTCTTAGACACATCATTCATCCTTCATTTAGGTTTTGCATAAATAATTAAGATTGCATGAGAAAAATACAAAAATAAAAGTGCATTCATACATAATCATTATGCATATAGAAACAATATCATCATTGCATAAATCATCATCATATAAAAATACAACACTATCAATAAATTGATGCTCATTCTACACAATTTTGCTCAATTTTATGAGGGGGCATAAAATCTACTTGCTATCACCAGGGCAAGTTGGGGTAGGATCTAAATCAGATATTCTTTGACACAAGGTCCAAAATCACATTGTATCAAAGAGTAGAAAAATGTAGAAACCTAAAATTATCCCACTCTTGCGAGTGCTCATTAAATACTAATTTTCCTCTATTAATTGAATAATTATTTAATTAATTAATCTTTATTATTCTAATATTCTTCACCCAAAATCCTCATTAATATATTCACTATATCATTTAATCACTTCTCCCTAGTATTAATTAAATAATTAATATTATTTAATTAATCAACTTTTAATTAAGTGATCTTTATCATTTAATTAAACTCAATTTCTATTATCCCATAATTTAAATAATTATTTCAAATTATTTAAATTGGCTAATTAATTCTTCTAATTAAATTAATTTATTTTTATTTATCTCCTAAATTCAATTTTAATTAGATTTAATTCATAAAATAAAAAACCAAGATTCCAATTTGAATTAATCTTCATTCTAAAATTCTAAAATTATTCTTCAAAAATGGAATAAAACCCAAAATTGCTTTCAAACTCAAAAATTGATTTTATCTCAATCTTACAATTTTGGAAACAAATATATTCAAAATATTGAAAATCTTCTAATTCCTATTGTCTCTTCATTTTCCCAAATCAACTCACCTCTTTTGAGTTCGAAATGGAAATAAATCTCATTGTCTTAGGAAATTTCCCAAAATCAATTAGCCTCCATTTTTCTCAACCATTGATTCTAATTTTCTCAAATTAATTTCAACCATTCATTCAATTTTGAATATCTATATAAATCCACCTTCAAACCAATTTGAAGGATCCATGTTATGCAGGTTATCCAAATTATCAAGCATTTGTCAGTATTGTCAAGTAATCACATTCTCGAATCTATGAGTCAAGACGCTGCAAAAATAAACTCCGAGTGTCATGCATCTATGTCCTAAAGAGTCTAGAGAAGTGATAGAAGTAAATATGCAAGGTATAAGAACTATGTGATGTATTTATCTTATTTTCAATTTCTTCATATTTATGCTTATCTTTTATCATTTATAGGGTTTAATGTTGTTTAGTAGCTTCATTTCTAGATAATATAGTGCTAATAATCTCTTCTTTCTAAGCATATGTAGATTTTCCCTATGACAACACTATTATACTTTCTAGATCCTTTCTTCAGTCTTCTCAAAAATTTTACTTCATCATCCAAATAATTACTTCTGTCTTATACATCTTCAATATTTTTTGTAGCCTTATGCAACATCCGTCTTTGCATGCTAGCAATATTCAAATTATGCAATATCAAAAGGAGAGATTGATCCATAAAGCTAATATAAAGTGTATATATCCATGTTAGATCCTTCTTCAATAGCATATAACTTTGGTATGTTGACTTTAGTCATGATCTTCATTACATTTCTTATGAATTCATTACCATCCATAGTTCTATTAATACCTCTGAGTGCACTTACGATTACATTTACTTGATGCAGGTTATTTTCAATGTTTTCATCTTCTCATTAGGGTTCCAAACTTTTTCTTTAGATTCTGTAACTTGACTGGTTTGTTTTTCTTATGTCCTTCATATATATATACCTTGTTCATGGATGCTTATCCCCTTTCCTTAATAATGCATTCTTTAAAATATAATTTAAGCAACGACATAATGATTGCTTCTAAAATAAGACATGATTCCATTTTGAGGTAGATATGGCATAGAAGGAAAGATAACTTCATCAAGTAGGCCAAATTAAATGAAAGTACATGAACTAATTTGATAAGCATGGTGTTCATGAATAGCTTATATAGGGGCCATGTGATCTTGAGGAGGATTAGGATCCTGGGAGGGATTATGAGGATTATGACAAGGAGATGAAGGGATACATTAATCTTGACATGAAATAGGATAATTGGATGGAGTGGAAATGACACTTTTCTCTTGATTTTGAATAGGATCACTAGAAAGGATGGAAGGGATACCATGATCTTGCTAAGGAAGTAGATTAGGAATGAGAGTTAGAAGGACAATTTTCTCTTGAGATGGAAGGGTATCATCTTGGATAGAAGGAAAAGGGATGGTGGGATCATCATGATGTTCGAAGGAGATGGGATCTTGGTCAAAATCTGGATGGGGCTGGAGAGTATTGGTATCTTGATTTTAATTTAATTTAGGAATTATTTCTTCATATTTTGGATTACCCTCTTGACATGGATCCACTTCTAAGGATGGGGTATGAGTTTTGATTTCATTTGGGATTCTTGGAAGGAGTCCATGTTTTGGCATGATGGGGAAGGATTGAATGAGACTCCCTAGAGTAGGTATGATTAGAATTGAAGTGTATGATGACATTTATTCTAGGATTTTTGTATCACAAGAGAGATTTTTTTATCAAGAATAAGATTAGCTTGGATTTTTATTGTAGATAGACCTTAAGGGTGAAATCAAAAGGTGTTATTAATCAATTTATTGTCTGGTGGAGATGGTGTGGAATTTTATTAATCTTTAGGGATGAAGGAATGGTGGGAGTGATGAAGACTACTTGTTAGCCAATTTCTTCTTGGGAGGTAGATATATTAGGGTGATTATTTTGGGATGAGACATTGCTGTATAGTAGATGATTTTGTTCATGCTTGAAAATAGTGTCTTGACATATGCCTAATTAATCATTAGGTGAATTGTTACAATCCATTTTATTAGATTTCCACAATCTATTTGTATTCAATAGTAGCTTCTGGCTTTGATTGTGTGTGAATTTTTGGTAAATGAGGTCTTGAATGTTGATTCTTCAATTTTGAGAAATTTGAAGATTTATGTCCTTTGTATGAGTATACTCGTAATATTTTGAATCATTACACTGTGGTGGTTTAACCTTGGGCTCATAATCTCTAGCTTCAAGTAATACGATAAAATTGTGTGAACGAAGTTATTTCAAATCTGACTCAATGGACTATCCCAAAGGTGTAAATTGTCATTGTAGGTAGTATTTGGGTGTAGACCTTTGGTTGGTACCTTGGGGGTTTGGATTGTAGGTGTTTGTGGAGAAAGGTATTTCTTTGTAGACTTGGAGGAGGTATGCAATTATGGTTGCTCACATTGATTTCAATTTTGGTTTGGTGGAATGAATGTGTAAGATTGTATCATGGGTATGTTTCCATCAAAGGGGTAAGACCATATGTTTTCTATTAGTAATTACTTTCTAGGGTCCTTATTTTGTATGTTGGCCATTTTTTATTGGAGGATTTGTATTTGTTGGGCCAATATGTCCATTGGTTAAGAATGAGGTGGTGGTGGTGAGATATTATAATTAGTGCCTTGGTATTTGGGCATTTGGTAAGTGGGTTGACAACGGGGTTGGATTGGAGGTATGGTTCGTTGAATGAGATTTAAGCTAAATGCTTTAACTTCTATAAGAGTTTTGTCAAAACTCCAACAAGATAAAGGCTCAAACTTGATAGGTGGTCAATGGACATGGCTAGGTACATATGTCCCCATTAGTATGGGTTTTTAAAATGTAAAACTTAGATGATCATGCTTCTACTTTAGGAAAATCCATTAACATCTTACAACTTGTAACCATGTTAGTTTACTATTATTTTCCCTTTTCATCCCTGCCACTTAGTTAATCCCAATCCCCCTAATCACATGTGGTTTTGTAGGGTAGACATGTTTTAGCATTTAGTAGGGATTCTACATGGTTTATCTCTACATGTTTACAATTACAACATGATCATATGTATATGGATTATATTTATATCTCCTATGGAGCACAAGTTTCCTCATATGTTTCCTCTTAATATTGGTGTACATGACATCTTACACTTCATGGATAGCTATAGGATTCTCACTTCTTGTGTAAATCTATCCTGTCCCATAATATATGTGACGCCATACATTTTCTTAATGTAGAGTGTAACCTTACATGCTCTACCTATGTGCTGAGTTTGAATTTATACAAATGAACACATCATTCTTGACAGTTTTTGTGTTTATACTATTTATTCATGTGTATGCTATTTTAGTTTGTTTATAATATGCTAGAACTATGTTGGCGAGTCACTCAGGGATTAATTTTACATTTTCTTGTGTTGTAATTGCTATTTTTATTAAGTATATTCTCTTTATGGCATATTGTTGTTGAAGGATCTTGGAATGTATATCAAGTCTAATCCAATGAGATCTCAAGCTATAAAAATTATAAGATCTATTTTTTTTTTTGAATGTTAAGGCATACTAATATAAGGTGGAATTTTTTTTTTATCATTATGTAATTCTATTAAGTTCTAAAAAATTCAAAAGTAGAATACGTTTAGTCTATAATTTGTATGAAAATTGATGTGATGATATAAGTGTATTATTCCCCATAATTAGAATAATTGCACTTTTAATTTTCTAACTGTTAAAATCTAATGAAGAAAAAATTAAAACACTTATAAAAAATCTATAAAATCCCAAAGTTTTATTGGCTAAGAGATGAGGGTGTGTACAAATATAGATAATTTCAAATTATGGTGTATGAATTGATTGATTTGATTCAAATGATGAATCCGAAATTCAGTGTATGAATTGATAGATTTGATTCAAATGATGAATCTCATATCTATATATTTATTTTTTAGAAAGTGGTTGAGTTTCTACTTTGGACATTTATTGCAGATGAGATGAATATGAAAAACAATTTTACTTATTCATGACAAGTTGAGAATATATTTAATTTGGGAAGAATGCAAGGGAGAAGGTTCTATACTAGAGCACCTTGTGCCTCCCAAACTCCACCATGAATAATTCAAATCACTTTCAATATTGTAGAGTTGCTTACTTTCAACTTCTTTCCTTACAAACATTGGTTTGAAGTCCACATAGTGGAATATGATGCCACATCATATGCCTTTTATGGGAAGTTTTGACGCAACAATAAGTACTACCCATAGTGGTGCATTAAGTCATGCTTATTGGTGTGATGATGTGGCATCACATAATTGATTGCTTTTTAAAATTTAGTAAAATATTTTTTCGGATAAGTATTGATATGACACTTTTTTAATCCACCAATAGCCTAATTGTGCTAAACTACTATCCACTAATGAACCCCACTCCACTTTTGGGTCCTCCCCCTTATTTGACAATTTTGTTTGCCTATGGACAAGTTACTTGTAAGTTTGTACAAAGTATCATATAATATTTTATATTCATTTTATTATATTTTTAGAAATAAATTATAGTTGTTATGAATATTATTGTACTTTGTCTCATATGAAATATGAAATGAGTGACAAATATTTCTTCAAAATGACTAATGCTTAGTTACATAAATTTTAGTGTATTAATGATATATTTAAAATAAATTCAAAAGTAAATCCACAAATAAATATTTATTGATATTTTTTTGATCTATTTATATATGAAGTTTAGTGTAAATATGATTTTGCTAAATTTGACACTTTTTAGTTTTCTTAGATGTCTAAAATTTGTTATATTTGATGCACAATCTTTAAAATTATTTTTTGAATTTTGATATTAGATTGTAATTTTTTTGTGAATGATCCAAATTTAATGATTTTTAGATAGATAATTTAATAATAATTAATTTGATTATATGAATACTTTTAACTTGTGTGGAATCTCTCACCTCTTTTTCTTAAAAAAGACATAATTTTTAATATTTTAATATTGAAACAATAATATAAATTAAATTATAACAGGTATCATCCAACTATTAAATCAGGCTCAAATAGTGGATCATCTCTCATTTACACTGTTCCTAAAATTCTAAGTGGATTTTACAACTAAAATGCAAATTTAGTCCTTGCTTGCTTGGGAGGATGGCCCAGCTCTTTATTTTTTTTAATCTTTCGGAAGGATAAGATCTGCCTTCCTTCACGGGATACCTTTTTTTAGTGCATCAAATATCCCACTCCCACCCAGTAATTGAAAACGTGAAATGCAGTACCAAATACGAGGAGATTGGGGCAAGGGAAACATTGATGGCGTCCACGAGTAAGCTAGGATAGTCAGAGCACAATAGTTGGCTACAATGGAGGTGGTAAGGAAGGTTAGCAGGCAGTGGTCGCTGGGGAGCAGGCAATGGTCATTGGGAAACAGACAGGCAACGCTCTCGGGCAAATGGAAGCTGAGCTTCGGGAGGCAGTCGTCGCTGGATCCCAACAAGCAGAAACCCACTGTGGACGTGGATTTGTGCGTTCCGGAGCAATTGGACGCGACGATGCAGATGTTGTTCCTCACTTGTAGAGGCGACGCCGAGGGCGTGGAGGCCCTGCTCGGTCACCACCACCCGCCACTCGATGTCAACAGCGCTGATTTTGACGACAGGACTGCGCTGCATGTCGCTGCTTGCCAAGGCCACGTTCATCTTGTCCATCTCTTGATCTCTCGCGGCGCCAATGTCAATGCCAGGGATCGCTGGGGCAGCACGGTATCATTTCCATTGCTTTTGCTTTCAGGATTTCAAGTGGAATCATCCCCATTTGGCAAAATCAATTTGTACTTTCTCAGAAAGTTGCGTATTTTAGAGGCTATTGCATAAATAATAAATAAGATGGAATGATTCATTTTTTTTTAATTTAAAAAAAGAATACTGGCAGTCTACATTGCAATTGGATTTCTGGATCTATATCTGCCACCTTGTATAGTTTTCTGGTTTCAACTTTCTGCACGATGACATCATATTCACAGCCATTGTTATTAGTATTATGACAATGACAAAAGAAACGTTTTAAGCCAGCTGGGGGTGTATAGACATAGCTTTTACAAAGGCATTCAGCATTTTATTGTTTCATTGTTTAATAAAGAGATCAAATTGTATAGTATCCTCAAATTGATCACAAATCCATTTCAGAACATTTGACTGAGGATTTAAAAAAACCTGCCCACGGCGGTCTGGAATAGCAGGGAATGTCAATTGATGTGCCCAGCTGTTCCCAGACGCCTCTGGATGGAAGACAGTCAATTTTGCGACATTTCTAATGCGCCCCCAAAACATTACGAGGATGTGAATGGTCAGAGAAGCACCGGAGATGTGTCCTTGTGTAACATAGCTCTCATGGTTTGGTTGACCACCATTTCTCTCTATATGTGGCCACCACTTAGCATTTATTATATCCGTTGTGTGAAGGAAGAATAATAATTCCTTAACTAAGAGTTTACAGCTGTAGTCAACATCAAAAAGGTTCCTTCTTTGTGAGCCAGGAATAGAAAATTGTCTTTTATTTCCGTCCATGATATCAATCTCCCATTAACAAAGAGGTCACCAATTTTTTTAATCCCTTTGGAAGCCCAAAACTTAGCAGAGTAGCTTCTAGTTAGAGAGAATGGCTTGTCAGTCCGTGCAAGGTTATACCAATCGGATCTAAAGCTGAAACAATCACAATCCCTGTAAAAAAAATATCATGCCTGGATAACAAATGCCTCACAATCTCTCAATATCTCTATATACTGCAAAAAATGGTAGATCTAACAAGTTTTTCTATTTTTTTCTCAAAAACAATACAATGAGCATGGAGAACTTTTTAGCTTCTATTCTTTTTTGGGACAGCTAAAATTATTATTCCTTACCAGAACTTTACAAGGTTCTGGTCCCTCTAAAGCCCTTGCAATCCAATCTATAGCTAGACTTAGGCACTGAAGCTTCAAACTTAAGTCCAAGGCCTTCCTTACTATTTGAAATGCAGCACCACATTCAGTCAATAGCATGTCTTTTTTTATTACCTTTACCGTCTGACTGGCGAAAACTTATGGCGATCCTCCTAATGTTTACAACTTGAACACTGCCAAACAACCATGCAGAGGTATAATATATGCTAAATGAAGATAACCAGCTAATGAAAGAAGCTGATCTTGCAACTTGCTATTCTTTTATTCAAACTTTTTTGAAACCCAGTCGCACATTTTTTTTAAGGTGGATTTACTGCGAAAGGTATGCTCAGACATCTAGACATTCCACCCTCAATCCCAACCCCATTTCATAAACCATGGAGGAGGAGCATCATTCCAACTCAGAGAAACAGATTTACTTGAGGAGACTTTATCATGGCCTTTGATTAAATCACCAAAATTTTCATCTTCTAGAAGAGGAAATAAGGAAGTGTCCTAAACAATTTGCATATTAATCAATTCGCTGTTATCAAGAAGGGTAATTCCTTTTATAGGGGGACCAACAAAAGATTCTCTTTTAAGATATTGATGTTTATTGAAGCTATAACAAACAATGAGGGGTCCAAAGGACAACCTTGCCTTATAGACCTTTGAAGGAGGAAAGAATTTGCTGATTCCATATTGATTTCCACCTAGGTTGAATAGTCTTTGAACAACATCTCTACTATTTTGTAAATTTTATCTCTAACATCTAATGCTCTCAGCACCTTCATTATAAAGGGCCAGTTCTATCATATACCATTTCAAAATTTAATATAGCCATACAAGCATACTATTCAGACTGTCCGGGCCACTCCATTCCTTCCCAACTTGAAATCAAGTTACTAGTTTGTAAAGATGAGATAAGCTTAGAAAGACCATTTTTGAACCTTAAAGCAATAGTTTTAGCCAAAATTTTGCAAGTGCATTCAAAAGAGTAATTGACCTTCAATTCTTAATTGATGTCTTGTCTCCATCTTTAGGTAGTAACTTAATCACACCTTTACTTATTTCATTTCCCAAAGAACATACTTTCCAAGCCTCATTGTAAATATCTAGCAAATAAGGATTCAATCTATATTCAATTTATAGAATTCAATAGGCAGTCCATCATTACTAGAATTCAATTTCTACCTTCTTGACCATCTCCTAATCTATAATCAAACTCAATTTTCCAAGGCTACCCCGAGTTTACGAGATGGGGGACATGGGGATGGGTGGGGTGCATTTCCAAGTGCCTGATTTTTGAGCCATTTTTGTGGACAGCTACATAAATTATATAAAATTTAAAATATGTAAGGTAAATAAATATTGATATGAAAACATGGATAAATCATGCATATTTACATTATAGAACTTTAACATATAGCA
Organism: Chamaecyparis obtusa; assembly: GCA_027943335.1. Lineage (NCBI taxonomy): Eukaryota > Viridiplantae > Streptophyta > Pinopsida > Cupressales > Cupressaceae > Chamaecyparis > Chamaecyparis obtusa. The sequence continues at coordinate 9,261,207 of BSBK01001399.1, read as the reverse complement.
TTTGTGTTAAATAATTTAAATTGAGAGTTCACGTGAAAGTCAAATTCAAAATTTTTATCCAAACTTAAACATTAATAACTAAGTTGCTGGTTTGGGTACAAGTATGGATATAGGTATGAGAACCCAGTACGTGGGTATGCGCAAATTTTTTTTTGGGGTTTGGGTACGTGTGTGTGTAATTATATATACACAAAAAATTTAAAGAAATATACAGCATTGTAAAACTAAATCATTTGATAGTATGATACTTCATCATTGGTCAATGCCAAATGCAAAAGATAAATATTAAATGCCAATTGATAGTTCAAAATTTTTCAAATAAGCCATATCATATATGCCTAGGTTCATGATTCAAATGAAAATCATTACATTTACAAAATTGACAATAAAAAATGTTAATTGTCTTCTATCTTCAATGTAGTTCATCAATCATCAAAAAAATCATCATTTGTTGCATTTTCAGCTGCTGCAAGTTCAAGATCATTTGAACCCAAAGTGGTGCCACTCGCACTAGATACACCATTGTAGGTATGTCATCATCATCATCGTCATCATCCACAGTGACTAGCAAGATCCTCAATGGTTGCATCCAAGTTGGTACACTCAATGGCTACATCCCAAAGCTTCGCTGCCCCATCCTTGTATTGGGGATCCTTTTGTGACAAAAGACGCAAATTGGAATGAATATAAACCAAGTCTTCAGCTCTTTTTGCAGCCAACTGGTTATGCTTCACTAAGTGGATAAAGGAGTATGTACTCCAATTCCGTTTAGTGGCAAAAGAACTAGCAATTTGGAGAGAAAACCAACAAAGTTAAAAATAAAAAATGTAAAATAAAGGAAAGATTTTGAAGTACTAAATTCTACAATACAAGGGATAAAAAACAAAAAAAACATGTGAGAGGATCTTGATTGCTAGAGGTTGGAGGTACATATAATCTTGACCATGGAGGTACCACCATGTACGAGCATCCATTTTGGATTGGTCATTAACAACACAAGGAGTATGATTTCTTCTCGAGACAAACAAGCTTAATTCTCTCCTAACATTTTTCTCCACTTTCGGATCTTGGAAGAGTCTACTAAATGCCCGCTTGTACCCATTAGCAACTTCATAATCTCTATATAGTGGTATTCTCCCTGGCATAGAAAGTACAACATTGCTATAGTATTTCAGAGATAAGGCATATGCAAGGAGGTGCAATGACATGGTGATCTTGTTCCAATGATGAAGTATGATCGTTTCCACCCTTTTGAAAAAGGTTTCTTCAGGGTCATTCTTTTTTTTTTGTATTACCACTTTTATTTCTCTATCATTGTGTCCATCCCATCATAGACATCCCCTAAACATGGTGCATCTGTATCGCATGGTCATCTTGTTCCAACGATGAAGTATGATTTTTTCTACCCTTTTGAAAAAGGTTTCTTTGGGGTCATTCTTTTTTTTATCACCACTTTTATTTTCTCTATCATCGTGTCCATGTCGTCATAGATCCGCTAAACATGGTGCATCTGTATCAGCAAACCAAAGCATAGTCATGATAGGCTTGGTGAAATCCAATACATATTCCACACAAGCCCACCAACTGTCATCCAAGATCAATGACTTGACCCTTTGGGCCCTCTCTGAATTTGACTACTTCCATACACCCCATTGGTTGCTAATTACTATTTGACCCAATGTCTCTCACACCTTCAAATGTCATCTTACAAAAATTGTATGAGATGTGAACCAGGTCTCAACAACCTATGATCATGTTAATAGTAAGTTAATAACACATAAAAAAATATGTAAATAACACATTAAAAATATATTACAAATTTATATACATATTATTATTGAAGATGCCATAATAAAATTAAATAAATAAATAAAATTTACCTTCAACAATTCCAATCTCAAGAAAGTTTTGAAAATTGCTTGTGACATATGGTGGTTCGTCACAAACATCTAGATCTCCTTGCCCTCTTGGTATATTTATTTTACCCATTCTATTTGGGTGCCAATTGCTGACATCACTAGTTGAGGGAGTGTACGATGCATGGTGTCCAAAAAATGTGCTCATATCTTGCCTCTACCAAAGCACCTGCAACCCTACAATTTTTTGCATTGTTTGTAATTACTTGGACCACATTCTCATGACCCACCATCTCTATGGACTCGATGAGGATCCTAGAAATGAACTTTGCATCATTGACTACCCCTTCGTAGTCAACCACCCTCAAAAACATTGTCCCTTTGGGGAACACCACAATTACATTTATCAATGGATGATTCTTGCAATCTTTCCATCCATCAGAAACAATAGAAACCCCTGAATCAAACCAAGAATCTCTAATTGGTTTTAATAAGGCCTTTACGAAATTCTTCTCTCTTTGCAATAAGTTGGTATGTAACTTTTCATATTAAGGACTTGTGAAACTAGGAGGTGCACTATTGATTGCCGACACCATTTCCTACCAATATGGTGATCTCATCAAGTTGAATGGAAGACTATGCTCCAAAGAGACGCATCCCCTAGGTTTTTTTGCCCATTCTTGTATCGGGGACGGTTTTTTGCCATCCCCCAAGCCGTTCCCAATTGGGTCAAATCAGGGACTGTCCCTGAAACGTCATTTTTTTTGAACTGGCATGGGGGGACGGGAATCCGTACCGGGGATGGCATGGCCGTCCCTTGTCCGTCCCCATTGCGGATTCACGCCCCCTATTTCCCAGCCGGAACTTGGACGACGGTTGAGGCAAAAAAACATTTTTTAAAAATTTTGTTTGACCGCGCGAGCCTCACGTGGCTTCCAAAGTATGATAAAATATTGTAAACCCTATTTTGACCATTAAAACACTAAAATTCTAACTCTTCTTCTCATTCCTAGTTTTATCATAGTTGCTAAGAGGAAGAAGAAAACATAGATCAGCAGCAGCAGTGAGGAAAGATTGCATTTTGGAGTTGCAAGAGGAGGTTTTGCCATCATATCTTCTTCATTCCAGGTATGTATTTCATTTTCCTTTTGTTTGTTTCAAACTTTCTTACCATTTGTTTCTATTTTTTATTTATTTTTCATCACATAGAGAGGGCATTTTGAATGAAACATTGAAATATCTTTTTTTTTAATAACTTGCAACACGATATTACATTGCAAAATCTGAAAACATGAGCAGCAGTGAGAGTGACTATGAGGGAAGTAGTGATAGCATGGATGTTGCTATGCAAGAAACTCAAATATCACAGAGAAAAAGATCTAGTTCTAGGGCATCCATAGGGGGCTCTTCAATTAATGTGGATGTTTATAGAGAAGATGCAACAACCTCCAATCCATTTGAGTGCCCCTCCCAAATCCTCAAACAATATGCCAAAGGCCCATTCAACCCTAAGAAACCTCTCCTACAATTTGCCTCAAGAGTAGACAAAAACAAGCAAAAAAATTTGGGGTAGTAGGGAATGAGAGTGCCATATATGTAAGAAACATTATTTTGGGAGCTACACTAGAGTGTATTGCCATCTTTTATGGATAGGTGGGCAAGAAGGCAAAGGATGCAAAATGATAGGAAAAATTTGAGGCTACTAGATTGCACATGGAGGGGGAGAGATTGAAAATGGGGAGTCCAATAGAGAATGTGCAAGCCAATATGCCTATGACTAGCACAACCACACCCACAACCAATACCACTCCCACTACTAGTAGAGGAAAGGGAAAGAAGACCAAAAGAGAAACAAATGTTGCTGATTTGTTTGATATACAAGAAAAAGAGAAGGCTGAAGAATCTATTGGTAGGTTTCTTTTTTCTCATGGTATACCATTCCATGTGTCACATTCCTCATTTTATAAACAAATGTGCAAAGGTATATATGCTGCTGGTCCCTCATTTGTACCACCTGGAGAGACACAAGTACACACCACTGTCCTTATAAAGAGTATTCAAAAGTAAGCATTTTGATGGAGGATATGAGACAGACATGGATCAGTGATGGATGCTCTATCATCATGGATGGATGGACCGATATCAAACATTATCCACTCATCAATCTTATTGTCACTAGCATATCAGACTCTTATTTTCTAAGAGCTATTGATTGTTCAGGGAAAAGGAAGGATACATCCTTCCAATTTCAGATTTTGAAGGATGCTATAGAAGAGGTTGGACCTTCAAATGTTGTGCAAGTAGTCATTGATTCAGTCCGGGTGTGTAAGTCAGTTGGATTGATGGTGGAGAGTACTTATAGACACATTTTTTTGACCCCATGTTGTGTACATGCATTGAATAACACCCTGAAGGACATTGGAAAAATTGATTGGATAAAGGCCATGGTGTCTGAGGCTAGAGATGTGCAAATGTTTATTTGCAATCATCACACATCTCTTGCATTATTTATGACATTTTCCAAAAAAGAATTCCTCAAGCCTGTGAAGACTAGATATGCTAGCTACTTCATTTTGTTGGAGAGGATGCTTGGGGTCTAAGAGACCTTACAATCCATGGTGGTCAATTTAGAGTGGAATAGATGGCATGAATTAAGCAGCCCAGATGGAAGAAGTGTGAAACAAAAAATCCTGGATGATAATTGGTGGACCACAATGAGGTAAGAAACCTAAATAATTGTTATTGGTCATTTAATAAAAATATTTCTAATTTTAGCATTTGCTGATTTTTATTTAAGAATTAACAATTTTAAAATTTATGATGTTTCTCACTTGTAACTTGCTTGCATTTGCAAATACATTTGCTTCTTCATTGACATTATTGTGCGGGTCATTAGATATGCTGATACTGACTCTCCTAGCCTTGAAGAAATTCATGAGACCTTTGATAGCATGCTTGGGCATATCAAGTAGGTTATTCTTGCCAAGGACCCTAATTTGGGGATTTATGAGGAGCATCTTAAGCCCATTGTGATGCAACAGTGAAACATTATGAACACCCCGCTTCACATGGAAGCCTATGCTATCAATCCTAAGTGGTATGCACCAAGACCTCAGAGAGTGGCTCCATCTAGGGATGAGCTCAAGTTTTACTTTTCAATTTAAATGTGAAATAGCAAGCTACAAAGTAGATCTCTTCAATCTTCAATGTTCATTAATCATTATTTGACATTTGTTAATTTAATATGTTTTTATTTGTTCAACTCAGGTGAAGGAGGGCTTCTTCAAGGCCCTTGCAAAAATGTTCAATGAAAAAGATGCTGGTACTCTTTGAGAGCAGTGGCTTGACTTTGCCAATCTTCGTAGTCCAACCTTTAGTAGACCAGAGGCGAAGACGAATAGAGCTACATTAGCTCAAAGGGACCCTATTGGATGGTAGAGATACACCTGAGTTGAAAATTCTTGCCATTCGTCTTCTTTTACAGGTTGCGAGTTCCTCTGCTCTAGAGAGGAATTGGTCCACATATAGCTTCATCTAATCAGTCAAGAGGAACAACCTTACCTCTATTAAAATAATATCTTTCTATTTATTTAATGGTTATCTATAATGTAAATATCCTGTAGATATAGTTTCTATATTTACGATTGTTTCTTATTTAGAAACATTGTCTCTTGTAAATCTATTTAAGAACTAATTTGTTCTTCATTCAATACATTAAATTTTTACCAATTACTCATCGTAATATTGTATCAGAGCAAAGGTAGTTTTAAAAAAATAAATTTTTTTTTAAATATTTATCACTTATAAATTTTTCAAATTTTTTTTTTTGAGATCTTGCTCTTAAATCTTGACTAGGGTTTGCACGTTTTCTAGGCCGTTTTTGCTGCAAAATCCCAAGCAACATTGCTGGTCATTTTTTGCTGTTGGTGGCCATTTTTTTCCTGCATCGAGTTCTGGTTCGTCCATGGCCACCTAGGGTTTCTGCATTTTCGACTAGGGTTTTGATCCTTCAATTCAAGTCGGAATTTTTTTTGATTGTAGATGCCTCGTGGGTTTTTCGAGATCTCAACTGGGTTGTCGTCAGAATTTTTTGGGCACCTCGATTTCTGTGCCTCAAATTCCGTGTCATCGGAATTTTATTATGATTTTAGATTCTTTCTGGGTTTTTTGAGATCTCATCTGGGTCTTCATCAATTTTTTTGGGTTAGCCAAAATTTTTTCTTGAAATCCGTGCCAATCGTACTTCATACTTTTTTGGAGTATGTATTTGATTCAGCCTTTGTTTTCTGCATTGGGATTTGTGTTTTGGATTTCGTGTTTGCACATCTTCCCTATTTTTTTGTGCATTGGGAAATGTGCAAGATGGCACATTGACCAACTTAAAGTTGGAAGGCAATTAGGATTGTCGCAATCGTTTGGCTTCTAAGCAGCGGAAGCAGGGAGGGTCTCAGCTTATAGCCAATGTTGCTGAGCAAACAGAGCAGAACGAGTTTGCCTTCATGGCTAAAAGACCTGCAAACCATGTCAAATCTTCTGCTTGGTATATTGATTCTGGTGCTTTTCGACATTTCACTCACAGGTGTTGATTGGTTTACAAATTTTTCTCCCTTTACTGATTCAGTTATATTTGGAGGAGGTGAAGAGTAAATTGTTGTCGGCAAGGGCAACCTTCAGATCCTGTCTGGTGGGAGGAATCTCATATTCCTTAACGTATACTCTGTTCCTGGCATGGAACTTAACCTTCTCTCAATGAGTCAGATCATGCGACATTCTCCATAGGTGGATGTTCTCTTTAGTGCACATAAGTGCTCCATTGTTGATCGTGCGACTCGCACTACTATTGTTGTTGGCATAGATGATCATGGTCTATATAGACTAGTGGATTCTGGTGATACTTTTGAGCATGCCTTCGCAGCAAAATCAGTCTTTATCAACAGTCTCTAGCATCAACGATATGGTCACTTGGACATTTAGTATGTTGCTCAGCTTGTTCGGGAAGATTTAGTACATGGCCTACCTGATATTCAAACTTAGAATCAACGAATTTGTGGAGCTTGTCAAGCTGGAAAGTAGCACAGGACACCGTTCAAGGTGGTGCCTCAAAGGTACTACAATTGGTCCATGCTAATGTATGTGGTCCAATGAATACTACTTCTGTTACTGGGTGCAGATATTTCTTACTTTTTGTTGATGATTTCAGTAAAAAAATGTGGGTGTACTTTCTTAAATAAAAATCAAATGCATTTACTGTATTTCATAAATTTAAGACCTTAATAGAAAGAGTTTGGGTGTTCTATTATATCTCTTAGGTCTGATAATGGGGGGGGGAGTTTTGTTCTACTGCTTTCTCTACTTTCTGTGATACACATGGCATAAAACGTCATGTAACCACATCATACACCCCTCACAAAACGATGTTGTAGAATGCCGCAACCACACCATTACAGAAATGGCCAGGTCTATGATGAAACACATGAATGTTCCTAAGAAGTATTGGGTAGAAGCAGTGTTTATTGCGGTCTTTCTCCTTAATCGGTCTCCCACATATGCAGTTAAGGGGAAGACTCCCAAGGAAGCCCGGATTGGTCACAAAGCACAGATCAACCATCTAAAAGTTTTTGGATCTTTAGCATATGTATGGATTCTAGATGCTCAAGGCTCCAAGTTGGATTCCAAGAGTCAGAAGCTCATGTTTATAGGTTACAGTGACAACCATAAGGCTTACCGGCTGATTGATGTAGACATTGATCGTCTTATCTTCAGTCGAGATGTCTTTGATGAAGAACGAGGACCACTTCAACTTTCCTCGTCTGAGCAGAGTTTTGAGGATCAACCTTTGAAGGCTTCAAATTTGGGAGTTTGTCTTCCATTTGGCTCCCTTGATGGGAGGGATGATGTAGATTCTGTATTTGATGATGCACTACCTGAATTTCCTCTGGATGATGTTGATATTCTACCTGTTGCAAATCCTCTTCCACCTCTAGATCCAGTTATTCCTCCTCTTGAGGTTGGCACATCTACTCTCTGACCTAAGTGGTGGGTCAAGACCATCAGTGATCTTTGTCCTGATGAACTCATTGAGGGTAGAGCTTCTAGAAGTAAGGGCAAGCAACAAAATACTATTAATTTTGCTCTCATGGCCAACCTTCATAGTATTTATGAGCCTCAGACATTTAAAGAGCTAATAGGGATTCCAGAGTGGGAACATGCAATGGATACAAAATTCCAGAGTCTTCAGATAAACAACACCTGGGTTCTCTCTGATCTTCCTCCAAGGAAGAAACCCATTAGTTGCAAATGGGTATATAAGGTCAAGTACCATGTAGATGGTACCTTAGATAAATACAAGGATAGATGTAATGTCCCCTTTTTGGGGTGCATTATTTTGTGCCATGTCGTTAGCCTTTTTATCTTGGTTCGGAGGGCTAACTGAGGCATGGCAGTGCCCAAGGAGATAATTGGCCTAGGTGGTTTCAGTTTCAGGCCAATCGGAGCAGTTTCCAGGGTACTTACTATTTATAGTAAGTCAACAGGGTTCAAAATTCTTGGCTTTTCAGTAGTGGACTTGGAGCATCTCGCTGAGAGCTTTCCAACAAGCTATCACACGTCGTTGTCTGAGCTCGTTTGGGCCTCTGTTTAATGCCGGAAGATTCCTCACTTTATTTGTTATTTCACTTTATAACTCAATGGTCATATTTATTTAAAAGTGACTTAAAGTGGAATTATAATGAGACAGAATGGAAATATGAAGAGACACAGTGGGGAAATTGAAGAGTCACAACTGCAGCCATAAGAGGAGGTTTGGAGTCTCATTGTGTATGCTTCAGTTTATGGATTTTATTTCTCCTTGAGAATTCGAGAAGCTTTAGCTATCGAATTTGAAATCTGAGGATGGAAACCTTCAGGATTTCTTGGTGGATTGGACGGAAACCCGATTCATCTTTGGTGTGGATTCACATCAGAGCTCGCCATTGTTTTACAGGTTCTTATGATCCAGTCTTACTGTTATTTGCTGTATTTCAGATTGGGATGTTGTAATCTATGGTTTTGTATTGCTGTTGTATAATACAAACCATTTTCTGAGAAATTTAATAAGATTATATTTGCTGGTTATTCGAATATATCTGCTGGTTATCTGCATGTTATTGTTTGTTTCAAATCTGGATGAGATTTATTTGTAAAAATTAGAGAATGGCCGGTTAGGGTCATTTCACTAGATTATTTGCTCGAGGGTTCACACAACGGGAGGGCATTGACTATGAGGAGACATTTGCTCCTACTGCCAAGATGAGTACAATTCGTTTTCTTCTCGCCATTGCAACCTAGTGTGGATGGAAAGTTCATCAGATGGATGTTAAGAGTTCCTTCCTCAACGGTGAGTTGTAGGAAGAAGTATACATGATGCAGCCTCCTAGTTTCAAGGTTGTCGGCAAATAACACGTAGTATGTAGACTTAAGAAAGCACTCTGTGGACTCAAACAAGCTCCTTGAGCGTGGTACATCAAAATTGATCAATACTTGGTTGCTCATGGTTTTCAGCATTGCCCTTTTGATAGTAATTTGTATATCAAACGCTCTAGTGATGATATTCTCTTTCTTGTTGTCTATGTGGATGACTTGATCATTACTAATAGTTCAACAAATTTGATTGTAGAAATCAAACAAGACCTATGTAAGGATTTTAATATGATAGATTTGGTGCTTCTCCATTATTGTTTAGGTGTTGAGGTTTGACAAACTGACAGTAGCATCTTTCTTTCTTAGTCTAAGTATGCTAGGAACTTGCTTGACAGGTTTCGAATGCAGGATTGTAAACCTGCTTTCACACCTATGGAAAAAAGGCTGAAATTATCAGCCAAGTTTGATTCTCCTCTTGTTGATGAAACCACTTACAGGAAACTAGTGGACAGTCTCATCTATCTCACTGCCACTAGACCTGATCTCAGTTTTGCAGTGAGCTACATTTCACGCTTCATGATAGCCCCCAAAGCCGATCATTAGGTAGCAACGAAGCATGTGTTGCGGTATGTGAAAGGCACCTCTGATTATGGACTTCTTTACAGTAGGAGTCATGATTCTAGACTCATTGGGTTCACAGATTCAGATTGGATAGGTTCCGTTGATGATAAGACATCAACCTTTGGATATGTGTATAGTTTGGGATCTGGTGCAATCACTTGGAGTAGTAAGAAGCAACATGCAGTCTCACTCTCATCTACAGAAGCAGAGTATCACACAGGTGTTAAGGCAGCTTGTGAGGCAATTTGGCTTCGTCGGATGCTGACAGATATGCATTTGTCTCAAGATGGTTCAACTCCCTTGCTCTCTGATAATCAAGGAGTTCTCAAACTTGCTAAGAATCCGGTCTTCCATGAAAGAACCAAACATATAGATTTTCATTGTCATTACATTCGGTAATTGATTGAAGACGGGACAATTCAGTTGCAGTATGTTCCAATAGCAGATCAAACTGCAGATATTCTCACCAAGCCTCTTGGTTTCGATAAGTTTGTTAAATTCAGGGAACAACTTGGTGTAGTTGATAGATTAACCATTTAGGGAGGGTATTAAACTAATATCTTTCTATTTATTTAATGGTTATCTATAATGTAAATATCCTGTAGATATAGTTTCTATTTTTACGACTGTTTCTTATTTAGAAGCATCGTCTCTTGTAAATATATTTAAGAACTAATTTGTTCTTCATTCAATACATTAAATGTTTACCAATTAATCATCGTAATAACCTCTAGACGATCGGCGAAGTTAGTGGCCGTTCACAATGCATTGCGGCTCTATGATCGACAAAGTGTTCAGTATTGTCAGACTCCAGCATTACGTTGGGATGTTAATCCCGAGGATGCTATGCAGGTTGAGGAGGATGACACACCTCTAGGATTGCTTGGGGCTCCATTGGATGAGGACCCTTTGCCTACCCCTACCAGTGACTCAGAGGCTGACTCCAATTTTGATTTAGATTCGGATTCCTAGAGGACAGCCATATATTTAGCATATACTATTTGTAGATACATTATTGATTTTGATTATTATGGACATTTGATTATGGAGCTAAACTTCTATGTTATTGTTTATTGTTTACTTTTAGTATTTTAGTTGGACTTCTCTTTATGTTATTTTGATTTCATGCATGAAACTTGGAGCCTTTGGGCATTTTTGCTATATGTATGCCATATTTTTACAATGAAAGTACTTAGTATTTGAATTTTGTTAATTTGCTATGTATTGAGCTTCTAAAATGTCTATGATGAATGGTTTATCAATTTTATGATATGCATATTTGAATTCTCTCTCTCTATATAAAAAATCCCCTATTTTGAAGTTCAACAATATCTCTTACTTCCATCTTAAATGCTTTGTCTAATGGACCACTTTTACGGGTGGGAATTTCTACTTCGTTGCCATCTTCCATAGATGGTATATGTAAGAAGGGATGTTTGGAGGCTCCTACTGTATCAATGGGTACATTCATTTTTTTTCTTTCTGGAAGGATAAGCACTTTGTTTTGCTCTTGCAATCATTTTATCAACATCTTCTTATTCTTTTCTGAATGCCACTATTTGTGTGGGAGACAACCCCTTCTTATTTGGGTCCTCACACATTCCAATCCTGATGCAAGAGCATCTCGAGTCCTTGGCAATCTTGTGTCACCAAAAACAATTTGAAGTTTGTCTGTGTTGCTCGGTTTCTGCTTTGACCGAGTTGGTTGGTAGTTGGTCGGTTTCCTTTGGTTACCGAGCGTTGTCGGTTCTCTCCTGTGCGGTCGGTTATTTCACTGGCGCTCGGCATTGTCTGTCTGTTGCTCGGTTATCTCGCTTACTGACAGGTTCAATTTTAGTTTCTTTGGTGGCCGACTTGTGCATTTATATTGGATCGCGGATTTCATGTTGGAATCAATCATTGGGAGGCGTGTGGTCCCAGATTTGACCGTTTTTTTTTGTTGATTGTGGATCTGAAGGCCAATTCAGTTCGGTAGCTTCTTGTATAAATGTAGTTGTTGGTTTAGAGTTTAGGAGGCAGTTTTGGGGGATAGAAGATAATAGACATTAGATTGGAGATTTGTAACAGATCCTCGCATGTTTGAGGACTTCTGAGATTCATTGTAATATCAGGCCGTAACCGGGAAGGCCTTACAGCCTGGCATGTATGATTCAATTGATGATAATATATGAAGGTTTCTACATTCTCTCTCTCACTGTTGTGTTTGTTGGCTTCCGCATGTGTTGAGCAGGCTTGGATCATTAGGGTGTGCCATTGTTTGGCCCCTCCGACCCTTGTCTTGCATCAGGTGGTATCAAAGTGAGGTGAGATCTTAATTTAGGTTTGCGGATCTAGGTTCCTCTTGAAGCCCTAGTTGATTGTTGTGGGGTAGCAGATTGCGATCTGACCTGCAATTGTAGAGGGTTGTCAAGATGGTTCGTGGGAGGTGAGATGCAGATCCAGGATTGACAGATATGCTAAGGCAGATTGCTGCTAGGTTAGAAGCTGTTGAAACAGCCTAGAGAAGAGGCAGACATCTTGAAGATGTTAGTGATGATGAAATTGAAGAGGAACAGGCGAATGCAGAACCTGCACCTGTTATGGATCAAGGTGAAGAAAGATTTTTGAAGGCTTTGACAAGTCTGAAGTCAACACCACATTTCAATCCTCCTGAGTATGGTGGAAAGCTAGATTCTGATGAATTGGTGGACTGGATCACCGAGATGGAAAAATATTTTGAATATGAAAACATTCCTGAGGATAAGAAAGTGAAGATTGCAAGCACTAAATTGAAAAGTCATGCATCCTTATGGTGGGAACATCTGCAATTGGATCGGAAGAGGAAAGGCAAATACAAAATCAAGGTATGGAGTAAAATGATAAATAAATTGAAAGGAAAGTTCTTACCCCGTGATTATCATATTAACCTAGTTCGGCGAATGCAAAGTTTGAGACAAAAAGATAGCTCGGTAAAGGAGTATACTGAGGAATTTTATAGATTAGATATTAGATCTGGACATGATGAAGATGATGTAGAAAGAATCGGTAGATACCTGAATGGTTTGAGAGTTTCCATCCAAGAGGAAATTAGTATGGTCAAGTTGGAAAACATTGAAGAGGCTTATCAATTTGCTTTGAAGGCCGAGGAGAAATTGAACAAAAGACATGAGCAAAGACAAAGAGGTCGAGGTGGTAGATTCCCTAGAGGAAGAGGTAGATCTAATGGTGAAAATGGTAGATTTGAACCAGAAAAGACAAATCTGGACAAAGGCAAGACCGAGTGGAAAGGTGAAAGTTCATCTAGAGGTAGAGACAATAACTACCGAGGTGGTTATGGCAGATGAAGTTTCAGAGGAACTTGTTATAATTGTGGAGAAGGACATAGATCTTTTGAATGTACACAGGCTAGTAAGAAAGGCTGGTAGCAGTAGAAATGCTTTGGTGCAAGAAGAGTCACCGAATGAACCTGAGAAAGAAAATAACTTGATGGTAAGGAGAGCACTGTGGAATGAAAGCAAGAAGGAAGATCCGGTAAGGAAAAGTTTGTTCAAGACAAGATGTAGAGTTTCTGACAAAATTTGGAAGGTAATCATTGACAGTGGTAGCTTGGAGAATCTGGCATCTGAAGAGATGGTCACAAAATTGTAGTTGGAAAGGTTGGTACATCCGAAGCCCTATCAGATTTCATGGATCAAAGATGAGCATACACTCCTGGTAAGTGAACAATGTTATGTGAATTTGAAGATTGGAAAGTACTATGATAAGGTGTTATGTGATATCATGCCTATGGATTGTTGTCATATTTTGTTGGGTAGACCTTGGCAATATGATAGACATGCTATATATGATGGGAGATTACATAAGTATACTATTGTGGTTGATGGAAAGAAACAAATCTTGTTACCATTGATGGAAGCACCTGTTAGTAATGTTTGCACATCTGTGAAAGTTTGTTAACTCTTTGAAGAAGAATGATGTATGTTTTGCTGTGATCCCTAACAAACCAAGTAAGAAAACAGAGGATAATGTTCCTGAGGAGATTGATAAGTTACTCACCGAGTACAGTGATATCATTTCTGATAATGTACTTGATGGTTTGCCACCAAAAAGAAGCATTGATCATTGTATGGATCTAATCCTTGGAGCTAGTTTACCGAATAAGGCACCTCATCGGTTGACACCTACCAAAAATCAGGAATTGAACCGACAGATTCAAGAGTTGCTGGAGAAAGGTTTGATCAGAGAAAGTTTGAGTTCTTGTGCAGTACCTGCTATATTGGCACCGAAGAAGAATGGAGAATGGAGAATGTGTACTGATTCCAGAGCAATCAACAAGATAACAGTAAAGTATAGGTTTCCTATACCGAGAATGGATGATATAATGGATAGTTTGACTGGAGCAAAATATTTCACAAAGATTGATTTGAAAAGTGGGTATCATTAGATCAGAATCAGAGAAGGTGATGAATGGAAGACTGCTTTCAAGACAAAAGAAGGTTTGTATGAGTGGTTGGTTATGCCTTTTGGTTTAACTAATGCACCGAGTACTTTTATGAGGTTAATGAATGAGGTTTTGAAGAAATTCTTGGGTAAGTTCGTGATTGTATATCTTGATGATATTCTGATATTTAGTAAGACCAGAGAAGAACATTTGTTGCATGTTAGACAAGTTTTGCAAAGATTGAAAGAGGAAAAGTTGCTGATAAATCTGAAAAAGTGTTCATTCATGAAAGAGGAGATTGTGTATTTGGGATTTGTTATTTCAGCTGATGGTCTGAAGATGGATCCTGAAAAGGTTGAAGCTATATTGAATTGGCCTACACCTGTGAATGCTAGTGAGGTAAGATCATTTCATGGTTTGACAAGTTTTTACCGAAAGTTCATAAGGAATTTCAGTTCAATTTGTAATGCTATGATTGAGACTATGAGAGGAGACAAAAGAGAATTCAAGTGGACACATGGAGCTGACAAAAGTTTTGAGACTCTGAAGCAAAAGGTTGCTGAATTACCTGTTTTGGCATTACCTAATTTCAGTAAAGTATTTCAAGGAGAATGTGATGCAAGTGGAAGTGAAATTGGAGCTGTGTTGAGTCAATAAGGTAAACTTGTTGCTTTCTTTAGTGAAAAGTTGAATGATGCTAGAAGGAAATATTCTGTGTATGATCAAGAATTCTATGCTATTGTTCAAGCACTGAAGAAATGGAGACATAATTTGATACCGAGTGAATTTGTGTTGTATACTGATCATAAGGCTTTACAATATTTGGGTAGTCAGAATAAGTTGAATCAGAGACATATGAAATGGGTTGAGTATTTGCAGAGTTATACATTTGTGATAAAGCATAAGAGTGGAGTCACTAACCGAGTTGCTGATGCATTGAGTAGAAGAAGATCTTTGATGACCGAGATGAAAATTGAAGTTCTTGGTTTTGATGAGATGAGAGATTCTTATGAGTTTGACCTTGATTTTTCTGAGCCATGGAGAAAGTGCAGAGCACCTATTCAAGATCCACAAGACACTAAATGGGATGAATATTTTATTCAGGAAGGTATGTTATTTAAAGGTATTCAGTTGTGTATACCGAGAGGAATAATGAGAACTAATCTGATAAAGGAGAAACATAGTAGTGGTTTGGCTGGACATTTTGGTATTGACAAAACATGAAATTTACTTAAGGAGAAATACTATTGTCCGTAGTTGTATAAAGATGTTTAGAAATTTTTGAAAAGTTGTGGAATTTGTCAAGTTGCAAAAGGAGTAAGTCAAAATACTGGATTGTATACACCGATTGCTGTTCCTGAGAAACCTTGGATTGACATCAGTATGGACTTTGTTCTTGGCTTACCGAAGATAGTAAGAGGTAATGATTCAATATTTGTTGTTGTGGATAGATTTTCTAAGATGACACATTTTATACCATGTAGAAAGACATCAGATGCAGTACATATAGTAGATCTTTTCTTTAAGGAAATTGTCAGATTGCATGGATTACCGAGGAGTATTATCTTTGACCGAGATAGTAAATTTGTTGGATACTTTTGGAAAACACTTTGGAAGAAATTTGGCATTGAGTTGAAATATAGTTCTACATTTCACCCACAAACCGATGGACAGACAGAAGTTGTGAACAAAAGTTTGGGAAATCTTTTAAGATGTTTAGTTGGAGACACACCGAGTAATTGAGATTCTATATTGGCACAAGCAGAGTTTGCATACAACAATTCAATGAATAGGAGTACTGGAAAGACACCATTTGAGATTGTGAATGACACAACCGAGAGGAATATCTGATTTGTGAGACATTGCTGATGAGAATAAGAGAAGTGCTGAAGGAGTAAAGTTTGCTGAGTACATGAAAACATTGCATGAAGATGTGAGGCTGAAGCTGGAAGACAGTAATCAGAAATACAAAGACAGAGTTGATAGATCAAGGAGACGTAAGACTTTTGATGTTGGTGATGAAGTGATGGTTCATTTGAAGAAAGGCCGATTTCCTATTGGAACATATGGGAAGCTGAAGATGAAGAAGTTTGGACCTTGCAAGATTTTGAAGAAATTTGACAGTGGAAATGCATATGAGATTGAGTTACTTGATGACATGGATATATCACCTATTTTCAACATTGCTGATTTGTATGAGTATCATGAACCTGATGAAGAAGTGACAGTACCGACAGAATATCCTAAGAAGCAGAATGATGAAGTTGAACAGATTTTGAAGGAAAGAGTTGGCAAAAGTACAAGAGGGAAACAGTATATGGAATATCTGGTAAAGTGGAAGAGTACACTGATGGAAGACAGTTCATGGATTTCATAGTCTGAGTTGGATGCAGCTCGGACCAGACCTACCAAATGATTCGGAGAATCATTTCAAAATAACCCTAGGTGTTTGATGCAAAAGCATCTCGGGTCCTTGGCAATCTTGTGTCACCAAAAACAATTTGAAGTTTGTCTGTGTTGCTCGGTTTCTGCTTTGACCAAGTTGGTCGGTTTCCTTTGGTTACCGAGTGTGGTCGGTTCTCTCCTGGGCGGTCGGTTATTTCACTGGCGCTCAGCATTGCCTGTTTGTTGCTCGGTTATCTCGCTTACCGACGGGTTCAATTTTAGTTTCTTTGGTGGCCGACTTGTGCATTTATATTGGATTGCGGATTTAATGTTGGAATCAATCATTGGGAGGCGTGTGGTCCCAGATCTGACCGTTTCTTCCGTTGATTGTGGATCTAAAGGCCGACTCAGTTCGGTAGCTTGTATAAATGTAGTTGTTGGTTTAGAGTTTAGGAGGCAGTTTTGGGGGATAGAAGATAATAGACATTAGATTGGAGATTTGTAACAGATCCTCGCATGTTTGAGGACTTCTAAGATTCATTGTAATATCAGGCCGTAACCGGGAAGGCCTTACAACCCGGCATGTATGATTCAATTGATGATAATATATGAAGGTTTCTGCATTCTCTCTCTCATTGTTGTGTTTGTTGGCTTCCGCATGTGTTGAGCAGGCTTGGATCATCAGGGTGTGCCATTGTTTGGCCCCTTTGACCCTTGCCTTGCGTCAAATCCCTTGACCAGTAGGACCCATAAAGTGAAGTATCACTCGAGAATATGAGCTATTTTTTTGTAAATTACACAAATTACACTTCCAAATATAACCCCCACATCTTGGAATTTATGAAATCCTTGTGGTATGTCTCCATAAAGATCCTTTATCAATTTTGACTCTTTGGTTTCCTTCCCCACTCATTGAACTTTGATTATTGGCCATTCTTGCAATCTGATTTTTTGCTATTATAAGAAATTAGATAATTTTAAATTAGAAAAACACTAATTAATGCAAATATATAAGTGTAGAATAAAGATACAAAAACATTATAACAAAGAGTTAAACTTGTTTGTTTTTTTCTAAAAATATTTTTTAGAAACAACCTTGAAACAATTCATCACGAACTTGAAAAAATTCATTAAAAGACTAAAGAATAGGGTCAAATGCTTACTTTCAATGCTTAAATCTCCTTTGTGGAAGCTATCTAGCACTCCATGATCAATCCCCTTCAAAAAAATCACTTGCCCTTCAAAATGCCAAAATGGAGACAAAATGAGATGAGAGCAAAAGAGCAAACAAAATGATATGTTTTTAGGTTGAATGGCCTCACATATGGCTGTTTTAGGGTTTTGAGCAAAAAAAGAAAAAAACACTTTATTTTTATTGTCCCAAAATGTGACTGGGCCACGGATGCGCCCAAGCGTGCTTTGGGTTCGTCCAGGATGTGCATCCCAGCCTGTGGAAGTGAGTCGGATACAATGGTTGCACATCCTAGCTTGTGGATGCACTAGTTTTGCATCAAGACACATTGACAGTTTGGGATGCGCATCCAGACACATCCACAATTTGGGATGTGCATCTTGGACGCATCTAGACCGCGTCCAGAGGGTGCATCTGGACCACATTGCATCCAAACATGGTTTGCACCTTCAGTGTGCGAATCCAATAACTCTAATTAATAATTAATTCACATGGATAGTAAAGCTAGGGTACGTCCTTGAGATGTCTCTGTGTTCCTGGGATGTAACCATTTCAGGGATGGGTCAAATAGGTCATGGGATGTGTCCCCAAGTAAGCTTGCTATTTTCTTCTTCATCAAAATGCCACTTATATGCTGCATTAGTTACTTGGCAATGCCAACATCATGTTTCTTACATATTCTAGCATATAAGTATCTTTTAATCTTTGGTAGAGTTTAGATTCTCTTTTTTGGTGAGAATGCTATATGACTATAACTTGAGTTTGTCAAGGTGAGCATTTCCTTGTTTCATTGATTCCAAAACATTAATAAACTAAGTAGACATTCTGTCTGTAAGTAACTTGGCTTGTCCTAAGCAATCTTTAGAGGAGATTAAATAAATTCCGCAAGTCACTTCTTTGATAGTAGTTGCTTTAATTTGAGGAGATTAAGACCAAGCATAGGATTCTAACAATATCCTATCTGAAAAAAAATACGATTATGAGTTCTTAGGATCTAATGCTTTCTTTATGGATTTTGAATGGAAGATCCACCTATTGAAGCTTAAGATCGTATAGATTGGAAAATACTTAGAAAGGGCATTGGTCATGTGTATGGAAGTTAGGACTTGGATGACCTTTGAATGACATCAGATTGGTATTTTGTTTGTAATTTTTTCCTATGCTATGGTTTCAAGGGGATTATAGTGTTTACTTGCATGTTAATGGTGGCCAATAAATAACGAAGTGATATTGCCAAAGCCTTGAGGTTTGAGGAAATTTTTAGAGAGTGTTGGGGTAAAGCACCCTTCAACATAAATCCTTTCCCACATATATGTGTAGCCATCAGCAATGCATAAAAAATAATTATTAATTTTTGGTATTGTGATCGTGATTTTGTTCATGAAAAGTAATGGCATTTTACTTAAAATATAAGGAATTTTATGTAATAGTGTAATGTTGAAAAAAAATACCAAAATCAGAATCATACCAAAATGCTTTTAGCCAACTATTGAAAGAAGTACTAGGGTCACGAATAGGTGACTAATTAGAGTGAAGATTGCCAAAGAGGGATGAATGGTGAAGTTGACCGACAAAGATCATGAAAGGTGACATAAATTGGAAGATAGTTGGAGCCCACTCAACACCCATGTGTTGGAGATTGTGGATTTGCTACCATATGGAAGGTTGAGGAGGGCATATGTCGAATTAGGGGACCTTTTGAATATGTTGACGGTTGGCTGATATTAACTTGGGGGAAGCCTATAAATGTTCATGTAGGGTTTAATTAGAGGAATGATTTAGCCCATGTATTGACATCCAACATTGTAGAATAGCTAGGGGGAGTCGATTGCCAATCGATGACTACTTTGTAAGCCTATGAGCAAGGGTTGGGAAATGGACCGAGGCATTAAGATAACTAATTGTAATTGGCAATATGTGCTCTTGTAGCTTGATATAATATAATGGAGGCTGATACCTTGTGTGTCTTGTGTAGGCTTGCTTGCAATAGTGTAGTATGACTAGCTAGGATAATTTGGAAATAGTTTGAATAGTTGAGAACCGACATTTTGGTTTTGTTGTTGGGATTAGAACCTCTCTCCAAAGAAAGGTGTGTTGATATGGTATGGAGGATTACATGAGATTGTAGAGAAAGGGTTTGAAAGAATAGCCATTGAGTTTGCTAAGCAACATGGCTGAACATAACACATTTAGTGATTTGTGTGGAGAATTATTTGTAAGGCTTCTTGTGTAGGTATATGAATGGTTGGATGCCCAATGCAAAAGCAACGAGGTGTCAATTTCAAGGACATGTGGAGTAGAATAAAATGATTAAAGCTAGACAAGATGTTGCAAATGAGTTGTAGACAAGAGCTGTAGATACATTTTTGTTAGGGGATTTTAGTAGCTACTTGCTGTAGATTGCGGGTTGAGGTATTCTTGTTGTAAAGAAGTGAATGTAAGGTTCCTTACTGGTAAGATAGGATAGGTCGGTTATTGCATTGATTCAGTACTAGATGAAGAAGTTGATGGTTGATCAAGGAATAGAGTGAGTAGCGATTGTCAACCAAGCATCCTACATTGTAAGGTGTTTCTAAGGGGTGAGGTGTCCTCAGTAGAGGAGTGGATAGATGAAAATGTAGAAACATTGAAGAGATTTATTGAAGCATGTGCATCAATGATGAAAGGCGTTGGATACAATGAGGTTCACCAAGAAGAATTTGGTTAGAGGAAATGGTGAGGAATATGATTTCGGTGTGGCTTAGGAAAGAAATTTTACAATTAGCAATGACAAAAACCCATTTGGTAACCAAGAAGGACTAAATGGAGACCGTATGGAGGAAGGGCAAATAACGACCCTTTGCAAGGAGCATTGCATTCCACACATTTGTTTGAAGAAAGGGGAGCTTTTGTGTTTGGTAGATTGGTGATTTGAAGGATGCAGATTTTGTTGGGGATTGTAATATTGATTGACACCCCTTTCTTATGGGTCCCATTGGGCCAATGTGTTGTACACCTTTTGGCTACCTCTTCTCTCTTTTTTAGTACCTTGTATCTATTTAGTGGCTTAAATGCGTAAGGTTTACATTATGTTATATTGGGATATGCATTGGCTAAGTTGATGTATCCTCTTTTCAGGTGTAGGAATGGTTTATAATAAGAGGGGATTCCTCATACAATTTCATCAAATTAATCATGATTTGATCATTTTGTTATTTTAATGTTTTTGATGCCTAAGGGCATCTACTAGTGTCTAGGGCATTAAGGTTTTCATTTCAATTTTTCATACATAGAATTTTTTTGGCATAAGGATATTGCCATCACTATTTGCATTCTCCTCATTTTGTGAGTATTTCTTTTATATAATTTCAGTTGAGAAACATCACTTCATTCTTGTATGATTATCTAATTCTTAATATTTGTGATGAGAAGAAGAGGTGGCCTTGACAAAATGTAGATGATGAGGAAGTGCGTATTGGTATTTAGGATGGTGTTGTAACCTCTCCCCAAGTTTTAAGCTCGAGATTCCTTTGCATTTCATGAGTGTTTAATATCTATTGCTTGCTATTGAAATGGTGAATGCACAAGGAACATGTATTTCTACATTATGAAGAACATGACAACAAATGTTTTTTGAATGTATTATTTGGGATTATAGATATCATGTAATGTACCTAGTACAGAAACCCTTGTCCGTATGGTTTGCCAAAGACCCACACCAACACACCACTGAGTAGGCACCTCCACTGTACTGTAATCAACTTCCTTTGTATGACAACCCCCTCAACACTCTGCATAGCTAGAATACCCATCTGTACGGTCAACCTACTATACAGTTGATTTGCCATACGATCAACCTACTGTTCGGTTGACTTACCATACGGTCAACCTTGTTCCCCCAGTGCAGTCTGCCTTTGTACGACCACTTGATGCTCCCACATACGGTCTGTCTGTATGATGACCAATCACTCCTCTGACCACGTCTGTACAACCCTCAACCTTCTACCGCTTGGTCAAATGGAATCGTACAAGTACAAAACTATTAAGGTTGCCTTCTAGTCAATACTGATATCTCGATGTTATTATTATTATTGCAGATCAATACCTCAGAGACACAGATAATAGATAAATAGAAGTGTGCTTCAAATAATAGCAGATTTAGACAATGGGTAGAATAGGCTGAGGAGTGACTCCCACCAAAATTGTAGATGCCAAGTAGGGCGGCTCTTACACCCCCGCAATGACAGAGAAGCTGAATCTCCCATTGGAGTTTGCAATTACAAATAAAATATCAAATTCACATACCTACAACAATAACTAGCTTGGCCTTATAAATGGCTTCGGAAAACTTCCCAAAGGATTACAAATGTGTGGCGACATAGCCAAAATAGTAATAACTAACCTAATAAAAGGGGCCCGAAAGGTATTACAATTAAATTTTGGGGCCATACAAACAAATAATATATAATTAAATTATTTAATTATATCGGGGATAGTACATATCACATTCTTTTGCATTGGATTATATAAGCCTTTTCCTGTTAACTTCTTAACCACTTGAATCACCTACACAAATTATCATAAACTAACTATTATTTAACACATTAATTACTCCATGGTTAAGCGCACTTGAGCTTGAGTAGTACCGGGATGGGTGACCTCCTGGGAAGTCTCGGTGCTTCACCTCTGTGAGCATCATCTAATGCAAAGAGTGCTAAGTGTTCCATTCATTCTCATGAGAGATGGGTTCTTGTGAACCACTACTCATGAAACATGGGTCAATGAGTTTGACTCACAAACTACACATTTGAATCCTGATAGTAATATCACAATTTGACTTGCTGTGGAAAATATCTCCTACTTATCAACATTAATTACTGACCCATTAACATTCTAATAAAAACTGTATTATAGAGGTGTCCAAAAACATATTTAGGAGGCATGTTCCACATTATTATTTACTAATTAAACCTAATCAAGATGTAATATTTTCAATGTTTCTCTCTATTATATCACATTTAACAAAAGGTGGGAACAATAGTACTGGATTGGGACACAACAATCGAAAATATCACAACATAAAAAATACACACCTAGTTGAACATTAGTGGATGTCCTTGCTATCCATCAACACCTGTGAATCAAAACACATATGTTATCCACATGTACAAAACTATAGTTGAAATAAGACATACTTTGCTTCCACAATGCAGCACTCCATATGTTAATTGAAATATACAACATTAATAGCAACACTCCACTTGTGAACCAAGACATACTTTGCATCCACAACAACTAATCAAGGGAAAATATCCCTAACTCCCATCATTCAAAGAGGAAACAATATCAAGTTGGTGATTCTCAAGTAGTGTTCCCAATCTTTGAGTGAGAAGCTAACTCAAGATGGGAATGTGTCTCCATCCTCCTGTGGATCCTCCAATCTCATTTTTGACCCTACTTTTTAATAGTTTGACACAACATGAAAATATCTAAAAACTCCACGAGCATTGCATGACATGACAAAAATGAACATTTTTAGTTTGAAGGTGCTTATTTTAGTTTAAAGACCAAATTCTTAGTGACAGTAGGTTATATTCAAGGTTGCCAAGAGACACAATTTGAAACATCACTGGTTGTAGGAGACACCCATTTGTGGTCTCTCGAAATCTCCCGTTGTAATGTCCCATTTTGTAAATGCTCTAGTTTTTGTGTTAAATCACAAATCTCAAATAGAACAAGAAGTAGAATAGAATTAGTAACATCATGTACCTGGTTGAGATTTTGCAACATGTTAGAAAATCAATGAAACATACTCCACAACATAGATCATTTCAACTAGGGTTGGGAACATTAATTTAATCATAAGATATATTTAATTTATTGATGGAATTCAACCATAGTAGAGCTAGAATAAGGAACATTTTAGGGTGCCTTAATCAATCCTCTACGCCAGGGACAAGAGTGGATGCCGTCCCTCTTGGCCTCATGTTGCCTTTTCCATCCATATGAGGGGGTGTACCTAGTGAGGAATCCATAGCCGATCAATCCTCTATCCTAGGCCCAAGAGTGGATACTATCTCTCTTGGCCTCATGTGGCCTTATCCATATGCGGGAGTGTACCTTATGGGGAATCCATAGCCAATCAACTCTCTACCCTAGGTTCAAGAGCCGATATCATCTCTCTTGGCTTCATGTGGCCCTTGCATCCCATATGAGGGAGTGTACTTAGTGAGGAATCCTTAGTCCATTGACCCTCTACCCTAGGCCCAAGAGTGGATACCATTCCTCTTGGCCTCATGTGGCCCTTACCATCCATATGAGGGGGTGTACCTAGTGAGCAATCCATTACTAACAACCCTCTACCCTAGGCCCAAGAGTGGATCCCATCCCTCTTGGTCTCATGTGGCCCTTTCCATCCATATGAGGTGGTGTACATAGTGAAGAACCCATAGCTGATCAACCCTCTACCCTAGTCCCAAGAGTGGATACCATCCCTCTTGGCCTCATGTGGCCCTTGCAATCCACATGATAAGATGTATGTAGTGAGGAATCTACATTATTATTTGTGTCCAATATATGATGTTATGTAACATTACCTCAAGCATACATATCAAATGCCTATTCATGCATACATTAAGCATACATCTCATGCATACCAAAAATCACACAAGAATGCTAGTGCTGCAATAAATAGGAACTTCTGATTTGATTGATATATGTGCCTGATCGTTGCTATCTCAGGAACTGATCTGCCGTTTATAAGTGCTAATTGCTAATTGAATTCATTTGCTTGATCGCTGATCTGAGGTCATGGATGCTTTTGTGTCTTCTCCATTTGAAGTGTAATGCCTTTTATGAGAGGGAATGTATCTTGGTGTGTTGCTTCTTAGGCAATGGACATGCCTCTTCGATTGCTGTCCTTTGGTTGACTTAATGACATCCTTAAGTTACCCTTTGTTTATCAACTTAATTGCATTTTAAAATTATACTCAATTTTGTTGTCCTCAATTTTGACATCACAAACTTGTGGCAACCCTATGCAATTTTCTCATGGATTTGTAGGTGCATCCTCTATGTTTCAATGCATTGATAAGGTGTAATGAAGGCAGTTCGTCATCCTTGAATTGAATTTTATGTAGCGTTATTTATGTGTTCTTTTTGAAGGTTTCCGTCAAGTTAACTGTTAATCCCCCTAATGCTTATTAGAACGAGTTTTTCTTCTCTAACTGCAAGCACTTGATTTTTGACAATCTTCAAGTTTATTCTTCGTTTTTATCTTTCTTGTTAGTAGTTTTTAATCTTGTTTTTCCCTTAGTTTAATAGCCCTTAGAATTCAGCTCGTTTCAAGCTATCTTAGGTGTCAAACGGAGTTGTCTACCTCAAGTTATAAAAGAAAATGTGGGGTTTTTTAGGTCGATTGCATATTTTATTAAAAATCCTCAAAAAGTGGGCTTTTTATTGTCAATTGCATGAAACAAAATTATTTTTAACATCTAAAGTGGATTTTGACATCCATTTTTAAATTTCAACTCATTCTGAGTTGATTTGACCATAGTTTTTAATGTTTTCATGAAAATTGACTTTTTCTAGTCTATTTTCATGTTACTTTATTAAAACTATAGTTATATTTATTAAATTTAGTCACTTAAGTGCATAAAAGTGGGTTTTTTAAATCATTTATTGTATATCATCCACATGCAAGTCTTTTTTAAAAACCCACTTTTTATAAATTTAAGTCTCATAGTCACAATAATGGACTTTTTATATGCAATTGCATATTTTTAAGTATAAAACATGTGTAAATGTAGTTGTTTAATACATTTACATATTATGTTTTATAACTTAAGTGAAAAGGTGGCTTTTTCAAGCTCAATTGCATGTGCAATTGATAGTAAAAATCCTGTTTTATAACTTAAGTGGAAAAGTGACTTTTTCCAAGCCAAATACATGTGCTTTGAAATATGTATTTGCACTTTTAAGTGTGTATTTAATCACTTAAGTTGTAGAGTGTTGTTTTTATATGCAAATGCACATATAAAAGACGTTTTAAACTCATTCTTTCTATCAAGTTGCCAAGGACGTCGAATTTGGGAGCATATGCATGTCTTTTATAACATGTATTTGCACTCAAAAAGTGCGTATTTAATCACTTTAGTTATAAAGTGTTATTTTTATATGCAAATGCATATATAAAAAATGTTTTTTTAACCATTGAAGCTAAAATACATGTTATTGACTCCAAAAAGTGTGTTTTTACTCATTCTTGCTTATGTTTTCATTAAAAGACACATAGTGGCGATTTTTGAGAAGAAAACATATGTTTTTGAGTTAGAAAAACCCACTCTTTTTTGAGGGTTTTTGGTCAAAAATGGGTTTTTGGAGGACAAACACACAAGATTCATCATCAAAAACTTCAGATTTGTTTCTCCAATAGGGTTGTTTTTGCCTTAAATCCATCAAGGATCAATCTTGGCTCATCAAACTTGCAGATTGAAGGTGTTTTACTCTCAAAACAACTTGTTTAGGGCACATTTTTGCCCAAAAACGACCCATTTTTGGCCATTTTCTTCCACCAAATCCAAACGTTTGCTATTAAAGGAGAGTTCTTTGGCATTATTTATCATTTGCAGCTTGTTTACAATTCTTTTCAAGTTGCATTTGATGCCTTAAATGCCATTTTTTATGCATTACATATTGCGTATGTTTTGGTCAAAATGGTTGCTATTATTATGCATTTTTAATCTCCAACTTCCCACACTTGGCAAACAACGAATCTTGACTCAAAAATGCATTCATTTTGCAAGGATTGAGTCAAGATTCAAAATCTATTTAAGTCCTATTCTTGCAATCTTTCTAAATCCGAAAATCTTCTTGGATTTATCTTAGATTTTGTATAGAGATTTGAAGAGATTTCTTCCTTTGCTTTTTGTGGAAAAGAGGTAATATTTCTTGTGATTTTCATAGGGAAAATTTGTATATATGTTTGTTCTTTCGTCTTTTGCAAATCTCTCCATTTTATTTTCAGATTTGCATTTGTTTTGTGATTTGTTATGTGCTCCTTCTATCTTCCTTCATCATTTCTCCAAGTTGCGTATGCAAGAGTCTCCACTTGCTTGCATATGCAGTCGAGATTAAAAACCCCGTTCTTGAATGAAACTACCAAGGAAAGCAAGCTCATTTTGCATATGCTTTTGCACCCAAAAAGCTCACCTTTATGCTTGCATGCACTTCATCCGCGCTTGTTATATCGCTGCCATGTGACTTAAAACTCATGATGGTGGTTGTTTGCTTATGATGAAAACATAATAATTCATTATAAGTAGATGTTATGCTGCTCATTTTCCATGCATTTAAGCTTTTTATCCACACGTGCTATTATATTCCAAAAAACCCGTTTTTGGGTATTCCTACCATATAAGCATACATTTTGAGCTCAAACACATATCCATTCGCTGTTCCAAAAGTTTCCAACCATCCTCCATATGCAATGCTCTCAGAAAATCCCATTTTTGAGTTTTTTCCTCATTTGAAGAGTTGGTTTTGCCTAAAATCCTTCTCCCTTTGTTACTCAAAGGCCTTCCACTTATATCCTCTACACATACTCTTCCAGATATGCAAAGTTCGAGCTTGAAAGACTATGTTATGGTTTTTTTTGGAAACTCGAGAATGACAACTTGCATAACCCCAGACATGCATAGAAGAAAGAGGGACACGAGGCAAGAACGATCACATAATGAAGCCTACAATGAGGTGAAAGAATGTTTTCAAGACAGAGATGGAAAGAAACAAATGTGCTTTTCAAAAAGAACCACCATTATACTACAGAACGGGCAAGGATGCAAGTTCCTATTCCAGATCAAGATGCTTCCACCAAACCTGAGTACATCATATTAGAATAATATTTCTGTTTCTTATTAATGCTCACTATTGTATCTTTGTAAATATTAGAATGTTTCTAATATTTAGGTGTAGTCTAGAATAGAATGTTTCTATTCTATTTGACTCTCCTCTTTGTATATATAGATCATTTGATCTCTTATTAATCAATCAAGTATTTTTGCCATTTACGTTTGTAACATGGTATCAGAGCCATTATAAGGAATTTTTTGAAAACCCTTATAATTTCGTGATTGAAATTTTCGAAATTCTTTGGGTCTGTTTTCTTTCAAATTTTTTTGAAAATTTGGGCATAGTCTTTTCTGAGTGCAGTTTATGGTGTCTTTCTTGCACAAATAGTGCCGTTTTTGACTTCACAATCCAAAAACGACTTCATTGGTGGAAGCCAACAGCATTTTGTTTCACAAATCCACCATTATTATCAAGAAATCTGAGTTTTTTTTCAAGCTTTTTTCAGCCAGTGCCGTTTTTTTTCAAAACCTTAATTTTTGGGCTCGGAAATTTTTTTTGATTATAGATTCTTGGTGGGTTTTTCGAGATCTCAAATGGGTTGTCGTTAGATTTTTTTGGGTGCCTCGATTTTCCAGCCAACGGATCCGGATTCAGACATCATATTATTTTTGGGTTTTTCAAGCTCTCTTTTGGGTACTTCTCCCTTTTTTTTGGGTCTTTCATTTTCTCACCTCGAAGTTTGTGCCATTTGAGATATTCACATATTATGAGCACCTGTATCAGCAGCATCAGAAGTCAGACTCAATTAAAAAGCAAGCCAATGCTGCCCAACACTCAGAGCAGAAAGAATCTATCTACCATGCCTTTATGGCTAGCATACCTGCAGATCATGTGAAATCTTCTGCCTGGTACATAGATTCCGGTGCCTCCCAACATTTCACTCACAGGCGTGATTGGTTTGTTGAATTCACTCCCTATTTTGACTCGGTAATCTTTGGAGGCGGCAAAGAATACAATATTGTCGGCAAGGGCCATGTTCAGATTCAGTCCGGAGGAAGAAGACTCATGTTCCTCAATGTATGTTATGTTCCTGGCATGAAACATAATCTTCTGTCTGTTAGTCAGATTATGAAGCACTCCCCTCAGTTGGATGTCGTTTTCAGTGGAAATAAGTGTTCGATTATTGATCGTGCTTCTCGCACTACACTTGCTGTCGGTCTTGAGGATCATGGTATTTATAGGCTTGTAGATTCAGGCGATTCCCTTGAGCGTGCCTTCATCGCCAAATCATCTGCTCTCAGCAGCCTCTGGCATCAGCGATACGGTCCCTTGAACATTCAGTATCTAGCACAACTTGCTTGGGATGATTTCGTCCATGGCCTACCTGATATCCAGACCCAAAACCATCGCATTTGCGGAGCTTGCCAAGCAGGGAAGCAACATAGGACACCATTTAAGGATGGTGAATCATGGCGGGCATCTAAAGTACTCCAGCTGGTCCACGCTAATGTATGTGGTCCTATGAATACTCCTTCTGTTACTGGGAACAGGTACTTCTTACTCTTTGTGGATGATTTCAGTCGCAAAATGTGGGTATATTTTCTTAAGCAAAAATCAGATGCTTTTCCTATATTTCAGCAGTTTAAAGCCCTAGTAGAAAAAGAGTCTGGTTCCCTAATCCGTACTCTTAGGACCAATAATGGGGGGGAATTCTGTTCTTCTGCTTTCTCTGCCTTCTGTACTACTCATGGCATTAGACGTCAGTTCACCACACCTCACACCTCTCAGCAAAATGGTGTTGTAGAGCATCGAAACCGTACCATCACAGAAATGGCTAGGGCTATGCTAGAACATAGAAATGTTCGCAGAAAATATTGGGCAGAAGCAGTATCCACAGCTGTCTACCTTCTTAACCGGTCACCCACCCTTGCAGTTAAACATAAGACTCCTGAGGAAGCATGGTCTGGTCGCAAACCTAGGATCAACCATTTGAAAGTTTTTGACTCTAGCATATGTATGGATTCCTGATGCCAAACGCACTAAGTTGGATTCCAAAAGCCAGAAACTCATGTTTACAGGATACAGTCACACACATAAGGCCTACAGACTGATTGATGTAAACACTGATCGTTTAATCTTCAGTCGTGATGTTGTGTTTGATGAGGAACTCGGACCATTTTAGCTCTCTACCTCCCCGCCGCATTTCCAGATTCAGTCTTCAGCAATCTCTGACTTGGGTCCTTCTATTTTATATGAGTCATCTGATGCTACTGATACACCACCTCAGCCACCTCCAGATAACACAGCTCCTGCTCCTGCTCCTCATCCAGCTATTTCAACAGCATCTGATATTGGCTCCTCTACTCTTCGGCCAAAATGGTGGGCTCAAACGATTCGTGATCTTCGTCTTGATGAACTCATTGAGGGTGGAACCTCCAGAAATAAGAGCATTAAGCACAACATAGTTAATGTTGCTCTTATGGCCAACATCCACAGTATCCCTGAGCCCCAGACATATGCAAAGGCCAAAGGAATTCCAGAATGGGAACAGGCAATGGATGCTAAGCTTCAGAGTCTTCAAAAGAACCACACTTGGGTTCTTTCAGATCTCCCTCTTGGGAAGAAACCCATTAGCTGTAAATGGGTCTATAAGGTCAAGTACCATGCAGATGGTACCTTGGACAAATACAAAGCCAGACTTATTGCTCGAGGATTCACCCAGCGCGAAGGCATTGACTATGAGGAGACCTTTGCCCCGACAACCAAGATGAGCACTATTCGCCTTCTTCTTGCCATTGTAGCTCAGTATGGTTGGAAAGTTCATCAGATGGATGTGAAGAGTGCTTTTCTCAATGGTGAATTACAGGAAGAAGTCTACATGACGCAGCCCCCAAGTTTCAAGGCTGCCGGTTCAGAACCAAAAGTATGTAGACTCCAGAAGGTCCTCTATGGTCTTAAACAGGCCCCTCGGGCTTGGTACATAAAGATTGATCAGTACTTGGTTGCTTAGGGATTTCAGCGTAGCCCGTCAGACAGTAATCTGTATATTAAACACTCTGGTAATGATATTCTTTTCCTTGTTGTCTATGTGGATGATTTGATCATTACTAGGAGTTCAGAACATTTGATTTCAGAAATCAAACAGGATCTGTGCAGAACTTTTGATATGACAGATCTCAGATTGCTTCATTATTGTTTAGGTATTGAGGTTTGGCAGACTGACAACAATATTTTTTTGTCTCAGGCCTAGTATGCCAGAAATTTGCTTGACAGGTTTCGAATGCAGGATTGCAAACCTGCCTCCACTCCTATGGAGACTGGTTTGAAATTGTCCGCACAATTTGATTCTCCTCCTGTAGATGAAACACTCTTCAGGCAACTAGTAGGTAGTCTCATCTACCTTATTGCTACTAGACCTGATCTCAGTTTTGTAGTCAGCTACATCTCACGGTTCATGACGAATCCCAAGACCGATCATTGGATTGTAGCGAAACGTGTGTTGCGCTATGTACATGGTACTTCAGATTATGGTTTTCTTTACACAAGGAGTGCTACTCCTCAGCTCAGTGGATTCACCGATTCCGATTGGGCCGGCTCAGTTGATGACAGGAAATCTACTTCTGGCTATGTGTTCAGTATCGGATCTGTAGTAGTTACCTGGACCAGTAAGAAGCAACAGGCACGGGCACTCTCCTCTATAGAAGCAGAATATAGAGGAGCTGTCAAGGCAACTTGTGAAGCAGTTTGGCTCCATCAGATGCTTGCAAATATGCATATTCCTCAAGCAGGTCCGACTTCTTTGTTTTCAGACAATCAGGGAGTACTCAAACTTGCCAAGAACCCAGTGTTTCATGAACGAACCAAGCACATAGAGCTTCATTGCCATTACATCCGACAGTTAGTAGAAGATGGATCTATTCAGTTACTCTATGTCCCTACCTCAGAGCAGCCAGCAGATATTTTCACAAAATCCCTTGGTCCTGACAAGTTTGTTAAATTCAAGGGATCTATTGGTGTAGTAAATAGATTGAGCATTAAGGGGGGGTATTAGAATAATATTTATGTTTCTTATTAATGCTCACTATTGTATCTTATTGTATCTCTGTAAATATTAGAATGTTTCTAATATTTAGGTGTAGTCTAGAATAAAATGTTTCTATTCTATTCGACTCTCTTCTTTGTATATATAATCAGTCAAGTATTTCTGCCATTTACGTTTGTGACACATCATTCATAAAGCATTCCTTTAGCAGCATGAAGACCAAAAAGGATTATGTAATAAGGGTCGTGTCTTGTCAGGAACTTAGGATATTTTCATCATGCATTTGTAATTTGTAATCGACAGATTACATGTAATAAAAAAGATGTAATTGCATGTGATAGTATCACGTGCAAAGTTGTAACATGCAACTTTGAAAAAGTCAAAGTTAGCTAGTTAGTTAGAGAATAAGTCAAGGTGGTTGAGCATTTTCTCCTTCTTTCTCCACCTTTCTCTCCACTCTTTTCCTATATAAAGGAGGGAGCTCATTGTAAATAATCATCTTTTGGCAAGGCAAAAAAATTCTGCTAGTTTGTATCTACACTCTAAGACTTTGAGCTTAGATGTAAATTTGAATTGCTTTCAATAAAAGGGGCAACTTGCTTTCAAACTTTGTGTTGATTCAAGGTGTTATGTGACGACATTTTCTGGATATTGATTGTGAATTTTGAAGTTTTGCTCAAGAGGGATTTGAATTTAATTGTGCATACTTTGAGCTGCCTATTGCATTCAGAGCCAATTTGAACTTTTGATGACTTTGTGCTACAGGAGGACAAATTGTTATAGTTGGTAGTGACTGCAAATACTAGGAGTTGAAGACTTTGAGCTTCAACTTTGAGTGTTTTATTTCAATTTTAGGATTATTAATGAGAGACTTTGAGCCTCACTATTGGTTCTAGTTATTCTTCAAATAAGATTAATTGCAAGAGGCTTTGGGCCCTTGTTTTTAATTTACCAAATATAATTATAACTACTGCCTTAGGAGTTGTTCTTACGTCAACTACCGAGTTACCAGTATTATCGTAGTAGTAAGAGATCTTTGTAGAGTTAGAAAGTTGTTACTTGTGAGTCTTTCTTGAAAAAAAAGAGGAAAAGATTGGAAGAATCACCCCTTTGTTTAATTTTAGTTGAAGTCCTACTGAAGCCACCTGCAGTAAGAAGGGAGCCTCCCCTATTGCTGAGAGGAGAGATTTATCTCACTATACCGTTGCCTAAAGTTACAATTTTGTAAGGTGTAGTGTTAGCGGCTTACAAAATTTTTAGCCAACAAATTGTTGGGGTCAAATTATCAGATTGCTGCTCTTATCTTAATTGGTGTTGTTAACCTGTAATTGATGCATCCTTCATACTGTTATAATTGATGCATCCTTATAATAAATGCTAAACAATCTCTCAGGACCCCTGAGTTTCCGACTCTCGTAAACAATAGGATGGCGATCCTGAGAAAGCACTGCTCCAATACCCTCTCCTGAGGCATCACAATGCAACTCGAAGGGTCTCGTGAAATCCGGCAATGCCAAAACTGGGCATGAAGTCATGATCACCTTGAACTTCTCAAAACACTCCTATGCCTGAGTAGTCCATACAAAAGCACCCTTACGGGTTAAATCAGTAAGCGGAGCTGCATGTCTAGAGAACCCTAACACAAATCTGTGATAGAAAGCACACAGTCCAATGAAACCTCTTAGTTGTGTTAAGTTCCCCGGTGTAGGCCAATCCAAAATAGCACGAACCTTATCAGGGTCCATGCGAACTCCCTCTGCACTGATTATGTGTCCCAAGTACAACAACTCTGTCATCCCTAAAGCACACTTGGACTCCTTGGCATACAAGGAAGCCTCATCAAGAATACCCAAAACTATATCTAGATGTGATACATGCTCGTCCCAAGTCTTACTATAAACTAATATGTCATCAGAAAACACAAGAACAAATCTCCGCAACTAGCCATGGAAGATTCTGTTCATAGTAGACTGGAATGTGGCGGGGGCATTAGTCAAACCAAAAGGCATGACTAGAAACTCAAAGTGGCCACAGTGACACTTGAATGTTGTCTTCTCCACATCTTGCTCTCTAACTCTGATCTGATGATTTCTTGATCTCAAATCAATCTTGGAGAAGTATTTGGCCCCATGTATCTCATCAATAAGCTCATCGATACGAGGAATTGGATACTGGTTTTTAATAGTCTTTTTATTCAACATCCGGTAATCTATACACATCCTGAGTGTCCCGTCCTTTTTCTTCACTAAAACAACAGATGAAGCAAAGGGGGACTTACTCGGCCTAATATGTCCCATAGCGAGCAACTCCTAAATAGTCTTTTCAATCTCATCTTTCAGTCGCTTAGGGTGCCGGTAAGGAGTAATCATGATGGGCTTAGTGCCCTCCTCTAACTCAATAATGTGTTCAATTCCTCTGTCTGGTGGCCTGCCATACGGTAAATCATTAAACACCTTAGAGTGTTTAATTCAGAGCTATTGAATATCTGAATGATAAGTTGGCCCATCTGTGTTATCCAGTATAGACAGCACCCTACACTCTGCTGCCCAATCTATAACATCATCATGCTGTACCAAACATTGCATGCAGTTGAAGGAAATAGTCTTCAAATCACCACTCTGGATAGCCTTAAGGATGTGAGTCTTACCATCCTTGATGAACCTCAATTCCATCCATCCGTGTTCATGTAGATGTCTTTAAGCGAATGCAACCAGCTCATGCTAAGAACTATATTAGTGCTGCCCATGTCAACCACATAGAAATCTGCCTTGAAGGAATATTTATTCAGTTTTACAAGGAGCTCAGGAATCTTTTTATTACACTTGAGAGAGTAACCATCAGCTACTTGTACTCTAAGTCCTTCAAAATCTTCAGTTTCAAATCCTCTCTTGGCCGCCAAACGTGAATCAATAAAATTATGAGTAGCTCCTGTGTCAAAGAGAGCAATGACTCGCTGCCCAGCCAAGAGACCATGCATCCTGAAGGAATCTTCCTTTCTCATGCTAGTAAGGTAAACAACCTTAAAATCAAAATTAACGACCTTCTCATCATCATTACATGGAACCTCAAGTGAATCATGCTCATAATCAGCTCCCTGTCCCGAAAAATCAGAATCATCGTCATCATCATAAAACCACTCCATCATCTTATTTTTCCCTTTTGGTTTCAAGGGACAATCATGATTCAAATCATAAGGTCCTCTACAATGAAAACATAATTTCCTCCTCCTTAGATCATTTAAAGTTTCTTGATCCAAAGGGCCTGTTGTAGGACGATTGGAATCATCTCTGTCATCCCTTTTAGGTGCTGTCCTATCATAAGATGAACTAGAAGGTCTCGCAGCAAATTTATTCCGTGGAGTAGATGCTTCCAAATTCCTTTCTTTTTTCATAGCTTCTTGCAAGGTAGGTGGGTCCAAAGACTTAACCCATCCTCTGGTAGGCTCAACCAGCCCCTCCACAAAGAGCATAACTCTCCTCTCTGATATATCATAAACCATAACAGACAACCGCTGAAATTCACTGATAAAAGTTTCAAGGCCACTTGTCTGTTCCAATTGCGCCAACTCTTTGAAGTATGTTTCAGGGTCCTTCCTATCAAACCTCTCTATCAATCTATCCACGAACTCCTGATAATAAATAATCTGATCGTGTCGAAGTGACACCAACCCATGATACCACCAATCATGAGCTATACCATCAAGATGCAATACAACAAAACGAATGGCGTCCTCTTCAGACATAGGACGCAAAAATAAGTGTCAAGCTTGTGAACCCAAGCTCGTGCTGTAACCTTACCACTGCCATCATAATGATCCAAAATCATCTTGTTGGTCGCCTGGGGCAAATCTGTATCTCTAGGCCGTTGTCTGTCAGGTATAGGCCTACCTCTAGAATGCTCACACTTTTGTGTAAGAAATCTGTCAAAATTCAAATTTTGCTTGATTGCATGTGGTAGAGCATCCCACTTAGCATAGTGAGCAACGATGTCATCTGCAAACGGTGCGGTCTTAGACTCAGTGCTAACCACATCCGCCTCAGGTCTCAGAAACATAGGATGCTGTGGCCTATCATAAATACCAGTATACCTCATTCTGTCGCGTCTATCCTCCTGTCTAGTGCGGTCCTCAGCCCTCATTCTGTCACCCACACGTGACTTGTCATCTGCTCTAGATCTATGTGAACTGGCTGACACACTCTGAGTGCCTTTGTCTCTGCCACGATCACCAGGTATTGCAATGCGCTGTAATGTGTCAGATAACTGCTGTAATATGGTAGCAACATGATGTTGACCGTCTGCAATGTTCTGGAATGCATCCCGGGCTTCTCTGTCAATTTTCGAAGCAGTACTTGCCTCCCTATAACCTGTACCATCCACATTACTTGAACCACCTGCACCCCTGTCACCCATACTGCCAAACTGAATCTCAGGTTCTCCCTCACCAGGTGGAGAATTAGGACCTCTGCGGGTGTAATGCATGCCAGGTCTAAATCTCTGTGCCATGCTGAACCCAAATTCCCCTGTAGGTTGGCAAGAAAACTGCTTTGATACCACTGTAAAGAGCCTGACTGGCTCCTCTTGGATTTGTTTTCTTAATTTGAAATATTTGCAATTTTTGTTTCAAAAATAGTCTTGTAAAATGCAATTTTGGTGAAATATCCACCAATTTCAAATATCAAACCAAGACAAATGGAAGTTCTTTAAAACAACATTATTTTTATTCTTATCTCAAACAAATGACACATAAACAATTAATTAACCTGAAAATTAATGGCACCTGGCAATTCTGGTATTCTTCGTAATTGAGATAACCTTCTTAATGCCTTGACATGGCCCAATATTATAGTTAGCCGCCACTCTGGAGTAGTTTTGTGGCAGCCTGGATAAACACGTGCCTGGCTGTAGCTTAACGCAGGTCCTTGCTATGTAAAAACGGCTCCAAAATAAGGCACGTGGGCTGGTGATGAGGCGTCACAGCCTTCCTAAACCTTACGCACCCAATCTGAATGTTAACGCAGCCTTGCACATTAATTGCCCACGCTGTATAGCAATCCGCCATTACTCAACATGAAACACAGCTTAGAATTGTTACAATGCTTCTTGAGAATTTAATAACTTCTTCACCAAATTGCTCTCAATTGTCAACAATGGAGATACAACAGCCTCCAATTCGAAATTCCAATCCCTCAGTATGAAGAATAAATCAAACCCTAGGAGAGCAATCGATTTATCTGCAGATTAAAGACTTCTCACAATTCCATTATACATTAGCACTAAATTATGATTTCAGGAACAAAATTATTTTCTTACAGGATAACAGTTGCAAAATTCATCATTAACTTGTAATGATTCAGATTGCAAGAAGAGGAATCAGTCCTCAAAACCCCAGCCAGGTTGTCTCTCTCACAAACTTCAATAAAATAATAATATCCAAGAATGAATTCGATTTTGCCTTCAAAGCCTTTATAAAAACATTAAAATGAAACTAGCTTCTTCCACACACTTTTCACTAAAAACATTCTCATTCACAATTCAAAATTAGAACATAAAGCTAAGCTATTTATTAAGTTCAACTTAATAAACAACTTATATATCTTTAAACCACATTAAATGTTCCAAAATGCATCCAGCTGCTCACACCTCAGAACTGTCTTCTCTGGCCTGCTAAAAATAGCCACTACCCAAAATAGACTTACTAAAAATAGTAAATCCGTCACAGAGACCCTCAAAACTCACTGTCAGCTCACGAGGGTCGCGATGATGAATTGACCATGCTCCGCTGCAGGAACTTGCTAAAATGGGGACATTATAGAAAATGGCGTTTAGGGGACGGTACCCTTTTTTGCAAAAACAAGAGGTCTTTGGGGACAAAAAATTCCCATCCCATGTTCTTGTATTGTCCCCAGGACAAGTGCGGGTGCAAAAAGGTAGGGGATACATCCCCATAGAACACAAGTATTTAAGGCTGCGATTTAGTTCGTGAGGGATACGATTTAGTTTGTATAATCCATGCCTTCATGGCGGGGCATGACACCCACCGTCTCACACACCAAAGTCACTTTCTCACACACAAATAAGACCAAAAAACCAAAAAGTTAAATTGTTAAATGCAAAGAAGAGAAAATAGTCTAGAAGTCTTGGAAACTAGAAAATAAACATGTTGCAGAAGGGAAAGCAAGAGGCGATGCAAGGTAGGAGCCAACTCAAGGTGAGCATTTGGCTATTGTCATTTGTAGTTTAATTGTTTGATGCCAAATATATTTATTATTTAAATTTTCTATAAAAAGATCATATATTTTTGTGTGAACTTCTTCGGAGCCTGCGAAGGGTTTGTATCTCCTCGCGAATAAGGTGCCTACCTCCTGTAAACACTCTATGTAGCATTTAAATTAAAATTTGAATTTTAATATTAAAAACTATTATCTTAAGTTTGCACCTGCATATAAATTTAAAATTTAAAAAGATATTCACGCAAACCATGATATTCTTTAGTCACCTTAACAAAACAAAAATACGAAAATATCATTCAAACACTCTTTAATATTAATATGGAATATGAAAAAACATGATTTGCATTTCAGTTTTTAACACACTGAACTTCGTATCACCTGAAATAAATCAAATTGCATGCTAGAAAATGCCAATTGGTGTATTTGATTATGTATACAAAGGCAAAGGAATTTAATCAAGAGAGTCAAACCTAATGATTTTTTTTCGTATAGAGTTAGGTGAGAGAAAACAAGGCTTGTACCTATTGTGGAAGTATTGTGATTGTGTTCTAGGGACCAAAGACCAAAGGCATAGGTGGAATAGCCATGATCACATGTAAGCTTTAGAAAGGTCTTGGCAAGGTACTTACATGAGGGTGAGGACTCAATTCCTTGACAAATCTAGAAATGGTGTTGATCCTTGTCCAAATGAGGTGCAATGATATGATGCTGTGAGAGATCAAGAAAGAGATGATGGAAAAGTTTCTAATTTGAGTTTTCATGCCTCAATAGTAGGGGCAGCTGCTATAACTCAAAACCAAAACATTGAGTTAGAGGTGAATGTGTCTTCTAGAGAATTCAGAATAGTTGTAGAATATTTTAGCAAGAGACCACACATTGACAAACCTAGAAAAGGTGTTGATCCTTGTCCAAATGAGGTGCAATGATATGATGCTGTGAGAGATCAGGAAAGAGATGATGGAAAAGTTTCTACTTTGAGTTTTCATGCTTCAATAATGGGGCAGCTGCTGTAACTCAAAACCAAAACATTGAGTTAGAGGTGAATGTGTCTTCTAGAGAATTCAAAATAGTTGTAGAATATTGTAGCAAGAGACCACACATTGGCAACTCAAACCCCATTGATTATTTGATGTGCAAGTTTGAGAAGTGGTTGATGCACTGATTTCACACTTTTATGCAAACGAAATACCATTTAATGTTGCTTGCTCACCTTTTTAGTAGAGATGGTCCAAGCTATCAATAATGGACCAGTTGGGTATAAACCACCTTGTGTATGAAAAAATACACATTACTCTTATTGACAAAGAAAGAGTTCAATTAGAACAACGATTGCGCCAATGAAAAAAGTGGTCTACAAAAGGATATAATATTGTGATGGATGGGTGGATAGATGCTAGAAATCATCCACTACTTAATATCCTAGTAACATATGGCAAAATGCCTTATTTTTGAAGGCAATAGATTGTTCAAGGCAAGAAAAAATGTAGAGTTTCTTCATAACCAGCTATGTGACAGCATTGAGGAGGTGGGAGCATCACACCTTGTCTATGTTGTTACAGATGCTGCCCCTGTTTTTAAAGAAACAACAATGTTCATGCAAAAAAGTCCATGTTGTACGAACTCATTGAATAATGCACTCAATGATATTGGCAAGTTCATTTGGATTTCAGATCTCATAGAAAAGGGCAGAAAAATGTCGATGTTCATTTGTAACCATCACCACACACAAGCCATTTATCCAAAGCTTGTCAAGGTGGAACTTCTTAAACCTACTGACACATAGTTTGATTCTTATTTAATTCTTCTTAAGCGTCTTTGTGAAGTCAAAGGACCTTTGTGTTCCAAAGTTAGTGATTGGCAGATTGGAGAGAATCTACATCAAATACTATAGTTGAGGTGAGAGGTATTGTCTTTTGTAATGTCCCCTTTGTAGGGTATACCTGATTTTTGTCCAAAAATAACAATTTCAATAATATAATTTATTTTCTTAAGTATTCCTTTAATAATCAATTAACAACAAACAAATGATCATAATGATTACTATACATTTGGATCCTTACTATAGCCTTCTCCAACACCCAACCATATCAAGGGTTTGATGGGAAAGCATGATATAGTGCTGGGAGACTGTTCCCCACAACTAAGCCCAAGGGTGTGAAACATCCATCCAAGACAATTTGACCCCTTGGCCTACAAGCAAACCAACTTGGGGTGGTCTGCTTAATTGAGGGAACCAGTACTTTTGCATCTTCCTACTATGTTTCCTTACTAATCCCATATATGACTGCTTGTAGGAAAAATCCTTGATTAATTACTAATTCTAAGACTCTTGGCAGATTGGAAAGCTAATAAATCTATTCTTTACCTATTTAACAAAGTAATAAATATTGGATTCAAACATCTGACATACCATTTACTTTCCTTAATATTTTAGATTGTTGTACTTTTTCTGAGTTATGTTCAAATCAGACTTGATCATTTGATTGTTGTTGAATGATTGATTGATTGAATGAATTCCTTTGATTGTGTGATTTTAGGTATTGGTGAGTGACGATCAAGTGATTGTTGATTAGATGATTGACGAGTGATGATGTAGTGAATGTTGGTTTGATATATTGGTGAATGATGATTTGATAGAGTGGTTTCTGATTAACTGATTGCTTGTATTGGTAAGTGATTATTACTTTGGTGGATTCATGAGTGATGATTGATAAGTGATCCTTGAATGATTGGAATGATCTCTTTTCTACTTCATTGGTGAAATAGTCACCACCTTTCATAAGACTTGAGTCACCACCCTCCATTGCTGCCCTTTGAGAATAATAAATTATTTTTTAAATTGGTCTCTTTCAGATGTCCTCAAACAAAACTTTCTCCCCTTTATATCTTCCAATGTGAGGTAGAGTCACACCTCTTCATCATTCCTTCCCTTGTCATGTCTGTGACATGATCACCTTGACAAGCATCAGAAAAATCCTCTTACTTGTAAGACTTCATGATTTTCTACAAATAGCAAATGAAAGAGATCAGTAGTAATCATCAATCAAGTGAAGGAAATAATCATTCTTATTTGTCAAAGTGGCAATAATATATATATATATATATATATATATATATATATATATATATATATAGATATATTTGCGATAAGGGTGGGAAACAAATAGTTTCCTGAAGATTATCACATCAAAACATTAGAACCATATTATCGTAATATTTCTAGAAAGATGAAACACGTATACACCTTACAATATAAATATGGACTCCCTAAATAATATTTGCCGTATTTTTGCCAACTCTAGCCACCGCAACATTAATAGAGTGGGAACATCATGACAAGTTGAAACACTACTCCAACATGAATTAACTTGTTACCAGTTAGCGGTTAAAGCTGGAAGATCCCAAAGAAATAACAACTTGCTTAAGAGATACATTACGTTATAAGTCTCTAGTCTAGTAATCATCGGTGATATAAAAATATCCTTGAAAGTCACAATTAGCAAGACAACGATCTAGAGGATTAGATAGCGACAAATTCTAGATTAGCTATGAGGTCAACCCTTAAAGGGAACATGACATTTACAAAACAGTAATCATGTTAAATAAATAAACAGTATATTAATCAATACTACGAAGACATCATTTGGCGCCTATTAACAAAGAGACTGATCAGAGCACATCAATTAATACTGAAAAGAGGCGTTTGGAAATTATTATGAAAGATCATGAGTATGGGACATGTCTTGTCATCCCAAACAACAAAAGTATAAGAGTGCATCCTCATCGGGTATTGAAGAAAAGGATTGGAGAGGAGAAAATCAGATTGATATATCTAGTACTCTTAAGGAAGATATTGGCCGAAATAGGAAGTATACAAAAAGGAAAAATAAAGAATAGTCTCAAGCTATACATATCCTGGTAGGAGTAATATTTGATACCAATATTAGGTAGAAAGTACTTTGGTGATTATTATTGGGACTTTGTGTATTGTAGAGATCAAAATTATAATGAGTGATTATATATATATATATATATATATATATATATATATATATATGTCAATAAGTTAATGTGAATTTTATAATTCTTATCTAGTAATGATAGGTATATTATTGGTGTAAGGATTTAATATAAAAAGTATGTTATGTACATCATTGGTGGAATTTAATATAAAAAGTATGTATAAAGAGTTATTTATACTTTCTAATTGTTGTAATAAATCATGGCAAGGAAAGTGTAGTAGTCATGATTGGGAGAATGGTGATGAGGCCACCTTCCAAGAACACCATCTCATGGTTGTGATGAGGCCACCTTCCAAGAACATAAAACATTTTGCTTTTGATCTTTTATATAGCAATAAAAAACTAATGGAACATATCAAGAATTAAATCTTCACAACCAAGATCCAACATAATCACACAAGATCTGATTTTTGTGACTGATTCTAAAATTT
Source organism: Chamaecyparis obtusa (assembly GCA_027943335.1). Classification (NCBI taxonomy): domain Eukaryota; kingdom Viridiplantae; phylum Streptophyta; class Pinopsida; order Cupressales; family Cupressaceae; genus Chamaecyparis; species Chamaecyparis obtusa. Next base: position 9,218,782 of record BSBK01001399.1, on the reverse strand, counting down.
TGACCTTCTTACTAAAGGATACCACTGTAATACCCCCCTAGGATATTATTTCCAAATTTTACCACAAAAATTCAAACAGGTAATTTGCATGCAATTGTTTTCAATTTATCTGGCACATTGTGTTGGAGCTCTAAATTTTCGGCAAAATTTGGAGTCCTATATAGTGATAAAACCCTAAAAAATGGCCTCTTAAACTCCATGCTCAATAATTAATGGAGTACATGAAATGGGATAAAATATTATATTACTTTTCAATTAAAAGTTGAGGGATTAAGAGAGGAAGCTCTGTGACAAGAACAATCAAAATTCTGTGAGCAAAGGTTTCAGAGATGTTAGAATTTCGATCTGTTGTGAAGATGATGTCGATAGAGACTTAAAACGATAACAAATTGAAAATATAAAAAAGACCCATTTTAGAAAATCCAATTTCCAAGCTCCAGTAAAAATCTTAGCTTTTCACGAGGTGTTTTTGGTTTTCGACCAAGTCCGAATCCGAAAGATAGGTAGTTATTAGTTAATTTTTTTGATTAGTTTTTTCAAAAGAAGTTTTTAAATTTTAGCATAGGGTGGTGTCTCTTCACCCTAAAGGGGTGTGAAAACCAGTCATCCACATATATATGTGGTGTAAAATGTAAAGGTAGATAATAATCATCAACAATGTAAAAAACTTATTATTTTCTACTGCACTTTCTACAAGTGTCTATTGTACATAAGACTTTATGGAGCATTAATATAAATTAGTTATTTTCTCTAATTTGGAGTTATGGATTTGATCGTTCCTGATTGATCAGTCCTTTGTGATTTTATCTCCAGAAGATAAAGCTGCTTTAAAAATTTATGTTTGGAATTATTCCCATTATTTTTCAATTTGGTAATTAGAATTATTAGGCTCTATTAATTCTATCTTATTGGGCTCATTAAGCTTGGGTTAAATTCAATAAGACTGATTGTAGCATAATAAAATAATCAAAGACATTAAAGAGGAGCAATTTATAGGAGCATTTAGGTGGTTTTCTCTGTCTCACTTAGTTGTACATAGGATTAAAAAGGAACTGTCTCTATTGCCCAATAGAAGAAAGGCACTGATCTATTATCCTTAAGTTGAAGTCTCTGTTCAAAAAAATTACAAGCAGAAAGTAGTCATCGGTATTTATTTCAAACCAAATAATACATTATTTTAAAACATTCTTTCAAAAGCATTTCTATTATAGCATTCAAACAACATTCAATAATTCTGGTACTCACAATTTGATTCCTCTCAAGTTCACTTTCGACTTTGAGAGAATCCAAAAGTTTTATATTTAGTTATCTGCTATAAAAAATCTTTGAACCAACATATTTGGTTAAGGTATAGGCCCACCAGCCTTGGTCCTGCAGAGCCAGGATTGCAGAAGTTCAAACCCCTATTGTGGTTTAACTTGTTCATTGGTAAAAACAATTGGATTTCCTAGCATTGGATTGGCAAGTCCATAGGAAATTCAATCCTTCATTTTTGGGCACCAACACATTGTACAAAAGAATATAAAATATCCAGCTAAAATAGACATTTATGAAAATTGCATTTAAAGCTTCACTAGAACAACAAAAGATCCAATCGTAGTCACAGAACTTACAGTCAGATTGGATAACCAGAAATATGAATTTGAAGTACAAGTGAGACACTTGAGTGATATCTCCAACAGAGAATGGGTTTCCGTCCATTGCCTCCAAGCTCAAGGGTTTCCGTCCTCAAACCAGCTGAAAGCCAAAGCTCCCGAATTCTCCAAGAGGAGATAATAAATCAAACATAAACCAATCACGATCAGAATGAGCCTCTCGTTGTTCTTTTAAAGAACAACCCCGTGACTCTTCATTTCCTTTTTGCCAGTCTCTTCATATTCCTTTTTTTATCTCTTTATTTTCCCTTTTTAACTTAAAATGACTATATCAATTTTTCACTAGGCCATTGAAGTCATTTTAATACTATATTAAATAATTAAACTAAGTCCTCGTTTAATTTTTATAATTTGACAACTTAAAATTTAATTATTTAATTGCTTCTAATCTCCCAAAAAGGGGACATTACAAACTAGCTATTGTATTCATATCAAATTAATCTAGAATTAATATGATGGCCTTTGGAAAGAAAACACCTTGCTAGACTAAAGAAGAGCTGAATTGGTTGAACAAAAAGATGCAACACTGCTTCTGCGACAACTAGTTGATCATGGATACAGAAGCATAGAGGAAGAAGAACAAGTTGTAGAAAGAAGCTGAGCATCTGAGGAGAGAAAAGATGGGAGTTCCAATGTTCCTTCTAGCCCAACTAAAGAAATACATACAATTGCTTTGTCTCTGGGTGTTCCTATTCCTCTAGTACCTCAAAAAGATGTTGGTCCCATGCCTGGTTTCTTGTTCCCATCAATTTTGGAGGTCCCTTTAGGGGTCCAAAGGGTAATGCTTATGCCTTCCATAGCTTTATCTCTAGCTCTCGATTCAACTTTTGCAATTGTACAAACTGCAGCGCATGTTTCTATAGCAACAAATTCATCTTTTTAGGTCCATCCTCACAACTTGGCTACCAACTATTGAAGAAGATGCCAATAGGTCCGGGAATTAGATGATGATTGTCATGGAGGACCTTCTTATCAAGATTCACTATAATGAGGGAACTTGAAGCATAAGAAGATTTGTTGTTAAACGAGTCGAGTGGGAAGGCAAATGACAATGAGTTTGTATTTTCAGCGATTGATACTTTGGGAGATCTCACCAATCATGGAATGGAATTGGGACTTAGCAAAGGAATTGTTCCATCCCAAACCAGCTTTTAAAGATGTAAGGAATGGGTTGTAAAACATATTAGACCCTCTATTTGATCTCCAAATCTTTTTGAACCAGGAAGCAGATCAAATGTTAATGGTACTGAAGAAAAGAGAAGTTGAGAGATATAAGAGCAATTGGAATTCAACATTTCTACCACTGTTTCTCACTTCCCTCATGATCTCGGTGGGTAAATGTATGAAGACTAATCTTGAAGAATTTCTCAGTCATGCTTTGCAGGTAGAGCAATACAATAAATTGCATATGTGTTCTTGTAACAACTTGAGTGTTGGTTAACCATTTCGATTTTAAATTTAGGGGCAGTGGAGGTTGATGATGCTAATACAGTATAATGTTCAGAAAAGAGCCCTAATCATTAGAGGTGTTTTACCTTGACCAATTTTTTTGGTTAGTATATACTATATCTATCCATCATGCACCCTATCCAATCACATATACCCCTACCCCCCTTTGCATGTTTGAATGTGTATATGTTTAAATGAGGGGATTTTCTGTGCTAGGAGGGTTGTTGCTTACTAAGGAAAGTTGGTTGAGTTGCAAGAGAGCCCATGGGTGGCCATATGATGTGTAATTGGAGTTAATTTCTTTTTGGTTAGGGTACGTGTGCCCTTGCAATGTGTCAGAACTAAGTGGAGTTAATGGTTTTGTAAGAGAGTGGGTATACATTTTTGGGTGCCTCCTTCCTAAATATAAATTCAAGCATTATAGCATTTATTCCAGAGTTGAGTTGACAAGAGGGAAAAATGGTTTGCAGACCTTGAGAGGGGGACAAAGAGGAGGAACTGTTTAGTAAAAAGAAGTGTAACACGAGTACTAGGTGTCATCGGGATGGGGGAAAAAAGAGCTTCAATTTGGGGACAACAACGGGGGGTGGGGGGGTGCTGTAATATACTATACATATAGTACTTGAAATGCTAGTTATGAAATGATGTATAACAGTATAAGAACTAATAATACCAAATACTTGAACATAGCAAAATTGCAACATACCCAATACAAAATACAATATACTTGAATAATGGAACATTGAACATTGAAGTTTTCATTTTGAACAATGAATACTGAATTACCAATTGCTATTAAAAACTCAAATTATTGGCAAGTAGAAGATTTTGATTTATATTATATCAAAAATATCTTAAAGTTGATAACAATGAGTAGCATGCTATCAAAACAAGTACAAAATAATGTCAAAATGTAGTGAATGGATGCCTCTAATCATCCCCCAAGGCAAACTCCTCATCACTAGAACTGTTGGACTCCTCATAGTCAAGATTTGCCAAAGGAACACCAACCAGCCCTACATCTCTAGCTGCTGCAGTCTCATCCTCATCATTTTTGGATGGCTCTTCTGGCTCTACATCCCATCGTGTTGCTAGGCTCTCCTTGTACACGCGTGCCTTACGATCCATGATACGCTTGGCACTATGTACAACTTGTAGCTTCTCTTCTCTCCTAGAGGAAAGTTTGTTCCTTTTAAGTGAGTGAATGAAGCTATAAGTAGATCAGTGCCTCTCTGCAGTTGAGGAATTACAAACCTGAGATAGCAGACGAATGGCTAGTGTGGTAATCTTTGACCTCTATAATCCATGACATTTCCACCACAAAATTGGATACTCTTGTGCCATAGTTTGATATCCATCTTTGCTGCATCCGAATAACCTATAAGAGTGGCAAATTTCATCCACTCAACACGAATATTGCCAGTAGTTTCATTATCATACATCTTACTGTTGGAATTAGGAGAGATAGGTATTGAGAGGGGAGGGGTGAATCAGTGCCTTCAAAAACTTTACTTGTAAAAACCTTTCAGATCTATAACTGTGTACTGTGATAACCGATCAAAATAACTTGAATATAATTGCATAAATCAATCATCTAGTTAACTTGAGAAAGTAAACAACATGAAATCAATATGACAATCACATAACACAAGTATTTTGGTAATGCAGAAACCCTTGGAAGAAGGTAAAAATGCGGTGGGGATGACACCCACAAATTCTTCACTACTGCAGATAGAAAAGGTTTGCCTATTAAGGCTACAAGTTTTGATCACTTCTGGTGATCTTACCCTGTTAGGAGTAACATGTTAGATCAGCTAGATCTACCTAGTTATAGGATTTTAACAACACTAATGAAGTGTGTACTCGGTTAAGAGATTTACATAAGACTGTTAAGTCTACTCTGTTTAAGAGATTTATCAAAAACTCTATCACAATTGTCAGAAAGTAATAGGCAATTATCTGCTAGTTGACAACTCAATTGTCTGAAACAGATCTATAAGTGCTCATCAAAATATCACCTTATCTGTGATGGTTCTCTACTCTGTTCTGCTCGGTAGCCTTCTCTGATTCTGCTCAATCTGATATCCTCTGTACTCTGTTATGCTCTGTAAACCGATTGACTTGAAGTTAGGCAATGGCTTCAAGTGCTCCGTGATTCATATATATCAGTTCACCAACCTCATAAAATGGTGCGAACATACAAAATATATAGTGTTTTGTTTTTGCCGCTTTAGCAAAAATTAGGTTACAAAAATAATCATAACCCTAAGATCTACGGTGCAAAATTAACCTAGATCAACTATTACAATAAGATAAACATTACATTTAATGAGTATCTTTTACAATAAATGCTCCTCGATCTTGGTAAACCATTTTACGATCTGTTGTAACCGTTTGCATAGAAGAATGTGCCATTTCAGATTACTATGCCATTTTCTGTGATCATCGGTAAACACTGTATAATCTGCTCGGTGTATACTATGATGCTCGGTAAACTGTGTGATGTTCGGTGTTAAGGCTTTACCGACTGCTTTGTCTTACTTCTAGTTACCGACCAACTCAATATAAGTAACCGACGGACCTGTTTAATATCCTTTGATACTAATGACAACCTTAAATGCTCAATAGAGATTAACAATCTCCCCCTTTGGCAATAGTATCAAAACTTCGAATGTATATAGACAAAATGTTTCTATATATTCCTTATGTCTCCGCCATATACATATCCACAACAAAAAATTTCTAAGTACAAAGTACTCCCCCTTGGTGCATGCTCCCGGTAGTATGTAATATACATATCAAAGTATACTTTATTTGGCATATACATGTTTTCCCCCTTTTTGATAATAATGCCAAACACAAAAAAAAATATAATGTATACTTACATCTTATCAAAAATGTTTTGATGGGTTTTCTTTACAGACTCCAAGAGGTTGTCCCATTCCTCTTTCAAGTTGGTAAGAGCAATATGCTCAAGACCGACTTGTGCATGCATGTCAAAGATATTATCTAACACCGAAATCTTTGGTGTTGTGACAAGTTGTTCAGCTTTGACAATATGTGCTTCAAAAATTTTCAGGTAAGGAGTGAGTTCTGTCTGTAACTCTGTGACTTGATCAGTGATGTGTGCTTCTTGTTTTCTTAAATCTGCTATCAGCCGCCGGAGTTCCTAAACTCGGTGAATATGCTTTAAGAAAGCAATTGGCTCGGCGATAGCTGCTTGTGTACTCAACTTTATCTCTGCTTCTAAACCTTTTATCTTTTCACTGACTTCTACAGTGAAGGTGTCTGAAGTACAAAGCTTGATAAAAAATTGACAGATTATCTGGGTAATAGATTTTACCTCGGTAATGACCTCAGATAATTTTACCTTTTTCAGTGCCACTTCTGTGCTAATCTTTCTGCCAATTTGTCCTGAATCTTTGATTCTACCCTTTCTTCTATTCTTTTGTCTGCATCTGTATCAGGGGCATTGATTTTGTCGGCGAGTGTAGCAAGTTGATCTATGATGGGAGTATTCTCATCAATATTTGTCTCCGGTACTATCTGTTGCAGAATATCCCTCACATCATTTAACACTTCTTTTCGTTTGTGTTCTTGCCTTAACTTCTCTTGTGCCGCTTTCCTTGAACATAGCTCCCCATATCTACTTAGTTCCTTGGGGCTTAGGGTTCTCGGGTCACATTTTGGTATAATTATGACTTCATCAATGGTGACCGGCCCTTTGGCTTTCTTCTTCTTCTTCTTTTGTGCAAGAGGTGACTTCTTCTCACTAATAACAATAGCTTTTTCTCCACTCTTCGGAGTATCTTTTTCAATTGACACCGTATCATCCTTCTTCTGCTCCTCGATAGATGGTGTGGGAGTCTCGATTGTAGTGTCAGGTAGGTTCACCTCAGTCGACTTTGTTTCTTTTAGTTCCTTTGTTTCTGTAGACTGTGCCTCTGTTTTGTTAGGCTCATTTGTATCTACAGGTTGCTCAGGTGCTTGTATCCCAGTTGTATCTGTATTTTGCTCGGAATGAGAAGCATCGGGTTGTACTTGTGAAAGTATTTCAACTGCCTCTGCAAGTACAGGTAGTTCAGCCGGTAGAGATGTGAACACACTATCAGTGTCTAGTGCTTCATCTTTGTTTGGTGCAATTGGCACATCTTCGTCATCCTCATCATCAGGATCACCGTTAGTGATTTCCTCAATGAGTGCATCGTCATCGGTTTTCTTCTGCAAGTGGATCTTTACTTGATCCGGTGCATCCTATGAAATTCTTATTTCTTCCTTTTGTTCGGTGATATCAATTACCTTGGTAACTGATATGCCGGTGTCCTCTATTTTCTTTCCTTTGTTATCGTCGATGAAAATGCCTTTACCTTTTGAACCGTGTCTCTTCTTAGACAGTTTCAGGAATGCTTCCTGTTCAGCTTTCTCTTCTGCTTTCAAAATTGATGTCCACAAAGAATCACATGTGACATCCATATCACCCACATTCTCATCCATTATCTGCATAGCTCTATTCTTGACTAGAAATCTAGCCTGATACTTTGTCATGTATTCACTTACAACAGCATAGCTAAAGTGTGAGGCTGCACGACTTAATGATTGTTCTCTTTTCCTTTTCTCTGTATCTAGTGCAATAGCCCATCTCTCATTTATTTTGTCATCAAGTTCCTTTGGCAATTGACATGCGAATTCCATTGGTACTCTCTTGAATTTAATCATCATCTGGATGATAGCATGTTCTAGCTTTGTCTTGTCTTCAATTGACATTTTGTCAAATTTGCCTATGCCTAGATCTGTAAGATTTCCATTCTCAATTATATCTTCAATTATTTCTTCTATTGTACTTTCCTTGTTACGAACTAACTTGAATTGATTAGGATCATTTTCAGTGTCAGTCTCCTCTATATCTTCTTTACTTCTTATGTATTTCCTCTTTTTCTTCGGTGTCTCAGCTACTTTCTTGTTCTTTCTCTTAACATATTTCCGTGTCGGTGTAGCTGCTCTTCTTTTGGCTACTTTTACTGCTTCTTCTGTAATGAGCCTGCCTGTCTCTTTCTATAGATACTGTATAGTTCTAAAATTTGCTAGCACTTGTTTTTTTGAATTTGCCAATGAATGATTTTTAAATAAACTTTTCCAGAATTAAATGATTTAAATCACAATAAATTCTAACTTCAACAACATCTCTTGAAATAATCAAACTTATAAATTTATTAACACATAACACCTGTCAACAAATATAAATGCGAAGTATGCACCTTTATTTGAATTATATGGCAAGCCAGGTTGTCACATAGCCACTGAAGGAATTACATAGGTCATCAAAGACAAAACGCAACACCTTGAATTCCAACACAATAGCTCAAGAGAATCACGCAGCCCATAAATATAAATGCAGCCACTAATGGAAGGAGTCACGGTTTGAAATAGACTCCATGCAGCCACTGGGAGAAGTCACGTGACTTCCTATAGTCCTCATGCAGCACCAAAAGGAAAAACGTGGCTCCTTGAAACAACAGGCCACCTTCTGAAAATTATTCGCAGCCTTAATAAATTTGGAGGCAGCATGTGTAGTGTAATATGCAGCCCCTTAGGATATATCATAGCCTCCTTTGCACAACAATTGCATCCAGATGAAGAAAAATCGAACCCAGCTGTAGTAGTTATTGAATTCAATTTAAACTTGCACCAAATTGATATACATCAGCATCAATTTGCAGCCACGAATTATCAGAATTTCTTCCACATAATTAAATGCACAATTCACCACCACAAGAATGATTCAAAGTGCAGCAGAGAGGAATCAGTCCTCAAACCCTTGCTGAAAGCTCTCAACAAAAAACTTAATAAAAATAATATGTCTTCAAGAATCAATGAAATGAAATCTCAATCCCCTTTTATAATATTCAATTTCATTTGTCTTCATCTCCTTTAATTTACTTCAATTTCATTTTTCATAAAGCAACTTTATGTTATAATTTAAAGATGACATATAATAAAGTCACTTTATTAATTTAAACTCCCCCAATGCTCCAAAAATGCCCTTTTCATTAATATAATGATATTCTGACACATAGGGTCCCTGTTTTATGTGCTCAAGATTTAAAACTTCTCAACCTGGTTCCAACGAGTTATAACACCAAGGTGTCCAATATGCAATCCCAATAAAAATAGCAACCTTAGCCAATTTAATTAAATAATAATCATAATTCACCCATCTTGTGAAAATGACTGAAGAAGCATCAGAATCGAAATCTGACAGCACATGCATGATCCTAATGAAGAAAGACGATGAATGAACCTGACGAGGTGACTTACTAAAAATAGACGCTCCCTCCAAGAATCTTGGAGTCCAAACTGGAAGCCGGAAATAAAATCTGAGAGCATCATTCAACTCGTCTAACTCACCTGAGCTCATCGGAACCATCCCTTGACTTACTATAAATGGTAAGTCCCACCAAATAGAGCCAAAACCCTCAACAAGGTCCTCTAATCACTAGTATTAGCCTACAAGGACCCGGTAATAGGCTAAATCCAATAACTCTGACGCCCGCTCAGAAATGGGGACATTACATCTTCTTTCTCGGTAGGTTGTGCTGCAGTTGACGAATGTGTCTTCATTCCTTCAGGTTCTGGTAACTGCATTTCCTGTTCAACATTGGTGGGAGGAACCAGTGTGTGATCCTTTTCTTTGTCTGACTCAGTCTCCTCGCTATCATAGGGCTTGTCAGCCAATTGTAACTAACCTTCGATTGTTTCTTTAACCAGTGACTCCGCAGATGAGTTAGATGCATTTCCATATTTTGTTGTGAGATCTTTTCTCATTTTCTTCGCCCTTCTAGACATTTTTCCAATCTCTATGTCTGTAGTGATTCGTGACTTAGCTTCCTCATATGTGCCAAACCTAGTGGCAGTGATATCTATCGGTAATGCCAGCAAAGCATTAATAGATTTCAAAGCGAAATCATGGTTCATTTCGTATCCCATCGTTGCTAACCATTTTGTTCTCGGTTCTATTGCCTTTATTATAGAGTAGTCTGTGCTGACTACAAAACATATGTCATCTTCAAATTTACTCACTAATTCCCTTGGAATCCTACTTCTTTGATGCATTTTTGTCTGAAATTCTTTGAAATATGCACTAAATTCCTTATTCAGATTATCTCCTAGACTTTTCATCATTTCACCAATTTGTGCAGTTATCGGTTTGTCTGATTGCCAGTTTACTTTACCGATACCAGGTACATATTTTTGCAGATAGAAAAATGTACAGACAAGCAGTGATCTGTACTTACATGTGTTGGACTTCTTTGATTTTATTGTCTTCATATTATCTTGCAGTTGGTGTAGTAGCAGTTCGGCAAGATCTACCTGGTGATCTTTCTTCACAATTTTATATGTCATGTCCACGGCGCTGCAGGGTACACTATTTGGTCTGCTAGATTGAAATATCTTGTACCTGATGACATGTGCTGCGAATTTTACCGCTGGGTCTTTGATGGTTGAGATTTTCAGTGCCCTACCGTCCCATTGAGCTCCAGTGTTCTTTTCAACGTCGGGATGAGACGAACTTCGAAAGGCTTTGGCTTTGTCGGTTGTAGGGTACTCAGTAACCCTATTGATAATCTTCTTTGTGACCTCAACAGGTTTATCTAACCAAAATTTGCCATCATGAAATCTGCTTAGCACAATTCTTATCCAGTCATTTTTGAATGTTTGCGGGAAGTATGTAAAACACAATAACCCTGACTCCCCAATCTTCTTATATTCAGATTTTATCTTTCCATTTGGTCCATAGACTTGTTGATAAGCAGCAATGGTCTCAAAATCACATACTTCTCCGATTTTGCAGTGAATATAGGCCCTAACATCTTCTGTTAACAAAACCCTATCTGGAATACTCGAAAATGCGCCCATATCGTCCGTTTGTGCTGCAACCTTGGGATGTGGTTTGAATTTGGCCTCGACGAAATTTGCCCTAACAATTAATTCTACTTCCTCCTCAATGTTTTGCGATTTGCTTGCAGTCGATGTTGATGCCATAAATTGTTTCTAGGGTTTCGGCAAGCAATAGATAACTAGTGTTCGGTAGTCTGATGAACTTACTCGACATCGTCGAAGAATTGTTGTTGGTTCTATCTATAGTAGCTTTGAATCTTTTCTGAAAAATCTTTAGCTCGAACTCTTCTCTGTAAAATCTCTTTTCTTCGAAATCACAATGTAACAATGAACTCTGTTTCGTGCGTATTTATAGACTTTTCGATATTCCCGCTCAAACTTTAGTGCATTAAATGCGTGACCTAACTTTCGGTACGAAACAGCTTGTCAGCTCGGTAATGTCTACAATTTCCTTTGCTCGGTTGACATAGAATTTCTTTATCAGTTTACACTGTTGTCGGTTAACCTTGTATAGTGATTACTGACGGGTAATCAACTCTCGTTTCTTCTTTTACCGACTATGTGACATTTGTAAACTTTTAACACATAAACCATAGTGCATCTTTATTCATGCAGATTTGGTACTTGTACATCATATATAAGGAACTGTATGTAAAATGTGATCATTTAAAAATGTCAGTTCTATACATACCTTTGTCATCTTAAGTGGACGTACCGATGTCACCTAATCCAGTGGACGAGGTTTCACTGACAGTGTTACTTGACTCAGCATTCTCATTAGACGCCTTCTTCCACATTGTGTTCCTTAACTTTGTAATTTCTGCAATGTTATATCCACTCTCAAATATATGGTTTTCATTTGGTGCTCGGTCTCTGCAGTTCTTGCTTAAATGACCGACCTTGTGACACTGCATACATGCCATTCCTGCATTTGTCCAGTTTCTTGATTGTCCAATCCGACTCTTTTTGTAACAGTTTACTGCAATATGCCCATAGCGACCACATACAGTACAATTAGTCCATGTATTATAATCCCAAATATATGAGTTACCTTGTCTCTTCGGTTGATATGGCTTTCGTTGTAGTTTCTCTTTAGGTGTCCAGACTTGTTTCATTTTTGCCTTGTAGTCCCTTGCAGTGTGACCATGCTTATTACAAGTATAGCATATTTTCTCCTCAGTAGTATTATTAGCAATGTCATTCTTCTTAGCTCTGCATTCATAAGCTGGATGTCCAAACTTACCACAGTAATAACAATATCCATTGAATTTAGGAATGACAGGAGGTTTACCTTGTGCTTTGCTTCTGCACACATTAGATGTATGTCCTAGTTTTCCACAGTGATAACATGTCAACACTTTAGGTTTCTGACTTTGATTGTTGTTGACTTTTTCAGCTTGTTGTGATGATTCTCCTTCACCGGTGTAGCCTATACCGGCTCTGCTTCCAAATCTCCTTTGATTAGATAGGAAATCATCAATCTTTTTAGAACTGTCCTCAGCTATCTTCATCATTTCATTATGTTGCTTTTGTATCTTTATTTCATTTCTCAGTTTTTCATTATCTTCTCTGAGTATTGCAACATCTTCAAATCTTCTTGATAATTCTCCATTGACTTGATTCATTTCTTGATTAACTGTCATCATCTGATTTGATACTTGGAAGTGACGATCAGTGAGTCTCTGTATTTCACTTTCTTTTGCTTGGAGTTGTTTAGTCATCAGTCTTCGGTCTTCAATAGCCAGATTCCGATCTTGTTCAGCTTGTCTAGCATTGTTCATGATTTCCACCATTCTCACCATCTGAGATTCATGACCGATTTGAAGTGCTTTCACTTGCTCAGATAGATGCTGATTCTTTTCAGACAAGTCAGAGATTATGCTTTCGGATCCGTCAGAGATGCTTCCAGAGCTTGATCCAGTATGATCAAATATTTCATCAATAGGTTCTTCATGATAACCGATTTCATTCAGCTGAATTGCAAGGTTTTTTCTTTCAACCAATAATTTCTTCAGTTCTTCCTTGGCTTGTTTATATTGTTCCACAAACATCTGTATTTGTATCTTCTGATTCTCAATAGTGTTGTCAAGCTTGTATCTCTCCATGACTTAGATCTTTACCCTTCAGTGGTTAGACTGTTCAACAAGAGAACTGTGCTCTGATACCAATTGTTGGAATTAGGAGAGATAGGTACTGAGAGGGGAGGGGTGAATCAGTGCCTTCAAAAACTTTACTTGTAAAAACCTTTCAGATCTATAACTGTGTACTGTGATAACCGATCAAAATAACTTGAATATAATTGCATAAATCAATCATCTAGTTAACTTGAGAAAGTAAACAACATGAAATCAATATGACAATCACATAACACAAGTATTTTGGTAACGCAAAAACCCTTGTAAGAAGGTAAAAATTGCGGTGGGGATGACACCCACAAATTATTCACTACTACAGATAGAAAATGTTTGCCTGTTAAAGCTACAAGTTTTGATCACTTCTGGTGATCTTACCCTGTTAGGAGTAACATGTTAGATCAGCTAGATCTACCTAGTTATAGGATTTTAACAACACTAATGAAGTGTGTACTCGGTTAAGAGATTTACATAAGACTGTTAAGTCTACTCTGTTTAAGAGATTTATCAAAAACTCTATCACAATTGTCAGAAAGTAATAGGCAATTATCTACTAGTTGACAACTCAATTGTCTGAAACAGATCTATAAGTGCTCATCAAAATATCACCTTATTTGTGATGGTTCTCTACTCTGTTCTGCTCGGTAGCCTTCTCTGATTCTGCTCAATCTGATATCTTTTGTACTCTGTTATGCTCTGTAAACCGATTGACTTGAAGTTAGGCAATGGCTTCAAGTGCTCCGTGATTCATATATATCAGTTCACCAACCTCATAAAATGGTGCGAACATACAAAATATATAGTGTTTTGTTTTTGCCGCTTTAGCAAAAATTAGGTTACAAAAATAATCATAACCCTAAGATCTACGGTGCAAAATTAACCTAGATCAACTATTACAATAAGATAAACATTACATTTAATGAGTATCTTTTACAATAAATGCTCCTCGATCTTGGTAAACCGTTTTACGATTTGTTGTAACCGTTTGCATAGAAGAATGTGTTATTTCATATTACTATGCCGTTTTCTGTGATCATCGGTAAACACTATATAATCTACTCGGTGTATACTGCGATGCTCGGTGTTTACTGACTGTCGGTGTCGGTGTTGTTGGTGCTCGGTAAACTGTGTGATGTTCGGTGTAAAGGCTTTACCGACTGCTCTGTCTTACTTCTGGTTACCGACCAACTCAATATAAGTAACCGACCGACCTGTTTAATATCCTTTGATACTAATGACAACCTTAAATGCTCAATAGAGATAAACACTTACCAGTGCACCCGAAGAAATCTGCCTTCACCTCATCATCATGAAGTGGTGTAACTCTACTAGGCTTAGCCATGTACCACTTAGGATGCATTGCATAAGCAGCCATGTGCAAAGGAGTGTTCAGCTTGTCCCATCTCTACTGAATGATTGACTAAATGTGCTAATTGTAGAATGCTACATTGGGGTCCTCTCGCACAATAGCCCTCATCTGTTCAAGCATAGAATCGATGCACTCATACATCTCTCCAATGGTAGGTGCATCCCCATCTCCGTTTCTAATCACTTGGAAAACCAGAGTAATGATAGAGAATGTATTTTGCATCACTGCAAAATTGATCACTCTTCACTATCTCCACCCTTTTCCCTTGCTCTGTCTTGGCCTCAGCCTACCAGTTCCACTCATTTGTCATAACCATGTGTTGCAGTGCCTCTTTTAACTCAAGCATTCTCTCTAAGAGAATGTAGTAGGATGTATATCTGGTCTCAACTTGTTTGAAGAACTTCTTCGCGAAGGTCCTGAAGAGTGCATGTGAAGTGTGGTGGTTGCAGATAAACATCAGCACATCTCTCACATCACTGACCACTCCTCTAATCCAGTCTATTTCCCATGTACTTGAGTGCATATATCATGGCATGCACACAACATGGAATCCACCAAATATGTCTATAGGCTGCATCAATAAGCTTCCTTGTAGCTTTGCACACATGTGCTGCATTTGTCACTACTTGGACCTCATTTTGTGACCCAACCTCCTCAATAGCCTCCCTAAGAACTTGAAACAGAAAATTAGCATCTTTGCGATGCCCTGAACAATCATTTTCCCTTAGAAAGTATGGGCCCTCTGTGCATGTAACCATGATGTTGATGAGTGGACAATGGCTAATGTTCGTCCACCTATCCATAACTATGTTGCATCCAGACTCTATCCAACATGCCTTCATCTGGTCCATCAAAATATTGATCTTGGTATACTGGTTATCCAAGATCGTGCTCCTCAATTTGTGCTCACCTGGTGGCACAAATGACGCTCCCCCATTCACCACCATCGACATCATCTCCTTATAATAAGGAGATCGAGCTACATGCAATGATGCCATTGGCAAAGAAAAAATTGCCAATGGAATCATCTATTTGATCCTTCAAATGCACATTGAACAAATCAGCTATGAGGTTACTTCCTGCCTTGCGATTCCCCTTTTCGCTGCCCTCCCCCGCTGAATTCTGAGTGGTTGAAGGTCCTAAGGCTAAGCCTGACATCATTCCTGCTCTCTGATGCATGACACGAGTAGAAGTATGCCGTTGCCATTGTAATTGCTAAATTGCCTGAACCTATTGCCTAGTAGACATAGTAAGCACTGCAATTGAACTATCCTCAGGAACACCCCAAAGCTTGTTTATCTCAATTTTGTACTTGACATTTTTAGCTTCCATAAAAAATTTCATGCACTCACACCATGTCTTGTCCAAAAGAGCAAGTGTCCATTAACTCTAGTGATGCTCCCAGACCATCCTACACCACAAAGATTGCATTTCCATTTTCTTGTGCCATCACTTGTTGGCGTTGCGGTTGTTACTCTTGTTGCAAATTGTTTAAGAGGAGACTTGGGATCATAAGGACCCCTAGTAAACTATGTCAAAAGCTGAGAGGGGATTCTATAAAAGGTGGTCCAGCAATAAAACTAGTTTGGGCTTCCGGATCAGCCCCATGGTCACTTTCCTCAGGCTCAACCTCATGCTCAAGTTCATAATCTGATAGACCTGCACCCTCAGATTGAACTTCCATTTCATCTCCACTGATATCATGACTATGAGAGCTCATTTTGACACTGTATTTCACAAAATGAAAAATTTTCAGCCTAATTAGCAATTTAAAAAATTAAAAATAAATTATTATGACGAAGACATGACAAGAGTTTCCCCAAAGGAGATGGTCTAGACTCCAAACCATGCAGATCGAGTCACACAGTGGAAACAATCAACACCAGACACAAGAATAGATAATGAACATGCTACAACAGATCTTCACATTATCACAAAATCATAGATTTATATCAAATTGGGTTGCAACATGTAGATTACATTCCTAGGTTCACATGCCCATTAGCAGAAACAAATCCTACCATCCTAACCTCCAAGAGGTACCTTTACAACTTATTTCATCACTACACAGTTGTCCCTAAACAAAGATCAACCGCCTCAATATATAGAGCCTTTGCAACGCATATGTCAACCAAATCAATCACATTTTCCAAGACAAAGAAAACGTAATACAAAAATATAGGTCAGGACCCAAATCATAAGATCTCAATGCCAAGATGTGGAAATGACGCACGATCCAAGAGATACGTTGGCCAAAGATTTGGGAACATCGTGATATGGGTCACCAAGCTTCGTCGATCGGGAAAATGCTTCTCGAGATCAAAAAACTCCAACTGATCGTTAGAATTTGAAGAACACACAGAACTGACCGTGAATCCAGAATAACTCCATAACAAAGAGTCCAAAAGAAGTGTGAACCTAGACATAAGCTCAGCATGATGTCCAAAACATACCCTAAGGTTCACAACTACAAATGATCCAAATCCAAGGAACCCCATTAAAAACACAGAAATAGGAAAACACAAACAAAACTGAAAGGAAATATTTTTGGGTGATGCAAGATTGCCAATGACCCAAGGATGCTCCTGCATCAGACACCCCTAGTGGGAAGATGTTCCATAAGAGGAACTTATGAACATCTGTCAGGATTGAAGACATAAATTCAATGCTCATTCTTAATCCAAATATCTTTATCTGCAACTTGATTTCTCTGCAATTCTTCTCTTTCTTCTGTCAGACCCATCCACTTATTCTGCTTTGCACTATGTCTCATATCAGTACAAGATAGTAAAGAACTTTTACTACCACCTCTTCTATTTTGTACTTCTTTGCTACAAGACTTCAAGGTCTTCTGTTGCTCAACTTTACCACTGTCATTATTCAGCACCTTCTTGTCTCTAGATCTAAGATCCTCTTTCAGATCCAAGCCTTCCTTCAGCTTAACCTCTGCATTTTGATTCTTTGAATAATAACTCTTCACAATGCTCAAGTTCCTTATACTTTCTCCTCTTCCTTCAAGGAGACCAAAGTAAATCTCTGTCCATTCTTCTCTATTGTGACCAAGTTCTTCCTACAATCATAGAGAGCTTTCCTATCAAACTGCCAAGGCCTACCCAATAGAACATGACAAATGCTCATAGATACCACATCACACAATATTTCATCTTTAAAAGGCCCAATGTTGAAGTTCACCAAACATTGCTCCTTCACTTCTACCATGTGATTGTCTTGAAACCAACTTATCCTATAAGGACAAGGATGTCTTAGCCTGCTTAACCCAAGCTTATCTACCATCTCTTCTGAGACCAAATTATTAGTACTACCGCTATCCACAATAACCTTACAACACTTACCTCCTGATTTGCATATAGTCCTAAACAAATTCCTCCTCTGAGAAGATTCAACTTCCTTCTTACTTTGCTCCAACAAAACTCTCCTAAGCATAAGAGATTCTCCCATCTCAGGTTCCAACATGTTCTCCTCAGCTGTCTGCTCCTCATGTGCCACAAGATTCTCTTTGTTCATGCTTTTCTCAGGACATTCAAAAGCTCTATGTCCTTCTCACCACACTTGAAACAAGTACCTCTAAATTCCTTGCTACCATTGCCTCTTCTAGGTGTCTTCTGATCAGGTTCTTTACTCCACAAATGTTTTGACTCATCTTCAAGGATGTGCTTCTCCTTGCCATTGCTATTCACTTGTCTCTCCTTTCCTCTAGGATTACTCTGTTGTCTCCTCTTCACCTTATCTTCTGCCTTCAATGCATATTGATAAGCATCCTATACTATAGAAATCCTCAACATACTCATCTCATCCTGAATGTTAAGTCTCAAACCGTTAATATATCTAGCCACCTTCTCCCTAGATATCTCTCGGTGTCCCGATTTGATTGTCATTTTGTTAAACTCCTTGGTATATTCTTGCACACTCATGTCCTTCTGCTTCAA
Source organism: Chamaecyparis obtusa (assembly GCA_027943335.1). Classification (NCBI taxonomy): domain Eukaryota; kingdom Viridiplantae; phylum Streptophyta; class Pinopsida; order Cupressales; family Cupressaceae; genus Chamaecyparis; species Chamaecyparis obtusa. Next base: position 9,200,334 of record BSBK01001399.1, on the reverse strand, counting down.
GTTCTGCAATTTCTTGAACAATTCCAGTTCCTAATCCTCAAGAATAAATTTAGCTTTCAACCTTGCAACCATTAGTCTCCACCTAGCTATTTTTATTTCACCATTCTCCTCTCCATCTTTTTGCAATTCTTTCCACCATAAGGCAGCATGACCCTTCAATTTAGTCTGTGCCAACCTAACCTTACGTGGATCTTGAATATCTTCAAGCTCAAAATAATCTTCCAACTCTCCAATCTAATCTATCAAATCCTCTGGATGTAATGAACTAGAGAAATTAGAAACCTCCATCTTATGACTTTTACCTACTTGTGCCATAGCCCTCAATAATCTTTCCTCTTCTGCAGGTACTTCAATATCTACAGTCTCAAGATCTTCAATAGAGTTCTCATATTCCTCCCCAGTCTCAGGATTCCTTCACAATCCAACCAAATGCATTACAGATCTCAGTCCTTATTTTATTTTTGAAGTCTTCCATCATTTTCTCTAGCCTCCTAGGGTTCATTCTTCTAGGTGGCATCTTCCCAATCCTCAGGTACAATTGCCTCAGCTTCAGCGATTTGATTACAAGGTGCCAATTGCCTCTTCCTTGATGATCTCTTGAACACACTTGTAGTCTACCTTTGATTCGGTGATCCGTTCACCAATGGGATACCACAACCCAAGAAGGGTCCTCAGCCAACAACACCTTTGCGATCCTCTTGCGCAAGTCCTCTGCAATTGTGGGCCAGATCCACAATCCGCCACCCCACAACGAGTTCAACTAGGGCTTCACAAGCTTAGGAACTCAGATTTGCTAACATAGGTTCATCAACCTTGCTTTGATACCATTTGATGCAGTCATGGCAGGATTTTCCCCAAAGGAGATGCTCCAAACCATGTAGCTCGAGTCACACAACGGAAACCATCAACACCAGACACAAGAATAGATAATCAATATGCTACAACAGATCTTCGCATTATCACAGAATCATAGACTTACATCAAATTGGCCTGCAACATGCATATTACAATCCTAGGCTCACATGCCCATTAGCAGAAACAAATCCTACCATCCTAACCTCCAAGTGGTATGTTTACAACTTATTTCATCACTACACAACTATCCTTGAACAAAGATCAACTGCCTCAATATATAGAGCCTTCACAACACATATGTTGGCCAGATCAATCACATTTTCCAAGACAAAGAAAACATTATACAGAAATATAGGTCAGGACCCAAATCATAAGATCTCAATGCCATAATGTGGAAATGATGTGCGATTCAAGAGAGATGTCTGCCAAAGATCTAGGAACATTGTGATATGAGTCACCAAGCTTCTCTAATTGAGAAAATGCTTTGCGAGATCGGAAAACTCCAACTGACTATTAGAACATGAAGAACACACCAAACTGACCGTGAATCCAGAATAACTCCACAACGAAGAGTTCAAAAGAGGTGCAAACCTAGACATAGGCTCATCGTGATGTCCAGAACATACCCTAAGGTTTGCAACTGCAAATGATCCAAACCCAAGGAACGCCACTAAAAACACAGAAATAGGAAAACATGAACAAAATTTTAAGGAAATATTTTTGGGTGATGCAAGATTGCCAACGACCAAAGGATGCTTCTGCATCATATTTATAGATTAGTTTTAGCCTAGGCCCTAATTTAGAAACAACAAAAAACAACAAAATTGAAAACACAAGAAACAACAAAAATGAAAACACTTTCAACAAGAATTTAGAAACAACATTCAACATTTTAAAAGAACTTCAATTTTTTTTTAAGAAATAAAAATCAGAAAATAAAACAAAAAAAATCTAAAAATTGTACCTTGTGCTTGATGAATCTCTTTAAGGAAGGTGTAGAATCTTCCTCTTCTTCTTGCTCCTCTTTCACTTGCAATCACTTCTTGCACTCCTCCAATCACTTTTCACACTCCTTTTCAGTCTTCTCTATCAGTTGGAGCAAACAAGTTGAAATCCAATTGTGAGGAGAAAATGTAGTTTGGAGGGGCTTATGTAGGCTTGGAGTGGCCAAAATGGGAACCCACCTCCTTTTGGGCTTGAATAGAACCCTAATTTAAAAGTGAAAACTTAAAAAAAAATTAACTCACTTTTTTGTCATTTTGATGCCGTTTGACAATGGGGGATGCGCAAATGTCCTTAGGACTGTCAAGGGATGCCTAGGTGTCCCGTTGACATCTTTGGGACGTTTGCCTGTCCTCGCGTCTTGATGGTGTCTCGACAACGACTTGGTGGCGGGAAGGTGGTGGTGGGGGGATAGGGGGATGACACGTCCTTGTCTCGAGGATGTCTCCGACTTGGGAGCAAGGGGGACGCGTCCCTAGGTTACATTGGTAAAAAGTATGGTGAAAGTTTTAGGGATTGGAAATTCATAGTGACGAAATGCAAATGTAAGCACTCAGTGTTAAACAATAATAGAGAGACCTTTCAAAATTTGTAGCCTGAATATGCAATTGGAGAAAATAGTTTATTTCATATCTTGCAAGGAAAGTCCTTAGTGGCAAATGACAATGCAGGGCCTAGAGAAGAGATGATGTTGTTAAAGGGAGATGTTGAGCAGAATGGTTATTTTGGCAGATGGGTTTTCATCAAGTCACTTCCTCACAAACTTATAAGGAACATTGCCTTTGCCACAAAAAAGTAAGACTTATTGTTGGTTTCTAGGAAGATTGGTTGATGAGGTCGTGCTGGATTTACCATGGTTGATTACTCGTTTGTTTATGGAAAAGTACCAAATTGATTATGTAGCTCATGATACCCTTATGTAGATGCAAGTGGTCTGGTGAGGATGTCTTTGAATATTTCAAATTTATTGGTATGTTTAAAGTGTCATGTTTTATTCATGACCTTGATAGCTGTAGCTTGATATATGTATGCTTTAAGTACATGTATTTCTGCAACTACAGTTTTATCATTTCTCATATTTTTATTCAAAGGAATATTTTACTTAGTTATTTTGTGTTTATTCAGAAGTATTTTGTTGCTATGCTATAGGATACATGGAACTTTTTTAATGCCTTCTTTATATTGGTGCGTGTGTGCATGTTGTAGTATGTCAACCGATTCCTGACTGGAATATATTAAAGTGCGAGTATTTTATTTCAATGCATCATTCATTTGGCCATAAATTAGACACCTTATTGTTTGATGAAATGTTGACTTGCTGGCTGGATTAAATCAAAACTTTTAGCAATTTTATTTCAATACATCAATCATTTAGGCAAGAAGCAGACTCATTATTGTTGGACAAAATGCCATTGAAGGTTGCTAGACAACTGTTTGATGAAATGTCAGCCAATTCCTTTCTGAATTAATAATAATGTTGGAAATTTTAATTAATTTCTTTATTTGTTTTGGCCATTTGTCAGACTGCTTATTGTTTGATAGAATGCTGTTGATGCTTTTCTACACAATTGCTTGATGAAATGTGAACTGATTTGTGGCTGGAATAAAACAAATTTATTTGGATGCACCAATTATTTGGCCATAAGTTAGACTATTTATTGTTTGAAAAAATGGGTTACAATGTTCTAGGATAGGGGTATGTTTTGGGGGTATAGGGATGGGGACAAAACATCCCTGTAGCATCCTTTTTTCTTCAAAATGTGGGATATCCTATAGACACTTCAGCACCATGGGGGAAATCTATTGGAAATACCCCTACAGGGGAACCCAAGGAGATGCCAGGGCATCACTGATGCCCTGTGATGTTTTGATGTCTGCTGTGAACAGTCGGTCACCAAAGAGATTAAAAAAAGCATTCACCTTTTTTTTTAAAATTTCAAAACCCTAAATATTTTTTAGGGCTCGACAAGTCCTCCCAAAATAGAAAACCTAGAATAGAGTTTAGTGAATTGAATGCTGAAGAGAGGTGAAGGAAAATGTAGAAGAACAAAAAAGGAAGGAGGAAAAGGGAAAGCAAAAGGAGTTTGAAGAATGTATGTAACATGCTCTTGGTGTTTATATTTATATATTGTTTTGAAACGTCAAATACTTGCAAATTAGAAATTAACTTCCTGTGTACTAACTACCAATGCGAAATTAACTGCAAACTAAACTAACTTATAACTTTTATTTCTATATTAACATCTATTTTTTATATACTAACCTAATCTGGATTATTTATTATTTAACTTGTATTTCAGATTACACCATTATTGTGGGTAAACTATAGTTTAATTTCAAGCCACAAGCCATAATCCTCAAATCGACATCCCATAATAATCAACTAATTTAAAACAAGAAAGATCAGTTAATCAACCAACACTACAAAAAAACAATTCTCAAATCAAACACATCTTTATCGTACTCTTGCTTTTCCTTAAAATGCTTGTTTGTAGGAAAGCAATATCTGCATCTATCTGTTTAACATTAATGTAAAACACTCTCCCATGTCAGTGAAATCCGATTTAAAACCCCAGGTTTGTGCCTCATAAAAGATCACATACTTATATACATAAATAATATATATTTTATACTTAATCATTATATTAATTATTAATTTTTGAGTATTATTGATCTGGCATAAATCACAGTGGACTGCAGTATGTTCACTGAGCACGATATTTGCCTGAAAAATCCAAATTCGTAGTAGCTATATCTATAGTGAGAAAACTGCTGATGGATAAAGCATTCTATTAGTTAATATCCATTCCTCTAGCTATTTCCATAGTATCTTGACCAAAGGAAATAGAAACATTGATGGAGTCAGATCCCTTTATAATAGGAATGATTTTCTTTCAATAAAATGTTGATGCTATGGAAAACAGTGAACATTAGCTGGTGCTAGGAGGGTTTGAACCTTCATCCATCTGGAACCTACTCCTTTTATTGCCAGATCTTAATCGTGCTAGGGTGCCCCTTTGGCTCACATCCTTTCTTATCACCACAAGTCTTGTGCAGATAAGAGGCTGCCAAGAATGGGTAAGCGTATTCTGCTTCAGCCATTACCGCAGGCAATATCTGTTAAATATATCTTGGGTAGGTGGAATGACAATAGCAGTACCAGAGATGTTCATGATCTACCTCTAATTTCCAAATGATTTTCACCTAAATATAGACATTATGCAACCCACACTGCTTAGTACTCAAGCTAACATGTAATTGGACAGCATCCAAGGCATAGTTCAATTTCAAAGGCTCAATAATGATATGATTAACTTATAGAGGAAGGTTATGACTATCCGTAAGACATCTGGAAAGATTTTAACTTACAATAGAATCATTTACATAAATTGATATGCTAACAGGGGAAAACATAACGAATGCCTAAGCTTTAACTTAATATAACTCCTGAAATAATTGTGCACAGTAGACACTATCAACTTTGCTGAAGTAGCCCTACCAAACTGGTGTTGGTGTCCACTCTACTGCTTAACCTGGGGAGGAAAATTGCCCCGAGTTTTTTGCGGCAGTTGAAGTTCTTCAAAAGGAAATGGAAAACGTGGAATTAGTACCAATCAAGAGTCTGAACAGTCACCATCTGTGTGTAATTCAGATTCGGTGATGGTATTGGAAACATATGAAGTTTTGTAAAAGAGTGATAATGAAGCCGAGGATAACACAAGAAATTCACACCCTTCAACAGTAGCAGAGAAATATATTCTGTTGTGCATATTAGATTGGTTATACTGCTGGAATAATATTCCTGGTCGGTTACATACCCTGTATCACAAAATGTTTTTGAGGTTACAATTAAGTTGTTAACTATGGGGCCTGGATGGTTGTTCAGCTAATATTCCCAACTGATCTCATCTATATGATCATGTTGACGACAATGAATATAGATTTTAGAAGCTCTATGGTATTCTCTTTGAGTTTTATTTTTCTCCATTTAACTGAAGAAATGTATATTACGTTTTAATAACACGAGGCTCGAGCTATGTTATGATCTTTTGTGTTCTATGAGTTGTTTTCATGCTTTTTTTCTATTGCCATTCTAATCTTGCGAATTTGAATAATTTTTGTTGTAACTGTAGAGATGGCTCTACTGTTAGAATAGTTCTTAGTCACAAGCACTATACTACCAAGTTACAAACCGTGTAACTTAGCTTGTATTAGTCCAATCTGATGATGTACTCTATTCTATTACCATGTAAGTGTCCTGGAAACTATATAAAAAGACTATCTGTGTTATGATTTATATTCATGGAATGCTCTAGTAGATTCTAGTAGAATGGAAATAAATTATTTAAACTTTGGCTTGTTAAAAATCCCCAATAAAATAAATTATAGAATTCATCGAGCTCTTATTGCATCTCATATGAAATAAAATCCTTTTCGAACTATGGTTGTTTTTCCTATCAGAATTAGAATGAAGCATGTACAAATTCCCTCAGCTCTAGACGGAACAATATTGGAACTGTTAATATGATCTTGTCAGCTCATTTATGTAGCGATAACTATTTATCTTTGACCTTGCATGACAGTTAAATTTCATTCAGCAGTAAGCAGATCTGGAGTTACATGAGTAACATGTCTATTTGAGTGTCACTTAACTGAATTAGATGTCAGTCACATGGTGCAAGCTTAGTGTGGTCACATTGTAATTGCCTGGGTTTGTTATCTTTCTATTGTTTTTTTCTAAGCTTGGATCAAATTGATTTTTCTTTTGTAAATCTAGAAGTCATTAGCATCACTAGAAATTAACAGTTTTTAATTCTTCTAACCAAGTTTCTTTTGTCACTGATGAACGTTTGAAACAGCCACTAGCTGATGCAAAGTATTATGGCAACACTGAAATATGCAATATATTAAAATCAAATGGAGCCAAAGCACCTGTATGATTCTTTCCTATTTGCTTTAGCAATAAAATCTAATTAACATTTGGTTTGATGTCATTCATTTATAATTCAATTATTAGTGAGGAATGTGACATGGATATATCTCAATTGCCAGAAAACACCAATGAGTGTAGCGGATCCCCAGCATGTTCCTGAATATGAAGTAAACCCAGTAGAATTGTCGTTTCCACGTAATGCAGACACATCAAAGGTTTGTTGAATTTTACTCTTTGCTTTTGTGAATGTTAACCGACCTTTTATCTTTAAAGTAATTATGGTGATATTCATATAATTCATATCGCTGGGTTGACTGGTTTGGGAGAACTTGAGAAGTGTAACCAGGGAAGAGACTCAGGTGCAACACCTGCTGGGTTGAGAGCTCCAAATAGGTTTATACGCATTGTAGGCATTTAACGTCAAAAAGCTGGATTCACTTCTTCCATCAAAAGCTTTTTAATAATATTGTTTTAGTCGTTAGCAATGAACCTTAGTTTGTCATTATGATTACAGTCCCAACTGAAAGCAGTAAAGGTGAAGTTTCTACATTGTTGGATCTCATTGAACTGTAATCTATTGTACCTGCAATAAGTGCTTGAAATATGAGTTATATACCACATTCTTTTTCTGATATTATTTGAGTGGGTTACCAGCAGATATTCATGCATGTTCAATTTGTACTTCCATTGCCTCTTGCATTCTATGTGAGCCTGACAGATGGCTAGAAATCAAATTGCAATGCCTATCTATTATTATTCATAATAATTCTTTTAAATTAGCACACAAAGACTGAAGAAATACAACTGGTACTTCCTGTCCAAGGATCAGCAAGAACGTGCTTAAACAATTTGGACTTTAACATCAGTATCCTGAGAATCCCGCTTAATGATAGAGAAGAGTAAAGCTACATCTGTAAATAACTTCTAGAATGCACCTACAAAAAGTGGTGAATTGTTAAAACTGAAAAGACAACATTACAGTGAACACGCCAGATGGAATTTAACCATATTAATTGAATACAATATGAACTCTTTTGATGGGGGGCAGACCAATGGAGTCATAATCCTTGAGCAAAGAAGCTTTCCGAATAAAAACATGCTTCCACTTGGTCCACCCTATATTACTACAAATTTTACTAATATGCAAACCCAAAAATGCTCTTGATATTCTATGGAATTTCATTGTGTGTAATAATGTAATATCCTGAATGGAATATATTTTGTAATATTTGATTAAATTCAATTTACTTCACAAAAATCAAATGTTGAGGGCTGTTCGCAAAGTTCCTGAGTTGGCTGTTGTAAATCAATAATATTACATCTGTTTTCTAGTATTAAGCAGCTATATCAAATATTAAACTTTAATTAGTTACTCCCTTATCTAAGAGTATAACTCTTCACAGACATGTTGGAATGATTAACTAAATGCTGCGATTACCTGGTTAAATACTGCTACTACTTTTATAACTTGCTGCAATCACAGATATGGTGCTGCAACCCAGTTACGAATATTAGCCCTGATAACTAAGCCTTGCCTTGATAACTAATATCAGTTGCCACTTTAAGGATCCGTGACTAATTTTCCAAGGCATGGGATTCTTCCAATACTTCAAATGATGATAAAATGTCAACCAAAGCAAACAGCAGACAATTCTGACAGCAGCAATAAAATAATAAAATTGCCCCCCAAGTGTTGTTGATTGCTCAACTAGAATGCTTGCTATTTATGTGATAAGCAACATACACTTAGTACTCCTGCAATGCTGGGTCCTACTTGTAGGCCTTGTCCCCCCAAATATAAAGGTTCTCCAATTTTGATACAAAAAATGGATATATTTTAAAGCAGTGCACTAGGCACAGCAATCAAACCATTGGTATTGCAATCATGAATTCTATGCACAATAGTAACCATTTTCTTGCAAATTGCTGCTGTTGAGATTCGACTCCCTTAATCAGATTTGTAGCTGCCGCAGATCAGCACTAAATAATAGTAAAATAAGCTTTGGCCGTTTTCATTCAAAAATTAACCAATAAATAATAATGATACAATAATTCTCAAATAAGCAAATAGCACTGGTACGAAGTGGTTATTAGGAGCAACGATCACAGTAATACTAAATATTTTTGTAATTTAAAAGGACAGTTCTTTAATTAGAGACTGAAGATTGATCAAATTCGCATGATTGTAATTACTAATTTCCATGTGAAAAAACTCTATGGAATTGTGGATTTTTTATCCTCCACATCTGGACCTAGAGGGATTTTGTCCTCAGATTAAACAAACCAAAGTTAGAAAAATGAGATAATAAACTGTTTTTTTAATGATGTTCCTTCTCCTTGCTTGGTCTCTCTTAAATATCCTTTTCCTCCAATAGACATAAGTTTATAACCCTTTGCATGCCCCTTGATATTATTAGAAATAAACTTCAATTATAATTATAATTTACTATTACTTAACCTTTCTTTGAAGATAATTTATGTTTGAAGAGGGAAGATGAAAAATAAATATCTGGGAAACTAGATTTTGCTATTTTGGCTTTGGAATGTGTTAGTGCTCAATGTTGTATATTTTCAAATCCCTCAATAATTTTCGAAGTGTCAGGGTTATCAAACTCAAAACAAATAGCCTACAACTTATTATTAGGTAGGGACAACCATAGTTTTAGGACTTTGTGAGTTCTTGCCAAGACTCAGGGGCTCGCAAATCCTATAGCTTGGTGAGTCGACCCACCAAGGACTTGCGAGATTAGTCCTGCTGAGTACTTCGAGTCTCAACCAAGTACTCACCCAGTGTCAGGCTTGAACTCCTGAGTCTTGGGCTTGGATTTTCAGATCTGTCTGGGTGCATTAAACCAACAAAAAGTGATTTTTTTTTCATTTTTTGGCTCAAACTCATCCATTTTAGGTCTGAACAGAAAAATAGCAAGGGAAGGAGTGGAAAACAAAAGCATTTGGGTGGGAATAAAAGGGTGTTGGGCCATATAAGTGGGAAAAAAAGTAAAAGGAGTCATAATTTTTGGCCTATAAATGCAATTTTCCGTCATTTCTGCTAAATCTTTTCGATCATCCATTTTTTTTTCTTTCTATTTTTGTGTTTTTTTCACATCCAACACCTTGTGTAGCTTATCATTGCTGCCCCTTAAACCCATTAGGGTCTCTTCTTCTAAATCCCCACTAGTTATTGGGATCTCTTGTCATATATGAAATTTTATTACAATGAGGGGGTCCGAGAGTGGAATTACACAAATGAGATTAAAGTTGCAACTAATTTTTTTTGTTTTTGTGTGTGTAATTCTACAGCTTTCTTTTTGCCAAGTTCTTGCCAAGTCTGATCAAAATTCTGGGCTGCCGAGTTGAGTCCGAGTCCAAGTTTTCAAATTTTGGGGAAAACAATGGACCAATTAATAAGGATGGATAACTTTTTCTACTTTAGGTTCTCCTTGTCCTAGGAGGGTATTCACTGAGGTGTTTTCTTTAAGATAATCAAAGAGAAATGACATGAGAATGGACCTTGGGGTAATGCATATAGATTGCATAAGAGATTCCAACTTGATTGTAACTAAGCACCTATATATTGGTTTGCTGATACAAGGACTTCACACCTCCATTAAGTATATACACAATCATGTAAGGAGCCCCAATGTTTTTTCTTAGTAACCCCTAATGATATTCACCTTTAAGTATATAGTCATACATGGATGCAAAAAGAATAACAATGTACACCTCACTTAAGATAAAAATTTCAGAAATTGCTAAGTTGAAACAATGTTGGTGGGACTATTAACACTATTTTGGGGAAGATTTGTATTATGTTCTTTCAAATGTGATCATATGATGAAAGGCTGAACATGCAACAAATGGGTGCCTTTATCCAATAAGGACAGTATAGTCTATATTGCAAAGCTAGAGGATACATGAATTTACCCAATAGAAGAAACCATAATGTAGATGACAATAAGGGCTATGCCTCTGAATCATGCACAAAAGCCAGGTTCTATGTATGTAAGCTAACAAGTACATTAAATTACAACATATCTAGTTGCACATATCTTTGTGATCCATAAGAAAACAAGCAAACTTTATATATTGCTTTGACAAGATACCCTATAAAAGCTTTTCAAGGAGTTCTGCAGTTTCTACATGACAAATTGTCAAGAGATATTCCGATTGACAGATTTGACCAATAAGTTCAACAAGACCATCAAAAGTTCATCTAATGTTTATGGAGACATTCAATAGATACCGGATCTACATATTAAATTTTTCCTTTAAAGATTACAAAATATATTACATTGTATGGGAGAAAGCTTAGAAATCACAATAAGAATCCTCTGCAATTTCTCTTGTCCCTTCTGTTTTGCAACCTTGTCACCTGCCAATCCTTATGCAACTAAAAACTGCATATATATTGCATTACAATATCCTTGAGTGGTTTGGGGGAAGAACAAGGGTTTTCTGCAAGTGTACATTTCCCACATCTATTAGCATCATCTTCACATGATACCATGTACATGGAACCATGCCCTTTGCATTAGCAACCATGTCCACTTGTACATCAACCACTTCTTTTAGGGGAATTGGAAGTCTTCCGTTATCTAATTGCATTCATTCAAGGCCATTAATGGTTTTGTTGGTTGTGTAGGGAGGTAGAACATAGTAAAAGTTACCCCAAAGGTCCAAAGTTGGGGGTTTGGAAATACGCTTTCTCAAGAACACAGTGATGAAGAAGGGATTGGGATCTTGGGACTTTGGAATACGTATTACAAAAGGAACTGGGGGAAAAGAAAGCTCGAAAGCCTCTAGGAGTTTAAGGTTCCAAGATACCTTGTGCAAGTTGGAAAGGGGAATGGGGAAGCTTGGAAGCTTGCAAGCAATCTCAAAGGAGAAGCAAGGATTGGGGAAACATAATACTAAATACAATTTGGGAGCAAAACATGAAAAGGCTTAAGGGTCCACAAACAACCTTCCAAAGAGGCCGACTTGGGCCCTATTTAATTATTATTTAAATTAAACCATTAAGCATATAAAATCGATTTTATTGATAAACAATAAATATTAAATATTCCCTTATATTTAATATTATTATTTATATATATCGAATTATAATAATAAATATATATTCTATATATTTATTATCATTATCCAAGGCATAAGATATTTGCCGTAAAGGCCATAATATCAACATGTTGGTGGGACTATTAACACTATGTTTGTTGAAGATTTGTATTATGTTCTTTCAAATGTGATCATATGACGAAAGGCTGAACATGCAACAAATGGGTGCCTTTATCCAATAAGGACAGTATAGTCTATATTGCAAAACTAGAGGATACATGAATTTACCCAATAGAAGAAACCATAATGAAGATGACAATAAGGGCTATGCCTCTGAGTCATGCACAAGTTGGAAAGGGGAATGGGGAAGCTTGGAAGCTTGCAAGCAATCTCAAAGGAGAAGCAAGGATTGGGGAAACATGATACTAAATACAATTTGGGAGCAAAACATGAAAAGGCTCAAGGGTCCACAAACAACCTTCCAAAGAGGAGTAGGCATTGGGGCCATGGAAAACCTGATATTACCCTGCTAAAGGAGAAGGAATTTGAAATCCTGTTGGGGTTAGGGGATCCACAATAAAGACATCCCTAAGGTATGCCTTTAAATCATGTGGGCTTGAGTTTCGAGAAGTTGTGTAATACCTTATTAGCAACATGCTAACAATTGCATCTTACTATTTATAATAATATTTTAATAATGGTTTAAGAGTTCTAACTAGACATTAGATGATATCTTTCAATTGTGGTGTTCCACCTATCATCCTAAATACCTTGTATTGATGCAGTCTTATCATTGCCTAATATGCAACTCGTATCATTCTGCAAGGTGAAATTCTGCACAAATTTTTGTTAACACCAGTGATCAGTGTTAGAATATCCTTTCATAGTCTCCTGGCCTTGAATATTACCTTGGAGTATTTTTCAATAAAACCATAAATCAAACATGATATTATTCACAAACCCTATGTAATCCAGAAATATAATAATAAAAATTCAATGCCATCAATCCAGAAACCATATCTAACAATTATGCACCGTGAAAGTTTAAAGTGATAAATAATATTTAATTTCAAAGATGGGAAAACAAGTAGGTGTTTATAGTGATACATTTCACATTGTAGCTTCTCTAATCATTTAGGTTACAAGTAGGTTTGGTAAGCTCATTGAGGGAGAGTAATCTGGTATGTTATAATTAAATTCAATTTATCAGGGAGTAGTCAACAACCTTCTAATAAGTTGACATGTATAGACTGCTAATATTATGCTCTCTAATTGTTAAGATTGATTAATTACCTTTAGAGCCTTCCGAAGAAATGCATCTTATGTGAATGGACAAGAAGGTTTGTATCAGCTGATCAACAGTATGAAACTATTTTGAGTACCATTTAATAACTCATTTGCATGTGTAGAGAGATTGAGAAAATTTGATCGGATCCCTTATGATCAGGTCTTGCATCTTTGACATCGGTGGCTATGTTTAGTCATAATCATAACTGGGGTTGGTTGGTCATTTACAAATACATGTGGTTACTGAGATAGAAAGGTGCAGAATCACAAAAGGTTTGACTGCCCAGAATAATGCCTTAAGAAAACTGTGGTACCTTTTACTATGCAAACTAGCAGCTCTTGAAGCTTCTCACTTAATTGATGCAAGTTTAGTGAACATCGATTGGGATTGGTTGGTCATTTACAAATACATGTGGTTACTGAGATAGAAAGGTGCAGAATCACAAAAGGTTTAACTGCCCAGAATAATGCCTTAAGAAAACTGTGGTACCTTTTACTACGAAAACTAGCAGCTCTTGAAGCTTCTCACTTAATTGATGCAAGTTTAGTGAACATCGATCTAGTTTAAAACATTTTCGTAGGCTTTAAATTATGGCCTAAGGGGTGGCATCTTTGAACTTAAGAACTAACTCTAATCTTTTTTGCATGACTTCACTTTGAATTTAAAATGCTGTTATTTTGTGATAACTATCGCTCATAATATTTGTATGAGCATGTGAAAATCTTGGACTTGAGTATCAAAGGAATAATAATATAATATTTTTTATTCAGTACAAATTTCTTAAATAACCTTAATGGGATAATAATGCTTAATTGCAAAGTGGGAGTATAATAAGGGTGCTACAATACTGAGGACATTGCATTTGCCAAGCAATTAGGCTATAAGCAGGCCTCACAAGCTCATTGAAAGTGAATTTTATTGCCGAATTTGATTAATTTAAAGTAGACAACCATGTTCCAATAAGATTGGTGCAACTGCAAGTACAATGTTGATGGCATTTTGTCTCATCATAAATACCAAATAAACTATTTTTGAGTCCTATAATCAAGGAAACAATAGTATTGAATCATTTGATAACCTTCATGTATGAGTAAGGTCAACCTCTATGAGTATGTTTACTACGTATTGACTTAATAACTATCTGTTCATGGTTTCATAACTTTCCCTGGTGTGCCAACCTGTGAGCTTGAAAAATGTCTCAGATTGTCCTTGTTTTTGAGTTTTCTACAGAATGAACATAATTACTTGATTTTTTCCCGTAGAAGTTGGCTAAATATAAGGAGTTTATGTTCATGATAATTGCAGGCGTGGTAAGATTTTCCCCATGTGAGTTGGATGCCTCTTGACAGTTAGAGTGTGGTCTGATATACTTTTGCTCAAAGTAAATTTTAATGATATAATTTTTTTCTGTTGCAGTTCCTTGTATTTATTTGGTTAGGATATTATTCTCTATACCATTCAAGATCAGTCTAATATGGGTTAAGTTTTAAACCATCTTAAGGAGCAAAAAAATTGACTTATTTGCAATATACAAGCAGGATAGCTATCAGTTAGCAAAGTGGAATGGAACAAAAGTTGCCGTAAAGATTCTTGATAAGCATTATTGTTCCGACGCTGAAAGCATGTGAGTGTTGTTGTAATTAGCTGATATTTCTTTATCTCAAATGTAGTAATATCTCTCTTTTTTTTACTGATATATATGTTGGAAGTCAATTGGACAATAATGGGTGTAGACACAGATGCATGGAAGACAGTCATTTCCTCTGCACATAATCTATCAATGCCTGATGTTGTGGGTCATTTGATTTTGGAGAAGATTTTCACTTACATTTGACTGACATTTGAGAATTTTAAATTTTTTAGTTTTTATGGGATTTGACCAATATGAATTTTCAGTCATCTCAAGAGGACCACTGTGATTAGTTGTTTTCCCAAATGCATTTTATTTCCTGATGTATGTTGGTAATATTTCTAAGGCAAGGGCGACCCACTTAGCCTACAATCATTATTAAGCATTTGTTAGTAACGGGGAGGAATGGTGAATACGACCCATGGGGTTTTTGATTTTCACATGTTAGCTTCTATTCTGCATTTGGTCAGCTTTTAGAGCATGTAATGCCTTAGAAACAGCATATATGAGGAAATAAAATTGTTATTAGAGTAAATGACTTCATAGGGATCATTGTGAGATGAATTAAAATTGACATGGGTCAAAGCTCACAGAAAATAAAAATTTGAAAGATAAGTTTTTTCCAGAATTGCATCGAAGGACTATTCATATAATATTTCAAAAACAGGCTCCATTTTTTACACTTAACAAATGCAATCTAAGCTCTCAAGAGATTTAATTTGGCCTCATATATCCTTTTTTAGTCTGTAGGTTGTTCAATATGGTGTATGCTCTGTATGGTGTTCAGTAATTTCCTTTGAGATTTTAGTAGCCACTTACCAAAATGGATTACAATTGTTAATGGCTTAAATCAAATGAATTATCTTCTGCTCCTGAGCATTTTACTAATTAATTTAACTTAATGTAGAGTTATGACTAATTGATATTGTGTTGGAAATAAATAAGGATATAGAAATTAACTAGAAATTTGAAAAGACAAGGAAAAATACAGCAAGAACATCACCACAGTGTCAAAATTTGCCATAGAAAACCCATTGTGGGAAAAAGATAAGCAAAAGATGGCCCATGATTCCTCTTTGTATTTCCAGTTGTAAATTACATGCAATATGGCAACAAACACTACTGTGTAATTTTTTTTACTCTCTACAATTACGGATACAAGTCTAAATGTCAATTACATGAAAGAAACATGCATATTTATCCTTGCAACTGTAAACAGACCATCAAAATTGTGGAAGATGAAACTTAACAATATTAGCTGCTGATATTTATGCATTTTATTTTTTATTTATAAACATTCTTTGGTTACTTAGTAATTTACAAGCATAGCTGTAAGACTATTTATACATTTTATGGTATTTGTTTATCTGTAGAAAGCTGTAAGTTATGTTGATTGTTTCTGCTATTGTTTTTTCAGGTCGTTTCTATGTTTTAGGCATTTTCTTTAGTTATCGTATTAATTAGCTAAGTTAGATTAGATTTTATGGTTTTTGTTTATCTCTAGATAGCTGTAAGTTATGTTTTATGTTGATTGTTTCTGGTATTGTTTTTTCAGGTTGTTTCTATGTTTTAGGCATTTTCTTTAGTTATTGTGTTCATTAGCGAAGCTAGATTAGACTTCCCTTTTACTTTCCTCTTTGATTGCAGCTTGGTAAACAACATTTCACTTATCAGCTGCAATTTTTATGGCAATTTCTAAGGTTACATTTTGAAGACTTTTGTATGTAACAGCTCTCATTGTCATAACCTCTATTTGTAATAGATCTAATAGTCATAACATCAATTTGCAACAGCTCTGAATGTACCAACTGTTAATCATAAGTCTTCTCTTTAATGAACAATTTATAATGATTATACATATGTTCTTCAATGGCATTAAAAGGCTCTTGTTTGTTCAGCTTTTGGCCTGTAAGGCAAGACAATCAATTCATATTGTGATTCCAAAACAACTGAAAACAAATTCAGAGATTACTAAATTACCTCAATATTTAGTCAGAAGTTTGTGAATTCCTTTTGATCTTATTGGCATTTTAATTCACACCTTTTAGTGTGACAAAAAATGGAAACTCTTTGTAAAAGAAAACTAAACTACTATGACTAATATGTACTTGCTATTCACAATCTTTATAGTGGCTTTTAGAGTAGTTTGCGTTCACATTTAATAAAATTAAAAGTGCCCTTTTGGATTCATGTAAGGCCCTGACCTAGATCACACAAAACATTAGCTAGGAAAACACAATTTTTTTGGAAACAAATATACAACATTTACAACACATTTAGTGCAAACGTATGCAATGAGATTAAGCATGATGCCACCGTTGCAATGTGAAACTGCACAAGTGGAAGATTTTGACACAACAACATATCCTAACCTTTGAGGAAGATGACACCATACTCAACAGGTTTCAATTTTTTCAAGGCATCAAAAGACTAGGAGAGCATTCTTGTCAAGCCTAGGTTGGACAATAGGACATCTTTGTGAATGCATCCCATTGCAATTATTGGCATTACTTCTCAATGAAAACACTTATGGACAAGTTCTAAAATTCCCTAGGCTCACAAGGCATCAAGGAACAACTTCCGCGTACAATTTTTTCTCGTCCAAGGCATGAAAATGTTTGCTATCTGTTGTATGGGAGGACTCTAGCACTCCTGGAGGACTAAAGCACCCAGATTGTACACAAGCATCTAGGTGGGACGCTAGTGTCCAAGGTGTTGGTGACTTGTTTTGGCGCTACTTATCATCCAATCTTGATGCTGTGTGACCTGAATTTGCACAATAGAATGGAAGAACTTGAGTAGAGGCTAGTGGAAGAATTGAAAAGGAGGTTGTTGCAAGAATCAAGATAAAAGATCCTTGTAGAAGAAGGTGATAGTATTGAGTAATAGTTAAGAAGGTTGTCAAAGGAAGAAGGAAAAGATGTAAGTTGATGCAACAATAGGCACAAGACTCTAGGGGTTGAATGACAACAAATTATGCAATGGGACACTTGAGAGTACAACAATAGGTTGAAATAAAGTCTGTGAAACCCATGCTAGGGGAGAGGGTGAAAGAAGAGATGGAGGGATAGAAAGGAGGTTGTTGAACACGATGCAGCTAATATTGAGTCTTATTCATAGAATCGCAAGGGATGACCTTGATGGAAGACTTAGAAACCTTTTTTCCAAAATCTTTGGAGTGATATGTAGGCCTTAATGATGGGGAAGTAGTGTAGGTGTCTCTTTATTGAATAGAGAAGATGTGTGGACATTTGCTATTGAGGCCATGAGCAAGCTGATAGTTAGGAATGTAATGACAAACTCACTAGAAGAACATTTTAAAGACATGGTAAAAGTAGAGTATGAGGTAGTAGCAGTAGTGGTGATGTATACACTAACTATTTTACCTAAAGGAGAAATGCATTTGCATGAGGATGTGGTATAGATAAGGGGCATGAAGATACTAGACACCCAAGAGGCATGATTAGTGGGAGATGGATCCCAAAAAAGCATACAAAGGACATGACACTCACCAGTGCAAAGGCATTTTTCTATTTTGTCCATGCTCAATGAGGTTATCGGTAGGTCTTATAATGATGGACACCAAAGGGGGATGATGCATTGGCGGGAGATTTTTTGATGAGTGTCATCGACATAACTAAGGTGGTCGGGGTGAGTGCTTTCAGGTCCCATCAACTCTCGATGAACTCATCGGCACAACATAGAACGATAGATGGTTCAAGTGACCGTTGTGAAGAGGGATCACGTTGACTTATATCGATGAGCTTCATCGGTGAAATATGCGCTGTTGCCAAAGGGATTTTTCTGTCTTACCCATAGCCGATGAGGTTATCGATGAGACTTATGTCGATAGATATCTGAACAGCAAGTGGTATGTCGGTGGAGGTTTGGCCAAGGAGGTCTATCAGAGTAGCCAAGGCAATCGGCATGCCATTTTTCACGTTTCCCCGATGTTCGATGTGTCTGTTGGCATGAAACACAAGTCAATGAGTTTGACTCAAAAAATTACACAGTTGAATCCTTATAGCAATATCACAATTTGACTTGCTGTGGAAAATATCTCCTACTTATCAATTGATGAGCTTAAGGGGATTTCTAATGAATGGTTCATAAGGCATAACACTTGCTGAAGTTTTTGCAAATGGGGTTGCAAGTAGAGTGAGTCTAACCATGGAGGAAACTCCGTAGTTAAGCGTGCTCGAGTTGGAGTAGTACTAGGATGGGTGACCTCCTGACAAGTCTCAGTGCTTCACCTCTGTGAGCATCACCTAGATGCAATGAGTGTTAAGTGTTCCATTCATTCTCATGAGAGATGGGTTCGTGTTAACCACTACTCATGAAACATGGGTCAATGAGTTTGACTCAAAAAACTACACAGTCGAATCCTGATAGCAATATCACAATTTGACTTGTTGTCGAAAAACATCTCTTGCTTATCGACCAGATTGCAATTCAAAACCCCCACACGTGCCCCCTGGAAACTTAGCGTTAATCTTCTATGGCTCACGCCAATGCTGATAAACCCCACGTGCTTGAATATTTTTGTACGACAACCTTGGAAAGCTCAAAGGTATATTCTAGAGACTGTGAATCATCACTCTTACTCATGTAGCTATCATAATTTGGAAATAATCTTCAATCTGGTCTAAAATCTAACAAACTACTTTGAATTCAAGCTCATTAATGGCTCCTGGCTGAAACCATCACTGAATTGCACAATTTCGTTGGGTCTTTCACCAATTCAAAGTGCCAGAACTATGAAGAATTACCAATTCTCCTAGGAAATGTTGAAGCCCTTGGACAAACTCCAGATACTTCTCAAAACAAGCATTTTTCGTCAATCAACATAATGATTCGATTTCTCACTTTTGGCCTTTAGAATATCTCCATCAAGTTTGAACCACGAGTCTTCATCAAGAAGACACTTTAATGATTTTGATATTTGCTTTTATGATTATGCGTTGACTCAGAATACTCCTTAGTTTTGGGTGCCGACATTAAAATAAACAATTAATAACCATTAATGATGTCTTTGACCCCCATTCACTAAATAGACTTTATATTAGCCTTTAAATACTTGATGCCACATCCATTGCTTTTGTGTTTTCTTTTAAAAAACATTAAATACATTTGCTTTTTATGCCCCACATTGACTTAGGAGAATAATTAATAGCCCCCCTCATTATAACATTCATTTAATGCACTTTTGAAAGTCAATTGGCTCCACTAATTAAATACTTTATATTATAACTTTATAATGCCCTTATCATTAATAAAACAACTTTATTAATGATAAGTAATGTCAATGCGGTCAATAAAAATCACTCCACCAAGCTAACTAACGAATAAGCCAACCACTATGCAGACTATGAGTCTGGGTGCCCTGCCAGATATAGTAACTCCTCAACATTGACTTACTATAAATAGTAAGTCTTTGAATAAATGTTTCGTCAATGATACCAAATCTCAACACTGCCACCAACTTGTTCAAGCGTCGTGCTAAAGACAGAATCCTGACTCTCCTGAAATAGAAACTTACTATAAATAGTAAGTGTGCCAAACTGGTCCAAATGAGGAGCAATCTTGAACACCCCTATCCTCTGGAAAGGGAATTCGCCCCTAGTTCTTCCCACTGAGACCCTCTATCCCTTTAACTTAGCCTATGAGGGCCACTGATAGGCTAATCCGCACTACAACCCAAGGTGAGCTAAAATGGGGACATTACAGGATCCATCAAATGGATATTGAGTGTTCCTTAAAGATGATATAGTTGAGGAGTATACATGTAGCAGGGACACATTTTTGTTATGGGTTGGAAATTTAGTAAAACATTTGAAGGATTGAATAAGGCACAAAAACATGGTATTTAAAAGTGCACTTCATCTATTGAGGATAGAATTCAGACGAAGTCCATTTGTTTCCATTTTTATATCAGCGTAATTAGGAATGATCTATAATGTAAAAATCCTTAGTTTTAGTTTTATTTATTTTTATAGAAAATCAATTTTAAATTTAATTTAATTTTTATAATTTTTATTGCTACCCTCGATAACTCTCATTTGCATCACAAGTAGTTATGGAACTAATCTTGCAATCCTAATCTCATTTCTCTTTCACCACATTGATGAATCACTAAGTGCGATGCGAAACATTGTTTCAAAAAATTGAAAGTCTTGTATAGTATTGGTAATTATCTAGTCATTGTGATGGTCTATGTTGACACATTCAAAATGATTGGAATAAATGCAAATCAATAGATGAAAAAAAGTTCAATATATATCATTTTTGTGATGAGGGTGATAATTCTAGTGAATCGTTTAGATGCAGTTTCAATTACTAAGAAAAATGAGATGCTGCATATTTTTTTGGGAAACTGTATAGTGGAGGTAGCATTGAATTATGTTGCAAAATTTTTGATGAACCTTAGTTTCTGTTTTGACATTTCTTACTTGATAGAATTTGTATTGTTGCTTCTTGTTAATGATTTATAGTGCTTTTGGATTAATCCAGAAAGCTCACACAGTTTAATCTGGAAGCACTCTTAAATCATCTTCATGGACTCTGGAGAAAGCATGCCTACTACCTTTTGGTAATATCAATGTGTAAAGTTTTATGTTTGTTTTGCCATGTTTGGGGGAATCTCCAACTGCAATTTAACTTGTAGATTGGATACTGTTATACTTGTTAGTCCTTACCGGTTACTGAGAGGCAGGTTTGATCAGTAAATTCAATTTCTATTTCTCTTTAAAGAAAACATATATTCTTGTTAATACAGAAATTAAAAGAATATTATAACAACCATAAACAAAAATTAAATGCACAGGTCAACACAACATTTATACATGGAAACCCTCGGTTAGAAGGAAAAAACCACGGTGGGATAGAACCCACAAAACTTCACTACTGCAGTAATAAAGCTGCCTTATTAGAGGCTTACAAAGCACTGGTAAGAGTGCTACCCGGTCAAGGGATTTGGTAGAAGACCTGTTAGAATCTTGACCCTGTTAGGAGTCGCCTTGTCAGAGGACTTAAAGCACCAATAAAGATGTTACCCGGTAAAGGGATTTATACAAAAGAACTTGTAAGGGTTCACCTTGATTGAGGGATTTAAATGTGTTTCACAACTAAAGCAATGATCTAATGATGACACTTTATCTGTCGATTCAGATCATACCTGTTCACCCTTTCCTCTGCTTAGCTGTTGAATATTTCTCTCCCTCTCACCTTTTGTGACTGTGATTCCTCTCAGAAGATTCTGCTCTCCTGCTCTCCTTCGCTATATGCTCTCGATATTCAACAACACAACTTTCATGTCTTTCGACCTTTATTTATAAGAAATTATCTTATTAAAAATACATCTCATAGTTCCGCCAAGCATTAAACTCTTCCATAAATCATGCATGCAAAACCTTTGATCAAAAGCTTGCAAACTGATTCTTAGTTTACCTCGAAACGCTCGCAAGAAAAACAAAGCTAACTTCAGTTCCACTGAAAAAGCTAACTTCAGTGAAGTGAAAAACGCTCCGCATAATCCGGTTCGGATTATCATGCACTTAACCGGTGTCTGATTTGTATCCGGTTAGTCATTTGTTCCCTGTGTATTTGCCTAATCCAGTTGGACAAAACCTGGACCGGTATAAGTGTGACCGGTTAAAGTACACGACTTACATGCTTAGTCTACTGGTTCATAATTATGAGTATCGGTGTGATGTACCGGTGTTCCGGTGGGATTGATGTTTGCCAATGACTTTACCAATGACAACTAACTTTATGTCAACAATCTTCCCCTTTGGCATTGGTGGCAAAACATATCAACACATCACCTGTAGACTTCCCCTGTAGATTTACTCGTCTACCTGTAGCATCTTTCTAACACACTATCACTGATATTTGATTTTTGTCGTCTCTTCTCTATTCTCTGCTTCTCTTCTCTATTATCTGCTATATCTTACCCTTTTTGCCTCCAAGGGACAAAGGGTTGTTACTCTTTATATCTGTAACTTATTGAAGATATCTTTATAGATCTTCTTCGCAGATTCTAAGAAAGGTTTCCAGATACCTGTAACATGATCCAAAGTTTTCTTCGCAGCTTGCAGTGAGACAATAAGATTTTTCATGTCCTCCATTGTCTTGTAATCAGGTTCCTTGAGAAGTTTGTCTGTATCATTTGCCGTTGTCTGCATCAAATCAAATGTTGGTGCAATGAATAACTAAAATCCAATAAGATCTTGGATTCTTTTTGTATTTTCTTTTGATGCCTTCCTTAAAGTGAGAGCAAGACTTGTCAGCTCTCAGCTGTACTCTGTTGCAAAAGAGCTCTTAGCATCAAATTTTGATGTTAAAACATGTATCTCTTCTATTGTCCTATTCGTTCTCTCAGTGATATCCTTCACAAAGTCTTCAAAGTTAGAAGTCCTTGTGATCAACCTTCCAGCTTCCTATATCTGTTGCTGTAGCTCTCCGGTTCTTGTAGATACAATGGCTTTGAGTTCTTCAACCTATTTATGAAGAATATTTATTCTTTCCTTCTCATAATGATGAATTGCAATTGTTTCTGGGTCAGTGACATCTTCCCCAATTACTTGTGCTTGTACCTCTAATTGATCAATCACCGGTTCGTCTTCATCTATATCTGTATCCAGTATAAAATTGTACAAGATATTCTTTACGCTTGTTAGAACCATATCCTGTTTTCTCTTTGTAAGCTCTTTTAGCTACCTTGTCGACATTTTGCTTATGTCAACAACAGTTTCACTTGCTTTAGATGGGCTAACTTTTCTTCTTTTTGATTCCGAATCTGTTGCAAAAGATAGCTTCCTTTTAGATGTTGAAGTACTCAGAACATCTACCGGTTCCTTCTGCCTTATTTCCTGTGCAGGTTCTTCTTCAAGATTCTTCTCTTCTTCTGTAACAAGCAACTCCTGTTGTTGAGGTATTTCTTGTTGTAGTGTCTCCTCTTGTCGTACCTCTTCTTCTGGATGTACTTCCTCTTCTGAATGCATTCCTTCTTCTGGATGTACTCCTTCCGGTGGTTGCTCTGTTTGTTGTTGTTCCTCCGCAACTTGTTGACCATTTAAAACAAGTTCTACTTTATCTGTTTCATTTTTTGTAGTCATCTTTGCTGATGACTCTCTATGTTCTTGTTCCTCTGATCTCATAGATGTATCATTTTCACTTGTTTGAACTTCTTTCAGGTTGACCTGTTCACTAGTAACTTCCTTTTTACTGGCTGTACCATTTCACTTGTGGAAACTTGTTCACCAGTTGTGAACTGTACAAGTGGAACCATCTCCTTTACAGGTTCATTATTTGAGATATCCTGCGGACTTGTAGATTTTAGAGTGTTGAAGTCATATTTTTGCCAAAATTCCAGTGAAGCTTCATACACATCTTTGTCAAGACCATTAATGATTTTGGCCACCCTGCCCCTTGTGTCCAAGTTGAGTGACACTGCTTCCATCATAATTTTTATTGTCCTATCGTTAAGATCTGGTTTAAGTTTTGCCAAAGTTTTCTTTATCATCTTACTGTTTTGAGCTAGATCGGTTCTCCATTTGGTCATTAGCCTCTTATTCAATTCTGGTGGAAAGTGGGGCCTGTAGTACCTAGGACTTTAGTTGAAATCTAAAAAGGTTTCTAACAGAGCAATCTCAATTTTCTTCTTATCTTCATTACCCAGAACACTAAACCACTTAGCAACATTCTACATTTCACATAAATCCATAATTTCATCAACTATATTATCTACGGTCAAAGGTCGGGCTTTACCTTTTTCTGGAGAAGCAAGTAGAGTTGGTGGAGTAAGATCACCACCTGTGTCTCCAATTATGTCCACGATGACCGGTTCTGTTGTAGACATTGCTTGAATTGAAGTCTCTACTCCCAGTATGCCTTTTCCTTTTCCAGTGTCTTTTACTAGTGGCTCTGTGGTCTTTTGGCATTCCGCTTCAGCTTGATGTTGCTTCAAAATAGTCGTTCATATGACAACCCCTTC
Organism: Chamaecyparis obtusa; assembly: GCA_027943335.1. Classification (NCBI taxonomy): domain Eukaryota; kingdom Viridiplantae; phylum Streptophyta; class Pinopsida; order Cupressales; family Cupressaceae; genus Chamaecyparis; species Chamaecyparis obtusa. The sequence continues at coordinate 9,175,577 of BSBK01001399.1, read as the reverse complement.
ATCATGTACTTTATCAACTTCTCCAATCAGGACTTGACCAATTCTTTTCCTGATATTAAAACTTTGTTTGTACATGTCAGCTCGATTAGTTGCCTCTTGCAGGCTAAGGTGATTCTGTACTTCTAGCAGAGCCCTTATCCTTAGTTCTCTTTCCTTATCTAAGGAAGATTTCCATCTACCTTCAATTATTACTAGTAGATCTTCAGGTATTGTTTTGTGAAGTACAGTGGGTGTTAAGTTGAACTCGTGAACAACGTAAATTACAACTTCTTCTAGCTTTCTCTTATCTTGTTCATTACCAAGCTCATATCTTTTTCCGACTCCACCCAATCCACATGTTTCCTTTATTCCTTCAACTACTTCATCTATGGTTGGTTTCCTTCCTTTAGGTGCATCCCCCTTTACCGATTTCGTGGTCTTTCTCTTTCTGAGAAGAGTAGTGGTTTCTTTAGTTTTTGTTTCCTTTATTTCCTCACCTTGAGCGGTGGACGCTGGCTGTGTCTTCTTCCTTTGAACCTTTGGTTCTTCAGCCACTGGCTTTCTTTTCTTAGGTGTGGGTGTTCATTTCACATACACCTTAGGTTCCTTCGAAGATGCCTTTTTCTTCAAATTAGATTGAATCTCCTCATAGGTGCCAAACTAGTATGTAGAGAGATCTAAGTTTCTTTCTTGTAGTGCATCAACATATGCCTTTGCAACCTTAGATGTAATCTCGTACCCAAGCTCCAGCGCATATTCAGTTCTTGGCTCCACAGCCTGGATTATGCAATGATCAGTGCTCACCAAAAAATACATCTCTTCCTTGTATTCTTCTACAATGGTAGAGGGGATTCTTTCTCTCTTGTGCATTCTTAGCTGAAAGGCTTCAAAATAATCGGCCATCACCTTATTAAACTAGTTCCCCAAGTTATTTACTATCTCACTTATCTGAACCATTACTGATTTATCTTCTAGCCATGTAACCTTGCCTATGCCTGGAAAGAACTTTTGGTAATAGAAGAACAAACATACTAGCAATGTCCTATATTTTAGAAACTTCTTCTTGACCAAACCAAGCTTCTTTAGGTTTTCAAAGATTTGGCTCCTCAGCATAGCACAAATGTCATAGCTGGCATTATTCTATGCGCAACATGTATCGCACCTCCCAGTATGCTATTTAGGTTACTCGACTGATATACTTTGTAGCCGATAACCGCAACAGCAAACCGAACGCCATTGTCTTCATTATCATTTACAGTCATCATCTGACTGTTGTATTTCGACTTAGTCAACCGTGTGACTTCTGCATTTGCTATGGTTCTTAGGGTTAGAGCTTCCCCTACGACTTTGTACCCAATAACCCTGTGTAAGTCTTCTTTAGTGATCGGTGTAACTGCGCCTTTTGCCAGCCACATCTCTAGTTTGTGAACCTTGCTAAGCACCAGTGTAATCCAATCCGGTCGAAACACTGTTGGATACCTGACTCCGTTGATTAGACTCGATGATTCCAGCTTAGCGTATCTTTCTTGAAGCTTCCTGTCTTCACACAGCGAGAGGTATTCACTTTGAATGAATGTTTCGCCTAGTTCCTCTTGTTTGCTATGGATGAATGTCGTTACATCCTCAGTTAGCAACACACCTTCAAGGACGGATGATAGAGCTCCCGACATATCATTCGCTCCATTTTGAACCACCATGTTGTAAACAGGTCTATCAAGTTGATTGGCACTGACGAGGCTCACCTTAGAAGATGAAGATGCCATATGGCTAGACCGATATGTGCAGAAAGTTCTTGATACAATTTACGGAATTCGCACAACAAGAATCGTAAATCATAGCAAGAAAAGATTACTCAAGCCTTTTAAAAACAATAATCACAAATCACAATGTAAAGTGAAATGAGTAATCGGCTTTCCCTTTTATAGACTTTGGTCATAACGGTAACATTTGTTAACGGTTACTGTATTAATTACCCTTACGTAACCTTTCTTTCGACAACCGGTTCACAAACTCTTTACCTGTTTACAAATCCTCGGTTGCAATATCCACCTTGCCACGTCAGCAACTCTTACCTGTCTGGTTCATATGTTGGACCGGTGACTCCTCCCTGGTTCCAATTCTTGACTGAGTGAGATCACAACTCATCAGTTCCTCCGGGAACAGTAGCCTTGCTACCTGTTCCCCTTAAACCCTTAGGCTTAGTTTGCTAAAGAGATATCACCATCAGTAGATGATGATCTTACCTCAGATTTCTCCTCAGTGGAAGTCTTTGTCCCATTTATGGACCAAGTCTTCTTGACTTCCCTATTGGTTTCTTTACTCACATTATCCTTCTGATTGGGTGACATCTTCTTCTTGACCAGTTTGGCTGGTCCTTTGCCTTTGTTCATTGACTAGTTCCTTCATTCATTGGCGAGATGCCCAATCTTGTTACAGTTGTAACAAGCCATTTTGGTTCCTCTCCATGGATTGACCCTTCTTTGCCTGTCCATGGGTGAGTAGCAATTAGAGTTCCTATGACCTGATGGTCCACAGGTAGCACAATTGGGTGTGCTCCGGTTTACATTCCTATTATGGAATACAAGTCTTGGTGGAGATTTGAATGCCATTGTTTTGGACCTGCATTCTTCTGCTTTGTGACCAAATTTATTGCAAGCATAGCAATAACCCTTGAAGCTTCCCCTACTTCCACTGGACACATTGTTAGAGTGAGACCTGCATTCAAAGGTCTTGTGACCATACTTGAAATAGTTGCTGCAGTAGCGGTTAGAAGTAAATGGTTTCACCGGTGCATTTTTGCAGTCATTGGTTTTATGACCCAGTTTGCCACAATGTTTGCAAGAGGGTTTGAACATCTTTTTACCTTTGTCTTTTGTCTGTTTCTTCTTTTCCTTATTTCCTTGCTTGTCTCCAGAGGACTCGCTGGTTTTATTATTGCCTTGATCAATGTACCCAAGTCCTGTGGGATCCTTGTGCTTTCTTTGAGCTCTCAGTTGCTCATCAAGCTTCTCAGAACTTTCATTATACCTTCTGAGTTTCTCATTCCTCTCTTCAAGAGTTTTCAGCTGTTCCTTTAGTTGATCCAATTCAATAGCCATCTTTTTGCATGCTTATCTTTGTCATGCAAGTGCTCATGCATGATTGCATTCTCCTGATTTATGCCCTGCATGTCTGCATGCAGTTGCAATATGATAGCATTGCTCTCTCTTAATGCATCTTCAGCCATATTTCTTGCTCTCTCAGCAGTTAACTTTGCTTCTATGGCACCAATCTTCTCATCCTCAACTTTTCTTTTGGTTTCAATGAGTTCGGTCAACCTCAGAGCATGACCTTCCTGCTCCCTTTTTAAGTTGGAGATTTGCTTGGCCAGATTCAGATTCTCTCCATGAGATCAAAGACCGCGTCTTCTACTTCATCAAATCCACTCTGCCCAGAGAGTTCCTCAATGGTTTCATGACTTTCACTCAATTGTAAAGCCAACTCTTTCCTCTTGGCTAGAGACCTCAGTCTATTTTCCAGAGAGACTATCATTTCATTGGCTTCCTCCAACTGCTTTTGATACCTGTAACCCTTCATGATCATTTCTCAAACATTTAAGCTTTTAAATTTTGAGAACCACAACTCTGATACCAATTGTTAGTCCTTAGTGGTTACTGAGAGGGGAGGTGAATGAGTAAATTCAATTTTTATCTCTCTTTTAAGCAAACATATATTCTTGTTAATACAGAAATTAAAAGAATATTATAACAACCATAAACAAAAATTAAATGCACAGGTCAACACAACATTTATACGTGGAAACCCTCAATTAGAAGGAAAAAAACCACGGTGAAACCCACAAAACTCCACTACTACAGTAATAAAGCTGCCCTGTTAGAGGCTCACAAAGCATTGGTAAGAGTGCTACCCGGTTAAGGGATTTGGTAGAAGACCTGTTAGAATCTTGACCTTGTTAGGAGTCGCCTTGTCAGAGGACTTAAAAACACCAATAAAGATGTTACCCGGTAAAGGGATTTATACAAAAGAACGTGTAAGGGTTCATTCTGATTGAGGGATTTAAATGTGCTTCACAACTAAAGCAATGATCTAATGATGACACATTATCTGTCGATTCAGATCATACCTATTCACCCTTTCCTCTGCTTGGCTGTTGAATATTTCTCTCCCTTTCACCTTTTGTGACTGTGATTCCTCTCAGAAGATTCTGCTCTCCTGCTCTCCTTCGCTCTATGCTCTCGATATTCAACAGCATAACTTTAATGTCTTTCAACCTGTATTTATAAGAAATTATTTTATTAAAACTACATCTCATAGTTCCGCCAAGCTGTAAACTCTTCCATAAATCATGCATGCAAAACCCTTGATCAAAAAGTTTGCAAACTGATTCTTAGTTTACCTCGAAATGCTTGTAGAAAAAAAAAGATAACTTCAGTTCCACTGAAAATAACTTCAGTTTAACTAAAAAAGGCTCCGCATAATCTGGTTCGGAGTATCATGCATTTAATTGGTGTTTGATTTGTATCCGGTTAGTCATTTGTTCCCTGTGTGTTTGCCTAATCCGGTTGGACAAAACTTGGACGGGTATACACATGACCGGTTAAAGGACACTGCTTACATGCTTAGTCTATTTGTTCACAATTATGAGTACCGGTGTGATGTACCGGTGTTCTGGTGGGATTGATGTTTACCAATGACTTTACCAATGACAACTAACTTTATGTCAACAATACTTTTCTGTGGCAGATCCTTCGAGAGCGTGAATGACCAATGTAATATTAATATCAACATCAAAATATCAATTATGTAAATTTCATTTAAAGTAGCTATGCTTGAAAAGTAAATCATTTTGCCTTGCCACAAATTTCTGATACAGCAAAAATAATCTTAAGTAGCCAGTTCTTCCCTATACTTGGAGAGATTGTTTGAAATCACCGTCTTTCTGTTTATCTTCTGTTTGTTGATGTTTTTAGCCCCCGAAAGTGATAGTAATTCAAATGTAGAGCTGAGTAGAACATTAACTTTTACTGTTCTACTTGCTTAAAATCATATGGACTTTAGAGAAGTATATGTTGCTCAAAAAAGAGAAAAACAATGATGTAAATGAAAGAATTCACTCTGGATGCTCAAGAGATTTTATCTTGGAAACTTCATGAGGAGAAAAAGCAGCTTGGTAGCAGCAATTGCTTGACTACCTTGATGTTATTAATGCTGAAGAATGAATATAAGAAGTGGGTACAACTCAAATTGCTCCTATCCTTACTTTCAAGCTCCCAAACTCACCATGAACAACTGAATTCTTCAACTTAATACATACATCACTCACTCTTGCCTCTAATGATGCAACCATGCTCTCCACATATATTTATAGCATGCCACTTGTGTATTAGAATGATCCTCAAAACAGATTTGCGTGTGAAAAAGTTGATGGTTTGTTTCAGACTCTCTCCTTTCTGCCAGTTGTCATGAAACAAGTTGTAATCATCAGATGATGGTCTTCTTTTTGCTGCAGCAGTTACATAACCACATACTATCTAACTATGGCAGTTTCACTCTGTTGACAAAACTGTGAGTTTCCTGTTGTTGATCATATTTTGAGTTCAACATATTGATCCTTCATAGTTTTCTCCAGAACTTTATGAATCAGATAGTGATTTCTGGTGTTTGTCAAATTCACTAGTTGTTTGCTCAGGCCTTTTTGCTTGAATATTGTGATCTTTCAATTGCTTCTCTACAATGCTCCTTTTTTTCATGCATTTCACCATTTATTTTCACTATGTTCAGATGTATAACATATCCCTGACAACCTTACTTGTTCTAATACCCCACTTTTGCACACTTATCTAAATGAAATCGATTTTTGGAGAAATTAGGCATACCTGAACCTAGTCAGTAACTCTACTAAGGAGCAGAAACCATAGTTCTGTCTAGGTGGCATAACTTAACTTATGAGGATATCAGTAACAAATCAAGAACTATTCCTCGATTTCCCTATGGTTTTCCTGCACTATTATAGAAGGCAATGTTACTGGGATATTAAAATAATAGCTAGCATAGATTTTTTTACAAAACCTAAGCTTTTACCTTTATGCATAGACACTTCTAAGTACTGTTAGACACAATATACATATGGTACCGGATATTGCATACTAAATAAGATTGATGCACTGAAAAGTCACTAAGAGGTACTTGATGGGTGATATCTAACTGTTCACTTATGCCCTGGAAGCAGGAAATCATTCCGCAATGAGTTGACACTGCTGCAAAAAATTCGACATCCTAATGTGGTTCAATTTATTGGTGCTGTTACTCAAAATATTCCAATGATGATTGTTGCAGAGTATCTACCAAATGTAAGCAGAATCAGAACATTTTGATTTCTACTATACTTTAGATGATTAGATTGCAATTATGTTTTAAATATGAAAGCTTTGTTAGTTCCAAATAAAACTGTTATAAACAGACTCTTTAGTTGATATATTTTTTTAATTCGGGTAGTTTCATCAAAATGGTCTATATAATTACTTTTTGCATGTAGTCCTGCAAAAGAATCATGCTGATTTTGGTACATAGATGTTACAAATGAACAACATAACTCTCATGGTTCATAAGAAAATTGATGAGCGTAATGCCCCCTTGTTGAGATAGGATTTATTAATAAGTAATAATAATAAATTGAAATATAAAAGATTAAAAATAAAATTTAATATAATCAAAATTTAACTAAGTTTAATGAATGGTCAAAAGGCATTAAATGAAATGTTGTGACTCCCTCAAACATGAGATATAAAACGGAGAGGAGAATTTCATTTGGAGGGAGGGATATAAAGGGAGAAATTATGGAGTGAAGGAATTAAGTAAGCATTAAGGGAAGAAGAATGGAATGGGAAGAAGATAAGAAAGTGACTCTTTCGAAGGGGCAGCAATGATAAAGGGTTGTGACCCTTTTGAAGGGTGGTTATTGTGGAAGGTTGTGACCATTATGAAGAGGTATGACTCTCCCTCACATTGGAGGATATAAAGGGGAGAAGGTTTCATTTGAGGAGGGATTAAAAGGGGAGATCGATTTGGAGAATAGTTTATCATTCTCAAAGGCAACAATGAAAAGTGGTGACTCAATCCTTATGAAAGGTGGTGATCCTTCTACCAATAAAGTATAAAGGAGGATTCATTCCGAGCATTGAAGGGGAGTCATCAATCATCACTCACCCATACCTCAAGGCATTAATCAAGGAAGATTGAACCATTGAGCAATAGCACTCATCTAAGAGCAGTGATCAGCATCCAAAGAAAGATAATCAGTAGACTTGATATTTACAAGGTGCTTGGGCACGATTTAGGGCAATCTCCAAAAGGGGACATTACAATGAGTGTCTAAAACCATGTTGCATATATCCATATCTATTAATTGGGTTTTAAGTACATCCTACATGCATGGTAATTTATAAATTGAATCCCTAAAATCAATGCGTAGAAATAATGCACGAGCTATTCTATTTTTTTGTTGCTTTTCATGCTACTCTATTTATATTCTTGCTTCTTGTTTTCCTTGTCTAAAATCCCTTGTTTAGTTAGATATGAAACATATTTATTTAAAAAGAATACATCCCCATAAGATGAGTTTTGAACCTTTGTGGCTAGGCTATGGGACTTGTTCAATCTTGAGGACTTGTCTTTTTAACTCTTGAGCTGGCATTCACCACATTGTTTGTCTACGTTCAACCCAAATATCCATTTGAGCATTTATAACCCTTTTTCATCTAACTAGCCGAATCAATCACTTGGTTTTTTCATGGAATTGAACTTGTGCTTGTGTAGACAATTGGCTTAGCATTAAACACAAACATTTTAGAATGTGTCAAAAGGTCATTTACCTGAATGGGTTTAAGAGTTTTCTATAATATGCAAAGATAAGAGGTTAATTTGGAATTCTTTTATGCATCTACCCTATTGTCTCCATTGTGTTTGGTGTGGTGTCTCAGATTTCCTTAGTGACATCCTTACACATTTCTTCTTTAATATTTGGCACATCCATGTGTGATGTGTTGTCCTCAATTTTGAGATCACAAAATTGTAGCAACCCTATGCAATTTTCTTGTCAATTCGTAGAAGTATCCTCTATGATTTGAATGTTTTGGATAAAGTGTTATAAGGACAATTCGTTATCCTTGAAAAGCTTTTTGTAACACACGTTTCATGCGTTCTTTAAGTTCTTCCATTTGTTTTTAATCTTGTTTTTCCCTTGAGTCGATAGCCCTTTTAAATACGCTCGTTTCGAGCTAACTTAGACATCAAACGGAGTTGTATAACTCAAGTTATGATGTAAAAGGTGAGGTTTTTCAGGCTGACTGCATATTCTTTAAAAATCCTTAAAAGGTGGGGTTTTCAAAGTCAATTGCATGAGTTCGAATTATATTTGATATATTAAATGGATTTCAACTCATTTCGAGTTGATTTGACTATAGTTTTTAATGTTTTCGTAAAATTAGCTTTAAAATCTTCTAATTTCATGTTACTTTATTAAGACACTATAGTTATATATTAAATTAATTCAAAATTAAAGACTTAAGTATAAAAGGTGTGGTTTTTCATTCTTCATTGCATATCATCAATGTGCAAAACACTTTTTAAAAACTCACCTCTAAGTCTTTTTCATATTAAATACGTTATTTTTAACAGTGATTGCATGTATTTTGAACATGTGCAGTTGAACCTTTAAAGAGCGTATTTAATCCTTGAGTGTTGTTTTTATATGCGGTTGCATATTTAGAACAACGTTTTTAAGAACTCTCCAGGTGGCTTTTTCTTTATGAAAGTCATGTTTTGAAAGATATGTATATGCATTTCAAAAGTGCGTATTCACTTCTTTATTCAATATCTTTCCCTATGGTGTCAATTTTAAGTGAGATTGCATATGTTTTGGAGTTTATGCAAACTCATTTTAAAAGTGCATTTCAGCCTCTCTTTGCTATTTTCCCCTTGGGACGTCGAATTTTGAAGACAATACATATGCTCCCTTATGTGCAAGAGCATATTAAAAACAACGTTTTAAAATTATCCTCTTGGGCATCGATTTTCAGAGTGATTGCATATGTTTTGAAACATATGTAAAAGCATTTCCAAAAAATGTTTTGAATGTATCTCCTTATGGCGTCAATTTGTGGGAGAGTTGCATGTGTTTTAAATAATGTGTGCAAGCTGTCCAAAATAGCGTTTTTAATATCACATTCTTGGTGTCGATTTTGAGTGCATTTACACATGCGAAGACCATTCCAAAAGAGTGTTTTTAATGCTAAGTTCAAGGCGTCGATTTTGAAGGGTTTCGCATGTGTGTTTGCATTTGAACAATGCGTTTTCAGCATTAATGCTCTTGGGCGTCGATTTTCATATGCATTGCATATGCTGTTTGTAATACACAACATATGTATTGAGATCAAAACAGTCCGTTCTTGATCATTTTTCTTTCAAAATCGCTTCATGGAAGGAGGGTTTAAGCATCTTCAATCATTTTCTCAGCGTATGAACTGATTTTGGTAAGTTATTTGTTCTTTTTATGGATTTATTTTACCATTTTTGGTTGGATTTATGCCCTAGATGCCATTTTTCTTCCTCATTGCATATACAAGAGAAATAGTCAAACGGTTGCTATTTCTTGGCATTTTATCTCTCATTCTTCCCCACTTGGCTGTATATGCTTGTTGACTGTCCAAAATAAAAGGAAAGAGACTAGGAATGTGATCTATTTACACTCTTTCTATCCAATCTTTCCTAAATCCAAAAATCTATTGGATTTATTTCAGATTTGGTTCAAGATTTTGAGAGATTTCATCTTGAAGATTGAGGTAATTTCTTCCTAAGTCTTTTTCTTGTTTTTCTTCCCAAGTTATTTAACTTATATGTAAAGCTTTCATTTTTTATTTACATGTGTTTAAATTCATGTTTCTTCTACTTCTATCTTCTATTCTCAAGATGCATATGCAAGAGCTTCATCTTTCTTGTATATGCAGTCAGGATTAAAAACTCCGTTCTATGATGAAGAAGGAAACAAATCCAATGCAAGTTTATACATGTGCTATTTTCCAAGTCCACTTGCATAAGTTGCTGTCCCTACCACTGCCATATGACGTAAAACTCATATTGGTGGTCTATTCAAAACTTCATTATATAAAATGACATCCCTCCATCCACGCTTGCTATATCGCTGCCACATGACTTGAAATTCATGATGGTGGTTGCTTGCACATTTGCTTATAATGAAAACATAACAATTCATTTTAAGTAGACGTCATATCCACTCATTTCCATACATGTTTCCCTTCATAATTCTCGCTGTCCACCCATGCAATCACCTCCAAGAAACCCGTTTTTGGGTCTTCCTTATCATTTTTGAGCTGAAATCCATTCACCTCTTCGCTGCCCTAAAGTTTTCCAGCCATATTCCGTGTTCATAGTCTTCCAGCATCTATACTTGTGCATCCAAAAAGTGAAGTGGATCCATCACTTGAAGATATTCTTACCTTGTGGAATCTTCATGTCATAGTTACTCAGGCATATCATATTGCTTTGTTAGGATAATTTCTAGCCAACACCAGAAAAGGAAGAAGAAAAGGCTTGAAGGATTGAAAAGGAGAATCAAGAAAGTTTGAAATGTGAGAGGCAAAACTAAGAAGAATTATCTAAGATGGTGTTGCCTTCCTATGCTAACTATCGAGTTGTGCAACCAGGTTTGGATGTAAATGTAAGGCAGGAAGATATCATTTCAGACTTAGGGGCTTTTATTTGGAATCAAAGAGAAGACGACGCACACTACATAGTTGCTCGGGCTATCTTGGAGGAAGAGGAGAAAGTTGGTATTGAATTTGAAATAGAAAGACACAGAATTGAAAGGGGGCTTAGAGAAAGATTGGAACGCGAGGAAAGCAAAAGGATACAAAGAGAAAGGGAAGCCCATAGGAGAGCTCAAAGGCCACCCTTAAGAGAAATTCAACTTCAAGGGAATCAAATGAATCAAAATTAGAGCACGAGCTGGATAAGAAGATTGGATCTTTCTCCCCAGAAAGGTTTGAAAGACTACAATCAGAAATAATTCTTTCAAGGCAGAGATGGAAAGAAACAAATGTGCTTCTCAAGAGACAACCAAGGATGCAGGTTCCTGTTCCAGATCAAGATGCTTTCACCAAACTAGAGCATATCAATCATCACACATTTTGTAGCATCATGAAGACAAATGAAGGATGATGTAATAGGTGTCGTGTCTTGTCTGACACTAAGAATATTTTCATCATGTCTTTGTAATTCGTATTTGACATGTAATTGCATGTGATAGTATCACGTGCAAAGTTGTAACATGTAATCAAGTTGCAAGTGCATTAGGCATGCAACTTTGAATAAGTCAAAATTAGTTAGTTAGTTAGGGAATAAGTCAAGGTGGTTAAGGGTTTTCCCCTTTTTTCTCCACCTTTCTCTCTCCTCTTTTCCTATATAAAGGAAGGAGCTCATTGTAAATAATCATCTTTTGGCAAGACAAGAAAATTCTGCCAATTTGTATTGTGCACTCTAAGACTTTGTGCTTGGATGTAAATCAGATTGCTTTCAATAAAAGGGGCAACTTGCTTTCAAAATTTGTGTTGATTCAAGGTGTTATGTGACGACATTTTTTGGATATTGATTGTGAGTTTTGGAGTTCTGCTCAAGAGGGATTTGAATTTAATTGTGCAAACTTTGAGCTGCCTATTACATTCAGAGCTAATTTGAATTTTTGAAGACTTTGTGCTGCAGGAGGACAGATTGTTATAGTTGGTAGTGGCTGCAATTACTTAGAACTGAAGACTTTGGGCTTCAGTTGTAGGTATTTTTATTAAGTTTGAGAGTATCTGGTAAGAGACTTTGTGCCTTACTGGTTATTCTACTAGAATACTAATTTGGGATAATCGTAGGAGACTTTGGGTTCCTGTACTTATTCCACAAAATATATAAAGTAAACTGCTGCCCTTGGTATTGTTCTTACGTCAATTCCAGGGTCACAAGTATTATCGTAGCAGTAGATCTTTGTAGAGTTAGAAAGTTGTTACTTGTGAATCTTTCCTGAAAAAAGAGGAATAGATTGGAAGAATCACCCCTTTATTCAATTCAATTCAAGTCCTACTGAAGCCACCTGCGGCAAGGAGGGAGCCTCCCCTATTGCTGAGAGGAGAGAGAAATCTCATGAGACATTGCCTAAAATTACAATTTTGTAAGGTGTAGTTTTAGCGACTTACAAAATTTTTAGCCAACGGTCATTTACTTGAATGGGTTTAAGAGTTTTCTATAATATGCAAAGATAAGAGGTTAATTTGGAATTCTTTTATGCATCTACCTTATTGTCTCCATTGTGTTTGGTGTGGTGTCTCAGATTTCCTTAGTGACATACTTACACATTTCTTCTTTAATATTTGGCACATCCATGTGTGATGTCCCCATCCTTAAAGCAATAGCATAAGAGCGATAAAGTACTTTTGTGGTTAAGGAGTGGCAGTCCTTGAGCACCTATGTGTAGTTAGTAGGAAGTCAGAAGGAGATGTACATAACCATTTGTTTGTAGAAGAATAAAGCATTCAAAAAATCGTGAAGTCTTATTAATAAGATGATTTTCCTTAGTGCATGAGGATATGTCCAAGACGATGATCACCTTTCAAAAGTAATGATTAAGTCAAATAGTCTCACATGAAGAAGAGTCAAGGAGATGACATGAAGACCATCCATGGTGTAAGTGCAAAAGGATTATAAACTGATCAACTATATGTTGGCATAAAGAAATGGTAACCAGTAAGCCTTCTACTAGTAACAATATTGTCATTGATTGGCAAAAGTGGATAGAAATTTGTCATCTCTCTATAGTCCTAAGATCTAAGGAGATCTGTATGAAACGAGGCTGGTTTGGCAACTAGTGACAACATGCAAGAAAGAAAAGACTGTAATCAAGAGCAACCGGTCAGTACATAAAGCATCAGCAACCGGACAATGTATATAGTCAAGGAATGAAAGTTTTATTTGTCAACCGAGGACCAGGGTAAAACCGGTGTAGACATGCACAGAGAAAGTAAGAGTACAAACCGGTGTCAATAACACAACCGAGGAATGTGCGACCGGTAAAGTAAAGGAAGGGACAAAGATAGGTCAAAGACTCTTACCTGTTCACAACATGAGGATCTCAACCGATCTAGTAATGACTCTGGTATGAACTGAGAAAGTCATAGTCAACTATCTGTTTCAACCAACTCTTTGATAGGGATTTCTTGCACTAAATCCGGAAGACTTTGAGTTAACATGGTGATCGGTTTGAGGCGCGTTTGAAGGTTTTAAAGCTGGGAACTGTGGCTTTAAAACGAAGAGTTATCTCTTATGAAGGAAAGGTGATTGACACGCATCTATTGTTTTCTTCATAAAGCAGATAAAGCAAGAGCATGCATCAGATGTTTCCTCTGTGAACTGATACTTCACTGAGTGATGTATCTGAAAGAGATATGAAGTTAGGTCATGCATGAGAGGTGCAATTAGGGCAAGAACTCTATATATTCTTCTGCCTGTTGAGAATATGAGTTGCCTTCATTCTGCCAAAGAAAAGAGTGAACCTGAAAGCCTAAAATAAGCTAGGGAAAATTGAGAAGAGAAGAAGAGAGAAAGAAGAGTGTGCAGAGAAGCACAACAGTAGAGGAGAACACACTTGCAGCCACCGGTGATGCTTCTCAGTTGAGCACAAACAAAGATCTTATCAGGCTATGCAAAGCCAATTGTAAAAGGTCAATCCTTCTATTGTTTTCTAGCAATTACAATAGTTAAATCCCAGTATTTGGGTGGACTCTAACAGGTCCCTTGTATCAAATCCCTTAACCGGGTGACATCTTTCAAAGGTGTTCTAAGTCCTCTGACCAGGCAGACACTAACCGACCTTATTGTAACAAATCCCTTAACTGGGTTGCATTTAACAGTGCATTGTAATCCTTTAACCGGGAAGGCTCCTAACAGGGCGTACTCCGGAAGAGTACAAAATTTGTGAGGTCTCCTTACACCGTGGTTTTCACCCTAATCGGGTTTCCACGTGATAAATCTGGTGTCTCTGTGTGATTGTTTGCTTGTTGTTATTTGCTTGAATCTGTTTGGCTTACAATGATAAGTATACTTCACCAAATTTAAAGAGGGAAAAGTTTTAAAGGTGCTGATTCACCCCTCCCCTCTCAGCACCGGTTGGGACTGTCACTATAGGCATAAAGTCAAGTATTGAAGCGACGACTTTAAGTTATCAACCATTTCAGATCAATCAAGGACTATCTAAGATTCCTATTATTAGGAAGACCCATCATATGCACCAATGGAGGGAATTTGTTAAGCTTTGCATCTCATCATCATACCTGTATGAAGACTCCTGAATAACACTTCCATTGCAAATCACTAATTAGTAGTTGGGTTGGTCAGACCTATGCAAGAAGAGTGATCAACAAAGATTAGAAGTATTGATTAATGAATAGATCAACTTAGTACGAGCAGGTTCTACATCAATAATCAAGAAGGAAGACTAATCAAAAGCAAGTATAGTCACCAAGCATTGAAGGGAAGATAAACTGATAATGTTATAATGATTAGTGGCAATATCAATTGAAGATATTGATCATCATGTACAAGTGAGATACCTGATCGAAACATATACATTCGAAGGTGGTGAGCAAAGACCAGAGCATTAATTGGTCGATCAACTGAGACAAGTATTGAGTCACTGTATTAAGGAAGTTCACAAGGCATCAATGGTTGATAATGAACAGTGATCATATCAAGGATGTATAGATATGTTGTACTTACAAGGTATTCATGTTAGTGGAATGAAGAGATCAACTAAGGTTGAGATGGATATATCATTGAAGAATATTAATGGTAATCATGACAACTATTATGATTAATCAACTTAAAGATTAGTCATGTTGATAACAGTTCTCTAAAAGATATTGATAATATTAAGCCATATCGATTAATGAATAATAAATTGATCAAGCTTAGGATATTAATCCTCAGCTAATCAATATTAACTAATGGGTGTTAACCATTGATCATAATATCAATTAATGAAGAATGATTATTGTTGAAGAGGCATGTTGTTAATACAGTGGTTTACCTTGATAGCTCTTAGTAAAAGAGACTAATAAGTAAGGATGACTAACCGATATTCATAATGAAAGGATGCTAAGTTTATGAGATACAAGCTGATAAGGATTATGTATGCAGCAATTACAGATTGTCATGAAGTGGTGCAATTAACACAAGGGAGAGGAGTTGACAATAAGACATGTCTTTTGGCAATGTGATTTATCATTCCACAAACAAGATATAAGAAGGAATTCACAATTGATTCCAACGGCATCATCAGACTTGGAAACTTATTTACCTTTAGTCCTTGACTGGATCTGCTCATATGAGCAATTACCTATTTGGCTAATTTGGTTGCAAGCACATAAATCTAAATTTGAGACGGCACCATTGATTGCATGGGATCAAAGCACATATCAGACACAACATCAACAATATTGTTGCAAGTTAATATATCAAGATCAGACACAAAAACTATATCGCTTTAAGTGATAATATGGATCAGAGACAGAAAATCCATATTGCTATAAACAATATCATATCTCATTGCATATTTACATTGCCATATTTGACATAGCGGAGATCCTAAGTGATCATTGCACTTAGTGTAAAAGTATATCAATTCACTCAAGCGTACTCTTAATTGTACAAATTAGAGATAGCAAGTGGCATTGATTATTGTCATTTTATATATAACTATATTCATATTATCAATTACACAAGTTTATTGCAAAATCAGATATTGTAATTCTAAGGCATTGAAGAATTGTCCCATATTTCCTAAGTTGTCCTAATAGGGGACATTTCAAGTGGTATCAGAGCTAATAATCTTGCCATTCTATGAATTTGATGAGTGATAAGGAACTCAAGACTTACTTTCGAAAGAAATCTAGATAAATTTCAAGGGACAAACAAGAAATGGGTGTGGAAGGAGGCCTCAATAGAACGATGGACCAATTCTTTGCTGAGCAAAGGGACACTCAAAACAAGATAGCCCAACTATTGGATATGCTCACACACAGAGTGATAACCATTACCAATAACAACAATGAAAATAAAGGAGGACAAGATGGGCAATCAATTAATGGAAACCCAAAGCAAAGGACACCAACCACTAGTTCAAGACCTATGATCCCAATATTCATTTCATGAAGTGAATAACCTGAAGAGGCAGAGTCGACCTTGGTGGACCTACAAGATCAATTTAGGCAAGATTGGTTGGTCCGTGGTTTTTAACTGAAAATGTCATTGAAGGAATATATGGACCTAAGAATGAAACATCTACCAAGATGAGGAAACATAGATAATCATTTTGAACTAAAGAGGAAGGTGGGCAAATTAAGCATTCCCTACTTTGATGGATGGGAAAATCTGTGAAATAACATTTACAAACTCTCGAGGATAAAAAGAAGCTCTTCTTCTTGCCCCAACAAATTTATCTAGGTAATGGTTCTGACAAGACTCGAAGTGGACGAGCTTAAACAAGCTTGTATTCAAGTTGTAGCTACCAAGAAAGAGAACAAGTGGCTTATTATCCAAAATTGTATGGCTATCATTTTTAACCAACCCCATGGGTGATCACACTTTAAACCATGAATGTGGTGACAAACTTGAGTCTTAATGTGTGCGGTGGCATTGCCATTGCTTGTTGGACTTGTAAGGGTACTAAATGGTCTTCTCTATGTACTTTATAATGTATTTTTGCTTTCTAAGATATCATTTTCCTCATAGAGACCCAGGTGATCCTTAACAACCCTTCCCTATAGTCACAAGGTACTTAGGTCTTGGCCTATCAACATGAGGCTCATAGATCGTGTGGTGGCTATGGTTTTGATGGAATTGTTTGTTAATGTTATGGCCTTTACGGCTAAGATCAACATTATGCCTAATTGTTTATTGCATAAATAAGGACAATTGATAAAATAATAATATAATATATTGGGCATATATATTTATTATTATTACCCTTTAATTAAATATATATATATATATATATATATATATATATATATATATATATATATATATATATATATATATATATATATATATAAGTGCGATTTTCTTAATAATAATAAATATAGGATATTTATTGTTATTAATTAAATACTTGGGAGGGCCCAAGTCGGCTACCTCTGGGAGGTAGAGTTTAGACATTAAAACACACATATATATGGATCGATTCCTTGGAGGTAAGACACACCAAAAACATAATGTGCTGTTCTTCCTTGCAAGAATCGATACTTTTTCATTCAGCAATTTTTACTCAGTTTAATGGTGCGATTTTCCTCATTGATTTGAGGATCGAATTATCCAAAGGAGGAGCAGATTAAGGGTGTGAAATTACACCAGCATTGTAGAGAAAATTCGTCCACCTTGGAGTATGCATTAAAGGTGCAAAATATATCAACATTTGGAATCGGATTAGTTACTTCATTTCAGATCCGAATCAGAGAATGTAGGGCAGACTTGGCGCAATAAATTACACCAGACTTGGAGCATTACACTAGCTGGTAAAGTTGGACGTGATTGTTCATTGAATTGTGACATCAATTCAAGGACAAGTAAAGCTAAGGATTGGTGCAAGTCATCTTCACATTGGAGGAAAACCGGTACCATCCTTCCACTCTCTTTGTCTACTTTATATGCCATCTTGTTTCAGTTTTAAAAGTCATCTATAGATTTGCATGTTCCTTACTCAAATCTGAAAACTTCAACATTGTTCATGGTAGCCTTAGATCCAAATTTTTCGGTAGCTTTTGATGTCCACTCTAGATACATTTGCTTGTAGGTTTAGACGGATCCATATTCTACTTTGAATGTGTTCATTGTTGTGTTACTTCAGGGTCACCTATGCATCTTTGTTCATCATACATGTTGAAAGGGACTTGTACTTTGATCTCTATCGAAGTATTCTATAATCTCTCCATTTTAGGGTTCTCTTGCATTGTAGTTGGCTCTGACATTCTCAGTGGTTTTCTGTCTTATTTGAGGCTTTCTTCATGTAACCAATGAGCTTAGATGGACTCGTGACGCTTTTCGATATTATTTCTAGTTTCTTGTGTGTTTTTCAATATTCTTAGAGAGAGTGTCTATTTATAATAAATTATTCGATTGGCTTCATTTCTCATTTTCTTCATCGAGATCACTCCAATGCCAACAAATTTTGATTTCGATATTTTTGATAGTTTCTGCAAAATGGGTGCATTAATGGCTTTATTTTAATTATTTTCCTAAGGTTGCTTGAATTTAATTAAAATATTATAAAAGCACCTTAGTGTTATAGCTTGTTGGAACTGGGATCAAAAGTCTTACATTATGGACACATATAACAAGGATCTTGTGCATCAAAATTTATCATTATTTTAATAAATAGGTCTTTTCAGAGCTGAAATGGAGTTTAATTAAAAAGGTGAATTTTAAATTGTGCTTTCTCGAAAGTTTGGTGAGAAGTATAATTGACATTTTTAAGGGCTCATTTGGCATCATGCAAATTGTGTTATTTGTCTTTGGTGAAACCCTTGCGGGTCTGTGAGATAATATCAAGTTTGTCTCAACCTTTCAGAGGATGGAAACTCTCGAAGAAGATTGCCTATAGTGGTGAGAGATTTCACCTTGGTCAATGTGGTAAGCTTCAATTACAGTCTCAGTTTGAGTTGTACAAAGCTTTGCAGGTGAATTAATTCAGAACTGAAGCTTATTTTAAAGGTTTGTTGAGATATAGTTTGGGGCTTAATTTGGAGTTCAGTTGTGTGTTGGAGCTTTGTTTTCTCTTGCTGACCGCTAGTCAAATGGGAGGAAATTAAAAAATTGAAATCTGCTGAAATTAACCGTGAACCTCTGTTTAATGGTGTGGAAAGAGACAAAAGGCTAGGTGCTGATTTACTTAGTTTATTGAAGGTGATTTACATCCAAATCTTGGGTCGACTATCCACCGAAGCTGGGAGTAGGATTTTACTTCTAACTTTAAGTGATATTCTAATATGAATTAAGTGATATTCTAATATGAATTGGGTCGCTACAGAAACAATATCAATACATAGACTCATAAAAGCTCTGCAAAGCTGGGAGTTTGGCGCTTGGGAAAGAAATCAGCACTGCTGGGTGCGATTTTTCTTGACATGTCATGGTTTTGGAAGACAAATCTGTTGCTATCAGTATTTTCAAAGGTTCAAACTGGATGAATGGGCCCCTTGCCTTCATTGGAAACATTAAGGTGTGGATGTGGGACATTTCTACATTCTATTTGAAGTTTGAAGAAGTATTTCAGAAGTTAAGTCATTATATCCTTGAGGGGTATTTATCATGGCCGAAAAAAGGACGAAGGGTGCTCAATTAGAAGAATTGTGAACAAAGCAGCTGAGTTTTGTGGAATCGTGTGGCGCACAAAATTCTTAATGGTCGCTAATATATAAGCTGGGCAAATTTTCTATACTCCCTTTGAATCGTGGAATTTATATCTGTTTAATCATTTTATGGGTTGACTCTATAATTTGAGGAGAATGGATTAATGCAAGACATAGTCCCTTTGTTACTAGACATGCTTTCCTGTTGACTCTGAAGCCTTGCCATGCAATCTGTGTTGTATTGAGGTGGACTAGCCACAATATGGGATGAAGAACCGTGCCAGTAGTGTGAGCATATCAAACAGATGTGTGAGCTGTTATCTGAGCATATGTATGAGGAATAGAAGTCGCTGATATCTCCAGCACTTGCCTATATGACTGCAATATGCTTTGTGCTAAATGTTGTCCATTTTTGCAAGCTACACGTTGGTGCATATCTGAAGAAAGAGGATGAAAACATTCATTGCTGGATGATGAGAAATTTCTGCAGCTGCGTATCATTGAATGCATTCAGAACTTGCTTTAGCACACAAGGGGAGATGAGAACAAATCTGAGTCAGAACAAAAGCTCTATATTTCTGGAATTTAAAGAGACCATTCACTCTGTTACAACAAACCTGTAGTATCTCTCTGGCTGGGTGTTTCCAACTTTTAGTATTAATTGGCGTCACAAGGATATATATATATATATAGATAGATATATTGTATCACCAGCGTTATGGGGAGAGCCAATCATAAAGTTGTAGATGCCAGCTGTGTGAATTAATTCATTTTCTTCTGTAGCATATTTATAGTGAAATAATTACTGTAAACATCTTGTATTCTGTTCTCTGTAATATATGTTGGAAGAAGATTCTGTGATTAATTTCTTATGTTGTACAACTTTGATTGAATATCTTAATTCCTTTCAACATCCATATGTGCATGCAATGGAAAACCCACACAAACCTGCAATAAATCTTGAAATTCATTACGTGAAAGAAAACTTTGTACATTGAATGGAGACAAAGGTGTAAATTCAAACCAAAACATTTGTAGCTACAACAGGGGCATTCAATACATACTCTACTATTAGTAATATCATTCTTTTGGGTGACATTAATACTCATATGGGCATTCACCAAATCCCTCTTCGTGATCTTGTCCATGAAAAATTATGCCTTCATGAGATGGACCCTTAGGAGTTTTCAGTTTTATTTACAAAGAATATCTTTTGACATTATTATGATAGTCACAGACTATGGGAGGCACCTTCTTTGGCTGGGGTAATCTCAAAGCCTCCATATTTCTTAGGGGTTCCTTTGCTTCCCCAATTTAGTAGCTTCACTTGCTTTGTCTAGGGAGGTGGTGCAAAAGTCATGGATTATGCTGTCTCTAGTAGACCCTTCGTTCCCCACATACATGATTTCCTTATTTATCCAAAGCTCTTGCTTTTTTATCATGTTGCCTTGATGTCCAACCTCCTTGCTGATTTTCATCCCCTTTCACCCACCCCATCCTAGCAAGATCTCCCCCATCCTAGACATGCCACAATCCCCTGCGATAATGATTTCTCCATTGACTGTGGTGCCTATCTTTCCCATATCTTGTTTGGTTCTACTCTCTCCCTCATATTACTAGTGATATCTTACATGAGTTATTATGTGAAGGCCTTTGGGATGTTGCCACACTATAAATTACTCTAGATCATCTCCTCCCCAAGGATTCTGTCCTATGAAAAGCATAGTTTGAAGATTCTGTGAGTACTTCGCAAGATTCGCCAAAATCTGAGTCTCTTAGCTGGCCAAGCCAAGTTGACCAAACTCTTGCGCCAAGTCTGGCCGAGTCTTAGAGAGTACTCAATTGAGTCATGCTCCAAGACTCTTGAGTCCCATGCTTAGACTCTTGAATCCTGAGCTCAAACTCTCATGGCGCGCGAACTTAACAGATACAGCTACTGGCATTTCACATTTTGAGAGGTTTAGGATATATGACATGTGTAATGTTTGAATTATGGCAAATTGATAGTCAAATTAGACTTTTATGTTCTCTAACTGCATTGATTTTGTTTTGTGTAATTATGATTTTCTTTTTTTTTCGGCTGAGTTTGTGTTAAGTTTCTTGTGGAGTCTGAGTCAAACTTTTGGGCTGCCGAGTTGAGTCTAAGTTTGAGTTTTTGAACTATGATACGAACCCAAGGGAGTTTCTTGCATCTAGATGACTTGCCCTCCTTTGTGATCACCACTTCCCAAAATCCTTTTGGAATACTCCTCTCTAAAAACTTCACTGCGTGGGCATCAAACTTGAGGCATGGGTTCCCTGTGCTAGTTCTCTCTATGATGTACTCAACCAACCTGACGTCATTGGTCCTCTGCTTTTGTTGTTTTCTAGTGTTTTCTTTACTTGTGACATCAAGAGGGCTATTTTGAAGTTATCTACCAGAAAAGAAATAGACCACAAAGGTCTCAAAGTTGAGTTCCTCAAATATGGTTTGGAATCCCTTAACCTTTTTTTTTGGCAAAAATTCTAATGAGGTGATTCATTCAAGCTTTCCTTACATGTGGTAACAACACATAATTCATCTTATTCATAAATTTGAAGGTATCTCCAACCTTGACAACTACATAATCATTATTATTAGGCATTTGCATGCCAGACTTATGCTATGGTGTTCAGGCATGCAACTTTCAGAGCACACAGGGAGATGTAGTCTCAAAGCTATTGACCACATTAGGAGGGACTACTGGACTATTGATCACGACTTTCACCTTGATCTTCCAAAGTCTTTTGATGTTTTATAGACCTCAATCAAATTTTTTGGTTTAGTTCCAAAACTGGCAAAAGTGTTAGATAAGCTGTTCTGTTTAAATCATATTAGTGCCATTTATCTTTATTTGATAGAATGAACATGGCAGGAAGAAGTTGCACAACCAATTTGTGAGGGTCAGTGTTTTGTTTCATGCAAACTGTTCTTTATCACCGTGTGCTTATTTCTGCTAGCTTTAAAGATTATGTTTATATGAGAGAAAAAAGGGCTTCTCTATTGTGGTATAGCTCTGCATAAAGCTCTTGTTTGCCTATAAATTATGTTCTAAATTTATAGATTGTTTACAGGGAGACTTGAGCAGTTACCTCAAAAAGAAAGGGCATTTACAACCTGCGAAGGCAGTGAAATTTGCACTTGAGATTGCCAGGTCAGCTCTGTCTTTGCACACTCTTAAATTTAACCTGGTATGTTATATGTCTTTGAGGAACATTATTGTACATTAAAATGAATAATCTCCCAAGGACCTTCAACCTAATTTGAAAATCCTGAATAATGAACCTTATGTTTCTTAAATAGCTAGCTGACAAACCTTAGAAGGTTTCCTGAATGGTGATACATATGGTACAAGATGATGTATGTCAAATGAATGTTAGTTAAAAATAGCGTTGGCAAAGGATTCATGGGATTCGGAAGCTTGCTCTTAAATTGCTTTTATAATTTTCTGTCAGAGCCTTGTAGACTTTCTTTAGTTGTCAAAAAATAGATGATCATATATTGACATTTTCTTATCATCTGTCACTGTCACATTTGGTGGAATTTTGTGGTAGATTTTTGTTTTTTTACACCAAGTCCCTTGAATGGGCTGACATTTATTCATGCTTGGATATTGTGTTGCTATACAAATAGTACATGAGACATCGCTGATAGAATTCTTTAAACTATACCTGTTCAGATTCATCCTAGAATATGAAGAATTAATTATACACGTGCTTTGATATACTATGCACAATCATCATGTCGTAATGAGCTGTGCAAGAGAATTTGAGAAAGCTGCCCAAATGTTCTTTGTCATTCTTTATGTTCTCAAGTTAAAAGCATGGAAAATGCAATATTTGTTAAACTAAGAGTAGAAAACTCTGCTCTATTGTGTTATAACATTTGTTTATGCTGATTCTAAGTTTCATGTCTAATGAATTTGATACAAAGTTCCTAATATAAACACACTGTTAACTTGACAAATGGGCAATGAAAAGGTATATGATTTAAACTTATGCTGTACCATATGACTTACATTTGGAAATATCTTGAAGAGATGATTTGACAATGGAAAAGTCTTATAAGCATAATGATACTGTCTGTTTGAAATATGGGAATGACTGGAGAAATGAATCTTTTTTGATGTGTGATATGACTCCTGGTAAAATGCTTTCTATGATAATTGAATACTTACACATAACCTTTTAGACGTTGCCAATCTTCTTGAACTGTTTGGACATTCAAGAGCTCCAACTGGATTGAAACTTTGCATTCTAAAATTGCTTCATAGCTGACTGAAGTCTGCCTGAAAATGAAAAGGATACTTTGATTTTGAATCGTGTAGAACAGAATATTCCACTAAACAAGATATATCACCCTTAAAAAACTATCTTGCATAAATGTGAATATATGTATCAAAGAAATGAGAATCGGAATCGGCAAGGCCGAATCGAATCGTGAATAGGCCATGAATCGGCCACGGATCGGCAAATTTAAAAAACCCTTGAAATTTAGAGATTTTAACAATTTAAAACTTATTTCATGCACCCTTTATTGAATATAACTTAAACATACTATAACATCATCAAATAGAAGCTAATATACATTAACAAGGAACATAAATGATAAATCCATCACATACATTACATGTAAAATGTAAATTGTAGCTAAAGTAAATAGAAATCATAGGATCGTAATGAGTCAAATCATAGAATGTATGTAAGATGAAGATCCATAAGACATCAAATCATAAATGTATGTAAGATGAAGATCCATGAAACATATGTCTATCAGTATCTGTAAGATCCATAAAACTAAATTGTTTCATAGTATGAAATTGTGATGCTTGATCATTGATCAATGCCAAATGTCAAAGTCTTCATAACTAGATCTTAGGTAGTCTTTGTTGGTGGCTGTTTTCAAGTCCCTAGGTCCGGCAAATGAGGTTTGAACGATTTTGGCCTGTTGGGAAGTCATGTCTGTCTAGGATTTGGGCGAGAGCTAAGCTAAGTTTGTCATAGAGATGGGGTCGAAACCAAGTGATTTGTGATAAACCAACTTAAAACCCTTTGAGAATCTTTTTGCCAGCTTCAGTTTGACCTTAGAAAGCCATGATGGATTGTGGGAGGTAACCCTGCTAAAGGCTTGTTGAATCTTGAAATTTGGTTAAGTCTGGAATTTTTCAAAAACCCCCAAAATCTAGAATCTGCATCTTAACTCCTATGAAGCTGGAACCTATCTCAAACATCCTGAAGTATTTATATTTTATAATTTATACAAATACAACTTAAAGTATAAGAAATTAAATCTTTCTTATACTTAAATGTTATATTTGTATAAACTTACAACAAATAGGAAAGGCAAAAAAAAACATTGAAAATATTTGTGTTTTTTAAAAATTTGACTTGACTTTTTAGCTATCCGCCGATTCACGCCGGTTTCCCGAGCCGATTCAGGCGATTTTATGCCATGAATCGTTGATTTGGTGATTCAGGCGATTCATGGGAAAAAAATGTTTGAAACAATTTCCGATTAAAAAAAAAACGTTTGGCATGAACCGAATTGCCAAACCGGCGATTCACGCGGTTCAATGACGATTCTTGGATCTTTGATATGTATCATACAACAATGGACAATCTTTAAAAAAAAATGAGAGTGAATAATTACTTTAAAATTACAATCCCAAGATTACATAAAAGAATGAAATATATGAATAATTCATGCATCAAGAATGACACTTACATGGAAGATGTAAGAATAAGAAAGGAATATTCCAAAACTCAATTATTGTTTTCAATTCACTATAACAAGCCAAAAAAGCGAGGGCGACAAATTCAAATAATAAGGTCCTATAGTGACTCGGGACAACAAATAACACTCCCAGATGTGCAAATTAATTGTTATGTCTAACTTCGCAACTTATTCTCTCAAATGAAGTTTTCTGAGCTTCATAGATTTCTCCTTGGGTAAAGCTTTAGTGAAAACTTCTGAATTATCGTGATGAAGTTTCTCCATTAGTTGCTAGGTCTTCAATGCTCTGTGGTTGCTAGAACCATCTGACTTACTATTAATTTTATCTTGAAGCGTTCTGTCACTCTGTAAGTGCCATTGAAGGATACTTCAACAACATTCTTATCAAAATGAGACCTATGACTTTGGGTTTCAATAGGAAATGGTGTAGTTGGTGGAATGTAATGTCCCCGACTGTTTTCAACTCAAATTTTCACTTTCCATTAGCTCCTCAATGGTTTCATATTCAGACATATCGTCAAACAGTTGGCATACTTTGAGAATTAAAGGATTATTATCCAAAGGTTATGTTTCAGAATTTTACAGATTTGTGTTGCTCAAAATGTATGAATTATAGTTAACTTACAATTCAGTTTGACTAAGGAACTGACCCTCAATACAATTATGAAACTTACTACCAATCTTCTTGAGAGAACAATAGAATATTGAAATTATTATGTATTGGACTCATTTTAATTTGCAGCAAGGGAATTGTTGGGTGGATGTTTTGCAACCAACAGTTTTTGGGAAAAAATTCAGTCGCAAAATAGGTATACCAGCCAGTGTATGAGACAATGTCTCTCCTACCTTAAAGGGAAGGCTCCCCCTTCTCACTGTTCCTTGGATCAACTCAAGGTAAGCAAGAAGTTAAGAGATTATCAAAAAGGATGTTACTAATATTCCTTCTTCTTATCTTTTAAGAAGGAATCCACTTACCCGAACAACGAGTAATGGGCAAAGCTTTAATCTCTAAACTACACTTCTATCTAAAAGCTGGAAATAGTGATACCGATAAACCAACACCAACTCACAGGCTGATTGAAAAGTGTACTGGTTTGGCTCTAAGACTTTTTTTTCTATTCTATAAAAAATACCTCTACCATTGGGGCACACAGACTTCCAAAAGTAGAGACTTTTTAACTATTCTAACAAAGTTTGTGAAAATAAGATGGTAATATAACCTACAGTCACAACTTCTAGTTTTATATTACCACAATCCTTCCCAGTCACAACTTCGGCTCCGATTGTTTTTGATATTCACTTTGCTCTTAACAAAACACAAGAATCACATAAATATAAAGACAGTAAAACCAAATTGCAGTCACATCTTCCAATTTGATTCACCACAATTGCACTCAGTCGCAGCTTCAACTCCAATTGTTTCTTTCTATTTATTTTTCTCCAAAATAGTACTACACAATCACAGTTATGCTTGCACAAGTTTGGCAGAGCTCTCTAGCATAAAATAAAGATGGTTTTTACAATGAGAGGGTCATTCCTTTTATAGGAAAAGAAATGAGAAAAAAGAGGAAAAAGTGGGAACAAGTCAACCACTTTGACCCGGTAAAACTCGGTGAGAAGAATTATTGGATTACATGTCATAAGGACATGTAATCGTATTACATGTAATTGCATTGCATGCAATTCATCTTCTCCAATTTACAAAGCATAAAAACTAAAACAGAAAGATGAAGGAAAGTGAATCAATCCTTGAAATTATCATGGAAGGCCTTATATTTGGCAATACAATCATGAATAATAGGAAGATCTGAAATCTTCATGGTCTCTGAAATAGCTTCAATCCTGATTGCATATGTACATGCTGATTTCACAACCT
This sequence comes from Chamaecyparis obtusa, assembly GCA_027943335.1. NCBI lineage: Eukaryota > Viridiplantae > Streptophyta > Pinopsida > Cupressales > Cupressaceae > Chamaecyparis > Chamaecyparis obtusa. The sequence continues at coordinate 9,148,513 of BSBK01001399.1, read as the reverse complement.
TGTAATCATCTACAAGAGAATCTCTCAAGTGTTTTGCCACAAATTTATATGCAGGAAATTTGTCCATTGTATGTGCTCCAAACTCTTTAGAATCGAAATTAGCATTAACTTTGTTAGTATACCCTGTGGTCATTTCTTCTTTAGTGAAGAGGTTATCATCTTTGGTAAGAGCTTCACATCCCAATCGCCTGAGATTACTGGTGACGTCCTGTTCCACTGCCTGACAACTTTCTAGCTCCTCTTGCAGTTTTGTCAAAAGATTTTCTAGTCCTTGGACTTTGTAATTCATGAGCCCCTGATTTCGATAGAACATGTCCCTGGATGGAATGATATCTTATGAGATAAGAGCATCTAAATCCTTGTCATCCATTTTCTCCTAGGTGCCTAAGTCTTCTTTCAGATTACTGATGTCTAGGTTGAAGGAAGCAATCATGTCATGGAGTCTTTCCTCAATATCTCTAATACGTTCAAGATCTTTGTGCGTATTTTTGATTGATTGGACTCCTTCCGAGACAACTTCTTCAAACCAAGCCTTTGCTGCTTCTGCTCTCCTGTTCACCTGAGCCGTTTGTGATGAAATGGTGACAGATTGAGATGCTTGTTGACGAATAATCTCATGAAGATGAGCATTTTCCTATTTCAACAAGTTTTTCTTCTCCGAGAGTTCATGATTTCTTTTAGACACATTTGAAAGTGCATCTTGAGCTTCCTGCAGACATCCCAACCGTGATTGTTTACCAAATTCAACCTTGGTGAACTTTTAATCGAAGCAAGTAAGTTCTTCAACTTGTTTGTCTACTAAGGGTTTTGCAATCTCAGCATATTTGGTTTTCTCATCATCAACAATGATTCTTGAGACAACCTTGGCCTTTGAGGTCCTAGATTTACCTTTCTTGGTAGAAAAATCATCCAAGGTTCAGATTTGAAGTCTCTAAGGACTAATTCAGAGATATAATCCGGGTATCATCTCTCCTCGTTCTTTGTGATTTCTTATCATATCCTGTGCTTAGTTTTGTTAGATTTCTATAGATTGATATATTCTTTGCTAGAATCTGAAAATATTAACGCTTGTGACTCTTCATTTTCCCTCTGCCTGTCTTTTGGAATTCCTTTCTATGTCTCTTTATTATCCCACTTTAAATTAAAATGACTATTAATTTTCAGTGAGTTCCATTAAAGTCATTTTATTACTTTATTAAATAATTAAATTAAGTCGTCATTAAATTTTGATATAATTTGACGACTTAAAATTTAATTATTCAATTGAATTCTAATATCCCAAAAAGGGGACATTACAATCCTCCCTTCCCAGAGATTGCTTTCCCTCAAGCAATCCGCATCTACATGATGAAATCAAATGTTTGGTCCCATATCAATCTCAAGAATGTTGCTCTGCCAATCCGCTACTAAATAACACCATGCCTAGAATTGTGAAGCCAGTCATCAAAATCCCACTGAAGTAATGCACCAAACATGCCAATGCCACGATCCCAAATTATCACGTTGTCAGAACTGTCAAATATGAGGAGATAGTAGCATTTCAAGAAGCTACCAATACTGAACAACTCTCCAACTACAAATGATCTCCTGTGGAAGTGCATCCATCTAGAGTTGTTGACGTAAAAATCAAACTACAATAAGATATATCAACCCATCCAGAGTTGTTGATGTAAAAATCAAACTACAATAAGATATATCAACTATAGTAATCAATCTGAAATGCAATTGAATGCATAGGAATCATGAGTAAGGAAGTAGCTGAAAAACCATCTCCTCAGACCAAATCATACCTACTATCCACCCTCAACCATGAACCACTCATTTACTGAATCAAAGATTCCATCCAGCTCACCTGTAGATTAGAATCTGAACTCATATGTAGGCTGGTCGGTAAGTGGGTAGCAGGTCTGATGCTAGAAACTAATTCACTACTCTAGTCCTGTGACTAACCCTCATTACTAGGAATTGTACATGGGTTCCAAATCATGCAAGCAATTCCATTCTCATCACTCGAGTCAAAAAGAACTTCCTCATCCAACTGGAAGAGTGGATAATTAGATGTCTAGTAAGCATCCACCTCAAACAAAGAATTGTCAACCAACTGAATATTATCCAACTCATACTGAAGTTCTAGCTGGTCCAAAATTTATTACTTGATTTTTAGGACAGTTGTCCAAATCATAATTTTGTTGTATGCTATCAAATCCTTAATCACTTTCTTGATAAACTCAGTTCTTCCTTTGTCCTTCTGCTCCTTGAAATGATAGGTGGCAACAATCTGATTTTTTGCTTCTTGAAGGGCTATTTGCATATTCCCCAATATTTTATGTGCATCATTAAGCTCGTTGTTGAGCTTATTAACCTCATCCTCCTTTTTCTTCAATTTATCAGCATATACTTTAGTGAATGTTTAAAATATAATCCCTATCTGAAAGTAAACACAAATAATCAGATTTCATTGATTCGAGAGCCTCTTTGACCACCTGCAAGTCTACAAAATAAGGATCACTTCCCATGTCCTTTTGCCTCATTTCAATTTGAACCCTCCAGTTAAGATCTTCAATGATCTTGTGAGTGTCATCAAAATGTATTAAGGTTGCAACCATCATATCATTGGTGATCTTTAGCTGATTTCCCAAAGTATGTGACACAACACCATCATCTTGGTATGCATTGTTTGATTGGTCCTCCAAAGCACTATAATACATAAGTGTACTGCTGCAATTAAGAACGCATGACTTATTATACCTTTCATGGGTGTTGCCAATGTCATCATAGGCTTCAAACTCCTTGTTTGATTGATTTGCATGTAAAGTCAAGGTTACTGCTATGTCTTCATTTTCAAGAGAATTCTCATCATGTGAAGATTCATACACTTCATTGGAAACATCTTGAGTCTCCAACATGCTTTCTCCTTCAGTAAGGACATCCTCGTCAAAATGTTTTGCAATAACAATTTCTAGGTCACCAATATATAGATTGGTATATTCCTTTGTTGGATATTGCTAATGCATTGGGGAGATTGTGGATACATTTAATATGTTTAATCACTACGTTGAGTGATGTTGGAACTACTGCTATTGTCATTTGTGTTTTGTCACTGATGTCAACATATGTTTCTATGAAGAGAACAGGCTGGTTATTACAGTGTATGGATACTGTACAAATGTTTCAGAACATGCGAAGTTAGTTGTGTGTATAGGAAGGTGTTGTGATCTTATATCTAAGATCGCATGATACAATATTGCATATTGGCAGAATTAGAGAAGATTCAGTGAAGACTGGTTTGTGGACAGTGACAGTGGAAGTTGACAGAGTTAGTCTCTGAGTTTTGGGTATATCTTATAGGCGATGAGGATTCAGTGTATGCGATCTTAAGGGATGACAGATAGGGTATCGAAGAATGTTCGCTGATCTCCGCAAGGTACGAAAAGCAAGATGACGTCAGTTGTGGCGTGTGTTCTGGAGTTGATCTATTTGGAAGCTGACTTCAAAGTTGTAGCGTGTATCATGAATGGGGAGCATGAATTATGGATGTCGGTCCTTAATTATTGAACTGTAATTGTTGTATACTTGTTTTAGATACCGTGTGTGTTTTAGCAAGGAGTTATGTAATTATTTGTATATTAGGAAGGCCTAATTGGCTGACTTGATCATTTGTTTTATAATAGGATATATATGTAAGATCTTTTCTTTTGAAAAGATATGGTAGAATGGATGTGATGTAAAGAGGATTGTGGAAGCTGCGAGCTTGAGTCTGCTGGATGTAGAGTAGAGGATAAATTATATACTTCATTGGAACTGATCAAGCAAAGACAGTTTCTATCAGACAGTTCAAAGATTGTGTATTTCTTTATATACACTTGTGTTACGAACAGTGAGTTCCGAAGGTGGACATAACCTTCTTTGGGCAGTGAGCCTACCTTATTTTTCTTGACTCCTAACAGGGTCTGTCCTCTAACAAGGTCTGTGTACTGTAATGTTTTAATCAGCTCCTAACAGGGCTAGATCTTTTAACAAGGATACTATATTCTCGATACATCATTAGTGGGTATTAATTCCCACCGGGGTTTTACCTTTAATAGGGTTTCCTCATCAAAAAGATATTGTGTTATTGTGTTGGCATTCATTGTGTTCATTGGATTTGATATTGTTGCTATTCAAAGTTTAAAGTTTAATAATCTTTTATACAACTGATTCACCCCCCTCTCAGTTGTATTGGTGGATTGTTATTCCTAACATCCTTATTTATGACAACAATTGAATCCTCCTTCTTGCAAGCATTTGTGTTATTTTGTTGAAACAAAACTATGAGATTCCTATTTTCTTCATCGTTGGTTAGAACCTCTTTTGTTGTCTTATCTTTTTTACCAACCCCACAATTATGACCAAGTGTCCAACTGTCCTTACATGTGAAACAAATATGCTCCCTTCTCATTTGGTTCTTACTTTTTTGGGGAGATCTTGCAACATGTTAGCCCATTGAGATTAGTTCATTTTCAGTCAACTGTTGCTTGAACTTCTCAATCTTTTGCTTAATTAATCTTGCTGAGAGCTCATAAGCCATAGGTGACATATTGTGCTCCTTTCTCTAGATAGCTAACAAGTCTGATTGCTATTGCTTACATATATCATCATCCTCATCTAAGGACATGATGGTTTGCATACAAGCCCTCATATTGTCTGGATGATGTTTCTTGATTTTAGTTAAGAAGCATTGAAACATTTGAAGAATCAATTTATCACATCTGAGATCCAACATAATAATAAATGGTCTAGCTTTTGCCATAATTTCTAGAATCTTAACCCTCTTACAAAAGTTGGGGGCTTTGACATCATGTAATCCATGTAGGCTCTCTACAATTAGCTGTAGAACCTTCATTAGTATGTCATCATTATAAGGTGCTACATGAGCTATTATTCATATAATCTCACTGAGACATGAAGCAACTGCATGTTTGACATCTTTACATAGATGTTCCAATAACCTGTGTTGAACCAAAGCAAGCATTGAGGGCTACAAAGCCCAATTCAAAAGCCTCCACTCTAATTGGTCTATTTTAGACAAATATGAGTCTAATTCCTCCAACTTAGAGAGAACAACATTAGGAAATTCTATGGACTTCAATTGTAATCCAATTACATAGAGCCAATTTCCTATTTCTTTTTCTTTCTACAAGTCCCTTAGTTGTTCACCATTAATTGTGTTATTAAATTCTTTGGAGAAAAAAAACACTTTTTTGATCTACCATTGTCTTCATTTTGTTTACTGGACCCTTCAGGATGGCAGGATACCACTGTAAGAACACCCCCCTGTGATACCATGTGAAGAACCTAACTGGCTCTCAGCTGCCAACTGGCTCTTTCCTCAATTTAATTTACAATTTTTACAGAGCTCCGAAATATTCACAACTTATTTGTAAATTTTCAATTAAAATCATAAATGCTGATTTCCTGAATTACTCTATATAAGCAAATGAACACTAACAATTTGCACCAACTTGATTACTATTAAAACTGGAAAAAAATCCAACTAATATCTTCAACAATAACCATAACAATTAATCTATTAAAGGAATGGCATCTTAATCTCAAAACTAGACTGCTGCATCATGTACGGCAGCCCACACAGAATTGATGCCAGCAGATAACTCCTTAATTACCATGCTCAAATCATCAAACCCTTGATGCCGCCTAGTAGTTCAGCCTCTACCACTTCACAGCCCATACTTGCAACCAAACACAACAGAAGTACAGCCCCTCTCCATGTCCGTATGGCAGCCTGCTAGAAACAGTACGGCAGTAGTATTTAATGGAGATAAATACCAACCAGCAGCATAATAAATTTCTGATCATTCTCCATTCGATGCACATGAAATTTGAACGAGTTCTCTCCAAAAGCTGAAGACCAAACCCTCTGCAAACCCTTGCTTGCTTGAAGAAATTCGATTTCTTCCCAACCACTTTTCAACTTCACAAATTTGATATAATGACATAAGGTAATGAAAGTGTTTTTTCGAGTTGTATATATAGCTTTTTCGGAAAAAAGCACAATTTCACTTTTTTCATATAAAAGGCTTTTTAATGATAACTTCATAACATTAAAGTTATAAAGTAATTAAGTTATTAAATTAAAATAATTTAATTTAATAACGATAACTTTAAAAATCAAAGCCACTGAATCCTGTTGACTGTAACAAACTCATTTCCGACTCCAAAGCCTCAAATGCCAACTGCCCTGCCAGAAATAAACCACTGCCAAAAATAGCCAACTGCTAAAAATAGACTTGCTAAAAATAGCAAGTCTCTCAAACTGGAGATTCCTTGAAACTCGATCCTGAGACATCTGACACTCCGTGCAGACACCTTGCTAATCTTGGCCATACCTGGTAGTCTGACATGAAGAGCAGACCTGGTAATCTGGACCTCCAGAATGGAATCCCAACACTGGTTCTGCCAACTGACCCCCTCTGATCGCCTGATTAGCCTGTGAGGGTCACCAAACCAAGCTAATCCTAAAAGTCTGAAAACGGGGACATTACATACCACTATAAGAGCCCACCCCTATCTACCAGTGGCTTTTACCTAAATTATTCGCACCTTCCAATTCATCAAACAGTTTACATGATTTCTGAATATAAGAGGTTTGATTGGAGAGTTAATGTTTTCAGATTGTAATAGTTTCATATACATTCAATAGAAATGCTTTCTCACAACACCCATGATGTTTGGTATCCATCCATGGAAAGAAAGATGTGTTGATTTTATCAATTCCACTACACATGGCTATAATAACAGAGATAGAACTGATATATAAAGAGCCTATTTTCACTAATTGCAGGTCGAGTGCAGAAAAACTTTCACAAAATTTCCCCTCAAATTCATCAAACGATTCCTACTGGGTTTGAGACAAACTTTCACCTCTCCTTTCATCAAACAGTTTGCATGAAAGCTGATTCTGAGTTATTTTTTGAAGAAGTAATAGAATATACTACTAATTTGTGTTTACAATGCAAGATTTATAAACCATAAATGAAAGGAAGCAAACACACAGATACTTGAACTGAATTTCAATGCTTTTATTCACTGACATATTAGAACTGGGCAATTAATATTGCATTCTTTATACTAGTTTGACTACAAGGAGAGTAATGGCATTTTTGACCTCACATAAATGTCGTAATGGAGACAAAACATTAACTTCAACTCCTGAAGATTTGGAGACTTCCCAATTCTTCACAGAATAACACTTTAGTATAAACTTCACAACATTCTATAAATTAGTGATGCCTTTTTTGGTCTGCAAATACTCCCATGCCAAGGTTTACAATAATATGTCATTACAAGCACACAAGTTACAACAAGAAGTATTCACTCCAATGACTAAGTATAACCAATACTTTCTTCAAAGAAGAAATCGATGCTCCAGGAATATGTGAGGCTACAACAACTTGGAAGGAAGCTCTTTAGAAAATAAGGAAACCACGATAAAGACTTAGGGAGAGTTGACAATTCCGATTACTCACTAATGGACTGCAATTTAACGAACATGTCACATGAGAGACTGCAGCCAGGATGGGAATCACTTAAATTCATTACCTGGAATCTGCGCAGAGAAGTGGTATTCAATCTGTTGTTAATAAATCAACCCTGTTCAAACATATGTCCCTTCAGTGCCAACCATGCCAGAGCCAAGTGTTGGGATGGAAATCCCATGCTCGAATACTCTTCGCTTGGCATCAAGATTGAGAGCCGCACCATATGATGATCACACCATTTTTATTCTTCTTTCGTTATATCTTTTGCCAAGGATAGGCTCCACTTCAGACAACTGACAATAACATTAGAAATATTAATGTTTACTCCACAAATATTTCCTAGACAAATAATGCACAAGCCGCTATGAATATATTTCTCCAAATATTTCAATCGCTCCTATTTTATAAGATGCCTGTAGAGCCCCGCAATGGTTCTCTATCATCCACGCCAACAGATGAAATGGCCACTGCAATGAGATGGAAGTTATACTTGTGTAAATAGATTCAAAATATTATTGTGCATCACAAATATTTGCCTTATATATTTCTTTGGACTCAGCTAGCAGCTTTATTAAATAGTTATGCTCACACTTTATTATCCAAACCAATATTATGAGCAAAGGGTCCCACGATTGTTGTGCCACTTAAAACTCAAAATATAAAATAGTGAGATTATATTGTAATTCGACTCATGCTTGCAATATCAAAGCTCACACCAAAACTGGGTTGTGTAACGAAATAAAAACTCAACCAACACTATAATTTCTTGAATAATAATATATTTATCTCCTAAGTACTACATTAATAGCTTCGCCTCCAAATATTCACCCAAGTGATTAAACGCCATCACCAGATACAATATTATGAACCTAGCTAAACTCAAATCAAATATATCCGCATGACCTCTAACATTCACAAAAAAATATTTCTCTATTTCCCCAAACCAAATAAAATACTTCAAAATTGCAAATACCTTTATTTCTGAAACATATTACAAATTCGGTACAAGTGTGGTTCTGTTACTCATGAAACTTCATAGGTTGGCAAGAGAACCAACTCTGATACCACTGAAATATCCCACTAAGGTATTTACTCTAGATTTTCCAAACATTCCACAAAAATTTAAACAAACATATTTTGCATGCAAATGATTTCTTTAAAACCAACAGATTACACTGAGAATCATACGATATCTGATTGAAATAAAGATCTGAATTAAATAAGACAATAAATCATTGCAAACTTATTTTCCATATAGATATAAAATACCTCTATCACAAATCTGCTCAGCTGTGAACTCCGTTGCAAATCCACCTCCAAAGATGAATTGGGTTTCTATCCAATCCACCAGAAAAGCCTAAAGGTTTCAATCCTCAGGTCTCAAAATTGAAAGCTAGAAGCTTCCCAAATTCCTCCAAGAGAAAACAGTAATCAAACATGTCTAAAATGAGCCTCTCAATGATCTTTTATAATACATCTTTGTGACTTCATTTTCCCTCTGCCTATCTCTTGGGATTCCTTTTGTGTGTCTCTATATTATCCCACTTTAAATTAAAATGACTTAATTTTCACTAAGTTCCATTAAAGTCATTTTATTACTTTATTAAATAATTAAATTAATTCATCATTAAATTTTGATATAATTTGACAACTTCAAATTTAATTATTTAATTTTCTAATGTTCCAAAAAGGGGACATTACAACTTTTGCCTAATATGTATGTGCTAGACTAGTAACAATCAAGCATTTTAGGATTAGAGGAGCTCAAATAGCAATTGCAAAAGTTACATGGAAGGGTAAACTGTAAAGGCATGGCATCAAGCCTTGAAGACTAGTGGAAGAATATAAAGTAGAACCTTGAGATCTATTGACGGTGAGGAAAGTGAAACTTTCCCTTAGGGAGCTGACATGTCTTGGAAGATGCAAAAAAATTGTAACAAAATTTCAAGCTGATTGCTAAGAGGTTGTAGCAAATAGTGCTAGAGAAATTGTGGCAGCAACAATTACTATGTCATAGTCATTGTAGCATGCAATCACTAATGTTGAAGAAGAGAGCCAATAACAAATCACCGATTGGATTGACTAGGGATTGCCAATTTGATGAATGTAGTGTCAATGTTGGAGATTGCATATGAAGATGAAGAAATGGAAGAAATTGAAATGGAACTTAGGACCACATTTGCTAAATATATTGTGATTGTTGGTACGTTGTTGGGTTTGAGGAATATGATTCATTCAAGAGGTGAACTTATGGGCTGGTTGCAAAACCCTAGCCTTGGGGAATGCCTATTAATAACTTTGCATGGTTCATTTGTCATATGATGATTGGTGGAGTCGCATATAGAGAGGCACAAGCTAGAGATATAGTTATAGGAGGTGTGTGTTGAGCATAGGGCCATTCATGATGTTGAGCATTGCATACTAGGTGGGTGGGATATCACCAGTTGCATTGACAACATAAGTGTATGGGCATGGATTGGAATAGGCTAAGACATGCATTATGGTGGACCACAACTTATGAATATGTACTCTTTTATTTGATGACAAAATGGCTACATTGTTTAATATTGTGATGTACATTGTAATTAGTCATTAGTCTTTGCTTAGGTAGCTGACATGTAACTTGGAAGTGGAGGGGATGTTTATCTAGGACTTTTGAGATACGAGACCACAATAGTGTTAGAGAAAACACACATTCCCTAACCACATAATGATTACAACTGAAAGTCAACCAATTTTAGCACATGTTTATTTAAATTTCAAGTGGTGTATAATAGTTGTGGTCTTGTTTTAAAACCTTACAACCAAATCACATTATTAGTACATCCAAAGACTTAAATTAACCAATGATCTACATCTATCATTCACTTTATAATTAGAAATTGAAATTGAGAAAGAAGATGTAGATAGGGTCAAAATCAGGACTTACTACTAGGAAAGCTTTATAAATAAAGTTTGATATCGACTCAATATAAATAAATCATGTTTCACACTTTAGAACTTAAGATAGGTTTCACTGAAAATCACATGTTACAAATGATTTGCAAAGGGAATATAAACTATTGTTTCTTTTAATTTTGGTAGGGGTCCGAAACTATTTTGTTCATGTATGGACAAATGTATATCATATGGAGCTTGAGAAGGATAAGATGTTTGCAAAATTTATTAGTGTATGTAGCCCTCCAACCTGCACCTAATCAAGTGTTGAGGATTTGTTTGCAACTCTCAAGTGTTCAATTTACACACACGCGCACGTATGCACACACATGCACACAGACACACAAACACACACATGCACACACATTCATTCTGGCTAAAATGGACACCAAAAAAAGTGCATGTAATAATTGATTTGGAGATTTAAGACAAGATTTTGTAAATTGAACACTTGAGAGATGCAAACAAATTCTCAACACTCACATTAACTATGTTCCACAGAGTTTCGAGGACAAGGACATGTTTTTGGTACGGGTACGATTTAGGATCAATTTTTAGGGGACGATAGGCGATGGCTATTAAAACAATAGGGCAATTTTTATATAGAGAGAGAAATTTCAAATATTCATACCATAACATTGATAAAGCATTCATCATATACATTTTATAAGCTTAATACATAGCATTAGGCTTGAATTGAGATTTCACATTTGAATTGATAAGCAAAATAACAAAATTCAAATGCTTTCATTGTCAATATACATATAGCAAAAATGCCCAAAGGCTCTAAAATATTAAAATGTAAATACTATAATTAAACTACTAAATAGTAAACATAGAAGTCCGCAATAATATATAACTGTCCATAATCAGTAGTTGGTAGGTCTAAGAGTTCAAATCAAGTAGATTTGATGCCCTAACCTCCCCTTTCAATTGTTGTTCACTCCTTGATGAGCTGCTCCTCTTGCTGCTCTTCTCCTTTGCGAATGTGAAAATGATTTATTTTTTTTGTTTTGGTTATTTTATGCTTAGATTAGCTTTTGGTATTGTTAAATGTGGTTTGGGTGTCCTTGTCCAGCCAGCCTTTTTTTCAAATTTAAAAATGCCTTATTTTTTAACACACGCAGTCCGAAAATGGCTTGGGCCATAGGGGACGACTAGAAGTCCATGGGATAGGTAGGGAACTTCTAGCCATCTCCAGCTGTCCCGGGGACTTCTAGCCATACCCCTGTACCCTGCTGCTCTCAAAGTGGCATTTCGTGGATGGTACCCGATTTGCCTATTTTGAAATGCCATTGGGGATGGCAAAAATCCGTCCCCGTGTCCTCGTACCATATCGGAGATGGGAGCGGGTCTAAAGGTCCAGGGGACGCGTCCCTGTGGAGCACAACACATTAATGGTGGGTATTGTACAAAGCCCACAATAATCACTAATATATTCAATTTACTAAATCTTCCACAAGATAATATACGTGAATAGCTTGATCAAAATTTTTCCCAGCAAATGGTATAAAAATTACTGTTGTAAATCTAAGTGCCAATAATGCTTACATATTTGTGCATGCTCATGCAATCAATTATTTCTCATATTTTGCATGGGAATGCAATTTAAATGGAAACAAATACAAAAGTAAATTAATCAAATCTTATGTCTAAAATAGATTGCTTGAAAAGCAAGGTTCTCTAAAGACCAAAATACTTAAAAAACAAATTGTGTGAAGATACCTAATAAAAAGTTATAAATATTCTAATAATTGGATCAAGCTATGATAGCAATAGCTAACAATAGCTATTTTGAAACATCAATTGACTTCTCTAACAATTTTGGCTTTGCAGATGGCTCTTTTGACTTTTGAATATTTTGAGACATCAAAATTCCCATTTAGGATTAAATAATTTAGTTTTTTGCCTTCTGAATGCCTCTCCTATGAAATGAACTTTTCTTTTTCTTGAATTGATATTTTTAATGCAAAAACTTAGCTGTGATCCTTTGATTTCCATTGGCGATACAATCTTTGTGTAGAATAATCAATGTAACATTGGCTCTGGGGTACGTCGGGACGAGTTTCCGGGGTGGGGGGACAAAGGGCCTCAATTTAGGGACGACAGGGGGATGGCGGTGGGGGATGGGGGGTGTTGTATACTATACATATAGAACTTGAAATGCTAGTTATGAAATGATGTTCCAGTGTAACATACCAAATTGAAATGCTTGAGCATAGCAAAATTGGAACATGAACTAGAATCATTGAACATTCAACATAGTAACATAGTACATACCCAATAGTAACATTCAAAAATCAAAATTCAAATAGAAATTCAAGTACTCATCTCAGCGGCGGCGTGGTTGCGGAATGGCGGAGGTGGGGGTACTCGGGTACTCCAAGTACCCGGTGCGGGGACGTCTCGGGGATGGGTACTTCGAGGTTTGGGGGGGTGCGAGTCCTTGGGTTTCACTGAGAATAATAGAAACCTTAGTTTTATATTTGTGTTTTCAGAAAATCAACAAATTGGGTTGGGTTAAAAATTTGCATGGATGTTTTAAAAAAATATCTAACAATCCTTTTTTGTATCTCACAAACCTATATTATTGTTTTAATTTATATAAAAGATATCTTTACTACTTACAACATTGGCAACCCCGCAGTTATGGCATTGTGATATGACACATCTCTCATATTATCTCTAAATATTTTGTCCTACACCTAGGTGACTCCTGGTGGAAGCTTGAAATCTGATATTTCACCCATTTTTATAAAATCTGTTAAGTAGCTCAGGTTAAAAGCTTGTTGGAATGTTTTACATAAAGTATCTAGAAAACTTCTTTCGCAGCTGAGCTATCTAGATCATAATTCGTATTCTTTTGAAATACATTTTGTAACCTACAGTAATCATTTTATAGGCCGAAATTGGAGTTTTGAGCTCCCTTTGTTACGTAGTCTTTTTTAAAGACCAAAATTGTATTTTTTTCACTTCCTTTGCAACTTTTTCACTTTTTGCTTTATTTTTTTTCATTTTTTAGACCAATATTGCATTCCTGATCTCCATTATTTTGGCAATTTCACTTAGCACTTTTAACTTTATAGTTTATAGTTTTTCAATTATTAGCCCAAATCATACTTTTGGCCTGTTTCACCACTTTTGCCAATTTGCATATTTGGGACAAATCATGTGATTAATGCAATTCTGGCACTTCTACCACTTGTGTTAAGAGTAAAATTATGTTTTTTGTGCCTGTGTGCCTCTTCTTTTCTCATAGTCATAATTTTTGTATGCCTCTGATTTTTGCTCTGTTTGAAGTGTCAGAGAGCTTTTCTTCTCAGCTACAAGATGAAATTAGTTAGGGTTTGAAAATACATAAAATGGGCATGGGGCATGAGGATTTTCACAATGAAGGGAAAGAGAGAGGAGAAGGTAAACATGTTCTCACGACAAACAGCTAAGGAAAATTTTGTATTAGGGCAACATTGTTTATTCTGCATTCTATATTTTACTCCTTAATAAATTAGTGTACTTCTCATCAGGAATGAAGTTCGGTAGTTTAACTGTTCCTATTTGCTTCTGCTATAATGTTGAAGACATCGAGTCTATAAAATAGGTGCTAACCTGTTTATCTTGCTGATCAAAATATGGACCAAGATATAAGTAGCCATTTCGTTTCAATAAGTTCATAATTTATTAACTAATTAATACTATAAAATCATGTTTGAATACCATCTTAGACTTCCAAAAGATGTGAAATTTATTTCATAAATCTTGTAAATCTCAAAACAGTCAAGTCTTTGTTTCTATTGCAGAGGAATGAATTATCTTCATGAATGCAAGCCTGGGGCAATAATCCATTGTGATTTAAAGCCAAAGTAAGTGCTGCTTTAATTTTACATCTTTTGCCTTTGTAGTTAATATTAGTCTTCTGTTATAACTATCCGTCGATCATTTTTACTTTGCATTAATCAGCATTATGTTTTGATATTCACTGTTTGAGGTGTTGACAAGGTGCCAGAAATATATTGTGCGACAGTGGGGGGCATTTAAAAGTGACAGATTTTGGACTTGGTAAATTATTGAAGGTGTCCTCTGATAAGGTTAAAGAATCATATATCAGACCTTTGAATGATACATCAAGTAAGTTTATGCTTGCTTGCATAACCCTGCTCTCTTGTTTTGTGTTTGATAATGTGATTTGTGCTTTCTCATTTAGAGAATATGCACTGAAAATTCGCTGCATCAGACAGTTCTTAATTTATTTTTTCATTTCTTGCCATCTTTACATTACACCTCATACAATTTTAAGGACAATATTCTTATTTATTGCAATATGATACATGTTAAGGTGCAGGATATCTTAGAACTTTAATGTCTTCCATAACAATATAATAGTGATTGTCTTGGAATAAAGTGTGATGACTTTTTTCTTTGTCTGGGTATTTGTAAAATGTCTGCAAACTTTGGCCTTATTCATGTTAAGGTTTTAGGATCATTGCAAATGTAATAGCACTATCTCATTGTATGTGTTTTCCAAATGCAACAATCTCTTGCATTTATATTAATAATGAGCCAAGAAGAGACATGTCCCTTCAAGGGACATGTCTATTTATTATTATGTAATTAATATAATGACAATTATGATTATATATATACACACATATATATATATATAATATCTTTTGAGTATTATATTAATTTATCTAATATTTACATAATAATAATTATTATTATTTTATCAATTTAACTATTTATTTATTATGAGAATAATTATAACCTAACTTTATATATACATATATATCAATGTATATAATAATATCAATTATTATATATATTGATATATATATATGAATATATATAATAAATCATTTCTCATAAATCATATAGTCAATATTATTTATCTGACCGATGCTACAAACATCAACACTCCCTCTTAGCTAGGGAAGATAAAATGTAACTCACAATAAGTTCATAAATTGTGAGGGTTAGTTCCCAGGTGGATTGCCTCTATCGGCAATTCTATCCACAGTTCCCAGGTGGATTGCCTCCTTCGACTATTCGATCCACAAGCTCCTGTGTGGATTGCCTCCATCGGTGATTCTATCCACAACTCATGAGCTATGGTGTGGATTGCCTCTATCGGCGATTCGATCCACAAGCTCCTAGGTGGATTGCCTCCATCGGCGATTCTATCCACAACTCATGAGCTATGGTGTGGATTGCCTCTATCGGCGATTCGATCCACAAGCTCCTGTGTGGATTGCCTCCATCGGCGATTCTATCCACAACTCATGAGCTATGGTGTGGATTGCCTCTATCGGCGATTCTATCCACAAGCTCCTGTGTGGATTGCCTCCATTGGCGATTCTATCCACAACTCATGAGCTATGGTGTGGATTGCCTCTATCGGCGGTTCTATCCACAAGCTCCTGTGTGGATTGCCTCCATCGGCGATTCTATCCACAAACTCATGAGCTTCATAGTGGATTGCCTCCATCGGCGATTCTATCCACAAGTAAGATATTACAAAAGAAAAGTTATTGCAAGATCGTCACCTTCCAATAACTTTAACAAATACAAGTGATAATCATTTGGAAGTCGTCACTTCTTTATGATTTACACAGGGGGCAAGCCCATTAAAAACACTCATAATTCACAAGTATAATAATCAATTTTATATCAAGTTTACCTCATAAATGTTTCACCTTCAATAGTGAACTCCCTCTCAATCAATATGATCACTTGATTGTCACAAGTTGGCTGAACCATCTACTCCCTCTGAAGCTCAAGTTTATCAACTTCTTGACCTCTTTTAAAATATTAGACTCTCTTTGCATCTAGTCTCAATCATCAATTTGTTTTCAAGCATCAAGTTATTTCTTCCTTGAATGAAATTATCTTGTGCTTTTGTCCTAAATGTATGTTAGAGAGAGATTACAAATAGCTCACTAAACTATATTATCCCAAAGAAATATTAAAGATAAAAGCATACAATATTTTCTATCCCAATATTATAGTATGATTTAATAACTACATAAAAAAATTAATGAACATTAATCAACATGGAATACTCATCTCATGATTAATGTAATGATCCTTTTCTTATTTGTACTATAAAAAGTGTTTGAAGCTTTTAATCAAAGAACTCTCTTTGTTCAGAAATCTGCATAGACCTGTACACATTCGGTCATAACTTTTGAACCTAACATTTTCTTTCCAATCGCTCCGGTGAGATTCTTCTAAATTAGTTTATCACCAACATATCTCAAATTTAGCAAAATCCAACGGTCCATTTGTGAGATATGGTCCTCGTACTGAGATTGTAATTTTCTGAAATAGTCACACATTCGCCATTAACAAACTACTCTCTTACATTTGCAACTTGGCTCTGATACCATGTTAAGTTTTAGGATCATTGCAAATGTAATAGCACTATCTCATTGTATGTGTTTTCCAAATGCAACAATCTCTTGCATTTATATTAATAATGAGCCAAGAAGAGACATGTCCCTTCAAGGGACATGTCTATTTATTATTATGTAATTAATATAATGACAATTATGATTATATATATACACATATATATATATATATATATATATATATATAATATCTCTTGAGTATTATATTAATTTATCTAATATTTACATAATAATAATTATTATTATTTTATCAATTTAACTATTTATTTATTATGAGAATAATTATAACCTAACTTTATATATACATATATATCAATGTATATAATAATATCAATTATTATATATATTGATATATATATATATGAATATATATAATAAATCATTTCTCATAAATCATATAGTCAATATTATTTATCTGACCGATGCTACAAACATCAGCAATTCAAACATGAATGGTTATAATCTCTTTTTGAAGCTGGATAATGTATGGCAAACTTGTTTCTAGGGATGACACCATTTTTACTCAAGTCAGCAATGTACACTACTTAAACACAACCTTTATTCAATCTCCACTTACAAACTAATAATGGTTTTGAATTTTAACATTTTTCAAGCATAAACATCTGGTACAGAGGTGTACTTAGGATATATTCTAGCATTCCTGAATAGAAAATTATCTTCTTTTCATCTATGTGGGCTATCCTAAAGCACCTATCAAATTGTTTTTGCCGAAATCATAGATGTAATATAAAATTATCTGGTCTTCAGCAAAGTATGGACATTTATCATATACTCATTTCGACCTTGCATTTACTGATCTGTTCTAGCCATGTGCAATGAATCTATATGCTTGTACGATTTAGGAGCCTGATACATATGATATTATATAATTTTAGTACACACTTTGTACAGAGGCATTTACTAGTTATCTTGAATTCTTAATGATGTAATATCACCAGACTAGTTGTTTGAAAGCCACCTTGTAACTCCCCCCTGCAATAATAAATCAAAGCATACACTCATTGAAGTGCACGCCATCCGATTCCCTCAAACTTCCCGTGTTTATTCTTCCTAGTACTTACATTCTGTATTGGAGTGCAGATATGCTAAGAAGGGTATGTTGATTCAAATCAGGGAATGCCAAGGAGAGCGTATACTTAACCAATCTAACAAAGAAGAAAATTGAAGGGAGAAAGGAGAAAGAAATCGGCTAGTTGCTGACAAATCTGCAATTTTACAAGACAAATGATTGTCCAAAACCAAAGAAATAGAAAAGCTGGATGAATAATGAGTAGTACATATGTACATTGAATGATAAGCATGAATAGTATACACTTACAGTATAAATATTACATACTCAGTGAGTTATTGAGTACTCCCCTTTTATTTCTTTGTAAAATGTTTACATGCCGAGTTTTCATGGTATGAATCATAGATTACATACTTGGTGAGTCATCGAGTACTTGTCTTTTTTTCTTGCTGAATGTTTTGGTGAAGTTTACATTCCAAGTTTTATTTCGAAGTTTTTTAAAAAAA
The DNA here is from genome assembly GCA_027943335.1 of Chamaecyparis obtusa. NCBI lineage: Eukaryota > Viridiplantae > Streptophyta > Pinopsida > Cupressales > Cupressaceae > Chamaecyparis > Chamaecyparis obtusa. Next base: position 9,130,095 of record BSBK01001399.1, on the reverse strand, counting down.
CTCCCTGAGACTTTTTTCATTTAACTCATTGTGCCGACCAGAAACATGTCAAAATTGAGAAAAAGAATGTGGGTTAGACATTGCAAAACTTTGGTTTTTAGGCTTTATAAGCATTGGTTTTTACCTTAAAATATATTCTGAAAATGTTGTAGGCCATGAAGGTTTGTGTGGTTTTGAAGATCTTCATTAGAAAGGGGCACTAACCCTCAACTCCAATGGGGGAGTTTCTGCCAAATCCCCACCAAACTCATTTGATATGTTTAATAGCTATATTTTGCATAAAATTGATATTTTTTCCAAAAAGTTAAGTTTTTTAGAAAAAATGAAGTGTTTTTAAGGTGTTGAGTTTTTCTTGAGTACTCTCTGAGCATAAATAGCCTTTGCAACGCACTAGGACCACCAATCAAGTCGGCCAAGTAGGATGTAGCTTGTATAATGTGAACAGTTGGCCCAAACAAATTCTCCAAAACAAGCTAAGCAAAGATGTAGTGTGTGAAACTTTATGTCTAAGTTGCCGATTTGAGTGCAGATACAGATGCGGATGCGAGAATCGGATGCGCGGATGCATGAAATTTTTTTGGGGGGATGCGGATGCGTTATATATATATATATATATATATATATATGCAAAGGAACTTAAAAATGCAAGAAATATACAAAATTAAATCATTTGATAGTATGATACTTCACCATTGATCAAGGTATCTGATAGTTCACAAATATTCAAATTGAAATAACTAATAAGCCATATCATATACATCTATGTTCATGTGATGACCCCTTCCCTGGAATAAAGTTGATAATAATACAATAAAAAATTACAAGATTAATTAATAAATGAATGATAAAGTATAATAATAATCTCTAGACAATTATTATTACAATCAAATTGATAAAATTAATTATTAATATTTATAATTTACTAAATAGCTTAAGAAATAAATGAATTATGATATAAATTTTATTATAATATTAATCAAACATTTAATATATATTAAATATCAATATAATTAAATAATAAATAATAATAAATAAATGAATTACGAATCCAGTTCTTAAATAATAAATTATAATAATTACAACCAAGAATATTACTCCCGACATCCAACACAAAGTCGTTACTATGGAGCATCCATACAGATACATCCACGTCGGACGTCAGAGAGGCATCCACAAACCACAAACGAGGCTTCTGGCAAGTTGTAAGTGCCATGCCATGTGTTCCAGGTGAGCTGATGACGCATCCAGGAGGCATCCGCAAGGCTTTCGTGCCCACTTCCACCTCTCCCAGCATTCGCTTCTGCCTCCACTGCTTTCTTGGACGCATCGGTATCGTAGCTTTATGTCAATTCAAAACATTCCTTGTACCAACCAAAATTATCGGCCAAATGTCTACACGCCATTGCAAAAAATATACACCGTAAGTTATCCTTAAAAGAACAAAATTGTTAATCAAGTCGGCCAAACAACCTTGAACAATAATGCGAACCACCAAAATCAATGCGAGGCACGAGACGCCAACATCTAATCATATCAAGGTCATAATAATGCATCACAACATCAAAAATACTTGGCAAGGAGTACAAAGTATTCTTGTACACTGTCATTCTGTTTCTAAGTAGCCAGGGACTCAAAATGGTATATTTCTAACCGCGGAGCATACCAGATCATGAAGCCAGAGTTATAGTATCTTTTTGATCTTTATCTATATCATATCCAAACTGGAAATTGAAACTAGTTGAAGCGCCACAATGTGGAGCAATACACAAGACACAGTCAGCCAAACTTTTCACATGAACAGTAACCCAAAGCCAATTTAAATGAATGAGCATCAGAAATTGACTTTAGGTCACTGGATAAGAGCTGATATGATTGAGCATATCTCTAGGGCCCATTTTAAAAGGCTCTGGATAGATATCCCAACAATATGCAATTGGTCTTGTACATCTGAAAAACCTCCGGCCTCTGAATAGATACTGAAACATTTAGAAACATTCTATGCAAACTGTTCCAATAGTCTCTGAGCAATTGTGTCGATATATGCATGTGCATCAGCTACTATATTGTTCTGGAACACTGCAACAACTATACAAAGCTTCTAGATCGAAGTAATCCTTACAAGTTTGACATCAATGACAACAAAGCATCCATATGTGCAACAAAACCCTAGCAATGGCCTTATTTTACTCAAAGCCAAAAAATAGTCACTATTGCTAAGCTTAGTTACCGGATGCATCCTAGGGCCCTTCGCATTGGATGCGGATGCGCACACCAGTGCACTTGGATGTGTACTAGTGGTCATTTGGAATTTTCCTGTATAAGATGGTGCATTTTTGAACTATAAATTGGCATTTAATATTTACCTTTGGCATTTGGCATTGATCAATGATGAAGTATCATACTATCAAATGATTTAGTTTTGCAATCTGTATATTTCTTTAATTTTTTTGTATATATAATACACACACACACAAACAAATATCGCTAGTAAATGGGTGGAAATATCACTAATAAATGGGTGGGAAGGATACATGCACAATTTAGTTTTTGGGAAGCTGATAGCTTTTTTTAGTGGTCGCTTTTAGATTAATATTGCTATAACAATACTTACCATATGTCCATCAATATGTCTTCTTTTAGAGAATTGTATAGTTATGACCCTATACATTTGTGGGTTTGGTTATTGCTAGCAGTAGGGTGCCCGAGGCTCATGATTGGGTGGAGCGCCAAGATATACTTAATTCACTTAAGGATAATATTCAACAGGCACAAAATCAGCAAAAAATCTATGCAGATAGGCAAAGGACAGAGACAGCATTTTAGATTGGCGACTTAGTCTTCCTATGGTTGTAGCCATACAAATAGGCTTCTATGAAGAAGAGTGGTGTAGAACAAGTTAAAACTAAAGCCCAAGTATTGTGGTCCTTACAGAGTCATGAGGAGAGTGAGAGGGGTTGGCCTATGAGTTGGAATTGCCCAAAGATTGCAGAATTCATAATGGGTTCCACGTATTATGCCTCAAAAAGGCATTGGGACGCCACATCATACCTTTTGAGCTACCACCCTTGGATAAGGTGGGAAAGTTGATATTGTAGCCTGAGGCTGTAATAGCGCCCCCTCAATTTTTGTGTTTTTTTGGTTTCTAAACAAATAGAGAAATAACCTAGATTTGCAAATGATGGATTCACTACTGTTAGAAAGTTGATACAAGAAACATGCATATTTTCAACTGCTGCAACAGAGTCTAGAAGGAATTCAAATAAAGGTTGCCATTATATTAGATTGTCACACATACAACACGCCCATTTGAGAAATAAATCTAATATGGTAAAGATGCATAAATCTGAGATAGTGCATGGGAGAATGTTACAAAACTGCTGCTCACTTAGGTAGGCCTGGACAGTCATGAACACCAACAAATTCACTATCCTATATGCCTTAAACACCACACATTGGCTCAGAACAGCTCCACATTCTACACAACTTTCTTCAAAGTGCTCCAACTCGCCAAGAATAGCAAGGGACAGGTCTGATAACTATTTCTGAGCACTTCTTAGGACTGTTAATGGTCTAATATAGTCCTATACAGTAGATAAAATGTCCAAAGTTTCACTTTTTGCATGCATAAATACCTATTCATTGTCTCCCTTCACCATGTTTTAAACCAACTCTCATGTAAGCCAAAATACCACTGCTATATGACTCTCCAGCAGGTCTGAGTGAATTTTCTGAGCTGATAGTGGATTGTTGTAGCAAGGGAACACTTAACGACGATTACCTGCAAGGCTTAGTTCATCCCTTCAATACTCAAACTGTCACCAAACCAACCCATCGACAACAATAAGCTTCCAAACTCATTAAAGATCTATGAAATCAATATGATCAATCACTTTCAAATTTAAACCTTTTCTAGCTTCATATTGTAATGCCAAAAGGACGTTCTACAACTAAGGCATTGTTTCAAAACCTCAATTGTATGTCCATAGAAGAGAAACCCTGAAATCACCACGAAATCTCTGCAAACACCAAAGAACCAGCATTACCCGGGGACACGTCCCTGCCTCTGAAAACCCTATCCCTGTACTAGAAACAGTTCGGGGACTTGGGGACGGCCAGGGGACATTCCCCCCATGTCCCCATTTTGTGAAAATTCCTAGGAAATGTACCCAAAATGCAGGGACTTTGCCTCCTCATGCTGGGGACACCCATCTGTCCCAGGCATGGTTGGGATGTCTGGAACACCCCTTGACCATCCCAGGGACGAGCATGAGCAGGCAGTTTTTAATTAAAAAAATCACTTTTCTTTTTTCAAAAACACATTCTTTTTTAATGCATTGTGCGCTCCTCCCTCGCAGTTCACACTAAGACTACATAGGCATTACTTTTTGACTCATTTCCACGATTTGTTGGATAGAAAAAAAGTGGAGCAGTAGCAGCAAGTGGGTTTGATGGAAGCCATTGAAAGAGGAGCAGCAACTATAAGAGATGGAAGGAAAAGAGGAGACATAGCTTGCTTTAAGATTGAGAGAGGTAAGTTTCATTCTTCCATTCTTTCGTTTTCAATTTTTTTCAAAGCTTGAACCTTGAATGTCTGATTTTTTTATCATTTTTTCAGTTTAAGGTTGCATTCAATCTCAACAAAAATGAGCAGCAGTGCGGGTGGTAATATTAGTGAGAATGAAGTGAATTGAGAGGTTGGAAATAAAGGTTGAAGTGTTGAGGCTAGAAGTGGACAACAACCCAACTTGGTCAAGTGCCCTTTCAACAAGAAAAGACTTTTTCTCCATTTTCTTATACCCAAGGATCAAAGGAGAAAAAAATCATGAGGGAGTAGGGTGTGGAATTGTCATGTTTTCTTGACTGATTTTAGAGGCAGCTATACAAGGGTATGGTCTCATTTTTTGGGCATTGCATGCCATGGAGTTAAAGCTTGTCCAAAACTAACATAAGAGGAGAGGATAGAGGGGCATAGATTGCTTAACAGTTGAAATGGGGAAACAAGGTGTGGTAATGCCACCACCTTCTTTTGCAACTGCACAATCATTTATGTTTATGTTATCCACTATTGGTAGTAGTCATGTTGGCATAAGAGGAAAGAGGAAGGTGGGTGGTGGTGACAAGCAAGGGTTAGTTGAAGCTATGTTTAATGTGCAAGCACGAGAAGTTACAAAGTCTTCCATTGCCAAATTCTTTATTTCTCATTCCATCCCATTTCATGTGGTTCATTCCTCTTATTTCAAACAAATGTTTAGAGTTATAGCCACTATTGGTCCTCCATTCATACCCTTTGGAGATTACAAGCTACAAACTACCCTTCTAGAGAATGAATATTCCAAGGTCAATGTGCTAATGGAGAATATGAGGTGAACATGGATAAGGATAGGTTGCTCTATTGTGATGGATGCATGGACTGATGTTAGACATTAACCACTCATCAATATCAATGCCACATCTAGTGTTGGTTCTTATTTTACAGAGTCATGGATTATTTAGGGAAGCATAAGAATGCATACTTCTAGTTTACCATTTTGAGAGATGCCGTAGAGGAGGTTGGGCTTGCTAATGTTGTACAAGTGATCACTAATTCAACACATGTATGCAAATCCGTTGGTTTGATGTTGGAGGGGGCTTATAGGGCATGGGTGAAGGAAGTGGCGGTAGAAGCTAGAGAAATACAAATGTTCATTTGCAACCACCACACCTCACTCTCTTTAGGTCCTTTTCAAAGGAGTTCCTCAAACTAGTTGAGACAAGGTATGCCACTTCATTTTATTAAATTATTATTTTATTTGGAAACTGGGAAATTAAAATTTTGAAACTTAAAATATTTGTATTCTAGTTACATTGAGACTTATATTTGTATTGAATATCTTCTTGTTGGAGATGATGCTTGAGGTGCATGAGCCTCTACAATTGATGATGGTGTATTCAAAGTGGACAGGATGGCCTACTTCAAGCTCTCAAGGAAAATCAGCCAAACAAAAGATCCTTGATGATGATTGGTGGTCTATTGTGAGGTAATAAATTGCTGATTTTATTGAAAATTAAATATTAGATTGTTGCTTTTCATATTAAATTTCTGATTTAAATATTTTTGTACTTTTTGTTTGCATTTTGTGGATATGTTTGCTCTTTCATCTCACCCTTTGTAGATGTCATTAAATATGCTGATACAAACTCTTCTTGTCTTGGAGAAATATATGAAACATTTGACAATGTGCTTGGGAAGACAAAGAAAACAAATTTGGCCAAGAATCCTACTTTTGAGATATATGAGCAGAATATTAGGCCCATTGTGACGTGGAGGTGGAACACGATGAACACCCGACTTCATATGGCAGCCTACACTTTATATCCAAATTGTTTGTAGAAATGGATGGAAGGGTGCCTCAATGTGATGATTCAGAGGTATTGGATGGGTACACACGGGCCATTGATAAGATGCATCCAAAGTAGTAGGCTTCCTTTCTTCGCACACAATTCCTTGACTTTACAAATCTTTGTGGTTCAACATTGAGTAATGAGCAAGGTTGGATGGAGTTATATTAGGTCAAAGAGATCCTACTGGATGGTGGACATGGTACAAGGGGAATACACCACAAATTGAAGGTGCTTGCCTCTTGCCTCTTTGCACAAGTTGCTAGTTCCTCTGCTATAGAGAGAATTGGTCTACATATGGCTTTATCCACTCCATCAAGTGGAATAGTCTTACCTATAGATGAGCGGAGAAGCTAGTTGTCGTGCATAGTGTTTTTCGACTTCAAGATTGTCAAACTCTAGAGCATTGACAAACTCTAGCTTTATGGTGGGATCAAGGATGTTGATCTTGAAAATGTGATCCGAGTTGATGAGGAGGAGACACCAAGGAAATTGGTTGAGATTCCGATGGATGAGGTGGACCATGACAGAGGTAGTGAATCAAAGGACTTTGATTTTGATGTGGTATTGGGAGATGTAGTTTAGTAGCAATAGTTTACTTTGTTATTTATATTTTGGTTTTCATATCGTAATTGAACATGAAACTATATAGCCGCAGTGTAGCCTTCTGGCATTTTGTATGTTATTTAATATGATATGCATATTGAGAATGAATTTCAAATTATGAATGCATATTGAGTATTGAAATGTTCCAATACTAGTTGAGTATTGAAATGTTGTATGTAGGTTCTATAAGTATAAATGGCATACTTCATCCATGTTTTTATATGAATATAATGTATATGCAAATTTCCCTATATATTTTCAATTTTTCCCTATTTTTTTGTAGTCCCCTTTGCCATCCCCTAGCCATCCCCAAAATTGGCAGAAAAAATTGTCGTCTCGGAAACTTGTCTCCCCATACCCTATTATCCCTGTCACAGAAACTTGCGGGAACCTTGCAAAGAATGAATAGAGAAACAACCCCCAAAATCAACAATAAAAATACCTTGAATATTTTCATTGCCTTCAAACCCTGATTTCGAAAAATCTGCAAAAACCAATGTGTTTTGTTTGTGAAAACACCAAACCAACTAGGGAGGATTTTTCACCACTAAAACTAGGGTATTTGATGAGTGTTTGTCCTCAATCAATCTTGGAAGAACTTCTCTCTTCATTCCAATAGCATCCATTTATGTGTGCAGCATTTGAATAGTGCAAATGAGAGCCTCCATCCCCCTTTTTAATATCATAGGCATCCACTTGAGGGACAAAACATTACATTGTAATGTTTAAACATTAAAGTGAATAAGTAAATGCCACTTAATTACTTTAGTGCAAATATTAAATAATACCATTCATTCTGTAGAAAACTTGCCAAGATATCGGAAAAGGAAATCAATCATGTCAAAACACAACTGATGTTGAAGAATGATGATTGATGCTGAAATGAGCACTGCCTACAAATTGCAATGTCCTCCCAGGATTGATGAGAACAAACCCACAAAAACCCAAAGACTAGTGTAAAAATGAGTGCTTAGTAGAAATAGAAATGTTCTCTATGAATAGAGAATAAACTTTGAAAAAGCCTAGAAGACTACTGCCAAAACGGGCACTAACTGTAAATAGAAATGTTTTCCAATGGTTGAGGAGAAAAAACCCAGATTAACCCAAAACACTTCAAAGAATGTTGTCACCATCTAGAGTACAATTCAAACTACAGCTATCATCAAGTGCCAAGAAAACCCTAAAAACTGAACCAACGGTCGCATAACAAGGTGGTGTTGAAATGGGGATATTACAAAGTTAGTATTGGAGGTTAAGGAACATAGAATCAAGAAATATTTGATTAAGTGGAAATACCTATCACTAGATGATGCCACATGGGAGGGTGAACTAATTATACAACATTCGAATCTTCAATTGCTTGAGGACAAGTGATCTTGAGAAGGGAGGATTGTAATGCCCCCTTTCACTGAGTAGTCAAAAGTGACCCTTTTAGCCGACTTCATTCCTGTGGTTAATTTTGGGCTTTGTTAGGGAATAATTGATTAATTAAATAAGGTTGTCCAATAATGTAGATTTTTGAATGAGTTTAATTTAGTTAATTTAATAAAGTGACTTAAGTGATGTAAAAGATAAATATTATACAATTACTTTATTAAAGTGCTTTAAATGGTATTTGAGCAGTAAATTGATAGTATCTTTAGGTAAGTCTATAGGAAATTATAAAAGCTTGTTTGAAAGCTTATTTGCATAAGCTGGATTTTATTTTTTCCCTTGTGGAATCTTGGCTCTTTCAATGAGAGAGAAACCCTAGGATTAAAACCTTAAGGAAATCGGTTTTGGTGGTGAGACATCTATTCTAGCCAATATGCAGGTGTAATCACATAGGTTTCACATAGGAGCTGAATGATGGAAGATTGTATAATTTTTCAGAGGTTTTCAACCAATCAAAAAAAATTTCCTTCTCCAATTTTTGGGTAAAGATTCATCTTTTTTATTGTGTTTCAAAAGTTATGCCAGGTGAAGATTTGGACACCATGGAATGATGATTTAATGCTAGATGTGAATAATAGATCTTTTTGTGTATGGCTAAGAGATTTTGCTGAGTGCCAGATCTCTCTATTGCTGAATGTGGGAAGATTTGGTGATTTTGAGTGATTGAAATCCTTATTTCTGGCCGCCATTTCCAAAGCTAAGCAGGGCGTGATATGCCTTGTGACTGGCTGTATACATTTTATCTTGCTGGGCATTTAAAAACCTTGGCAGGTGTGAAGGTGTGGACAGATTAAGGCAATTTGGAGTGTCCTTGGCCGGTTGTTTCCTAGCTACACTTGTAAGGCATGAAGCTATCTTCACAAAAGTTCTGAGGCTTGAAATGAGATTTTGGCAGCTGATAACATTTCATTGAAGGTCTGAAACTCATTCAGTTTGCTGGCACTGTTATGGAACAGATTCTATATGATATTGAAGCTGTGGTGTTAAAGTTGGAAGGCCCTTCACTTTTGAGAATGGGAATTTGGTGTTCAGCTGCACATATTCATTTATATTGCATGTTGTGAGAGGTCAGAAAAGTAAATTTATTTCTGTACTTGTTTATTGAACAGCTAACTACAATCTTTAGTTCTCTTCTCTCTAGTGCATAATGATTGTATGGAAAACGTACGTTGTAATGCTTCAACATTTAATAAATGAGTCATCATGGGCAATGAGTTTGTGTTGCAAAAACCTTGTTAAACCATTACAGCAGTAGCAAACATATATTCAACAAAATTTCATTGCATTCAAAGTGTTTGACAAATTACCTATCCACTGGCAAAGTGCAAACTTCTGGCGCAGAAATTTGGGTCAGACCATTACACGAGTATAATGTCAATTGGATTATACCTCCCTAGACTTTTTCATATCTGTTTTCACTGTATAACTGAGAGGAGATTTTATGGTGAATTAGGGTTGACCTAGGAGATTTTGTTTGTTCAAGTCCCTGATTTTTTTATTGCCAAAATGCTTTTAAAGTGCAGTTTATTTCAAAGTTCTTGCTGAGAACATTTGTTTACTGGTGAGAAGAATGAATTATTCACATATCACTGATTTTTTTTTCCTTTGGGTGCCAGTCATTTAAACGAAGCAGTTTTAGTGAGCAGCAGAAATTTTTAAGAATTGATGTTATAGTGCTATCTTCCATTTTGTCTATATCATAAATGTACTTATTTTTTGCCGCAATTTTTGTTTTGACCAGGATTATACATGGCACCGGAGGTTTACAAAAATGAAGAGTTTGATAGAAGTGTGGATGTTTTCTCTTTTGGTCTGGTACTTTATGAGGTATTTTAACCATTCAGGAACAACTATTTCATGTTAAATGATTATTAAGCTGGGCAATGTCTAAATCGTAAACCAAAACGCATATCCTACCAAGGGGGACACTTAGTTTTTTTTTCAACTATTTTCAAACTTCCCTTGTATGTTTTACGTTTTAGTTTACGATTTATCGAATACCATTAAGTTGAGTTACTGAAGGTAGCATTGTGTATAATGTGTTTAAAGTTCCTGATTAGGATAGAGATAAGACATTAAATGCCAAACAATTCCACCCTTTCCATCATGTTCATTGAATGAATTTATCCTACTGTTGAATCACCTTATGAATCTCAAACATGAGACAATACAAGCATTGTAGGAAATGAGAGGAGACACATGAATGCCCTATTATTTTAAGACAATGCATACATCACAGGCCATGCATGTGGCAGAGTCCTAAACTACATACATGTAGAAGCGTTACATGCCATAAACTTGGAGGTTAAAACCTCTAATCTCTTGATATGTTGATTTTCCACCCTATACACCTTTTAGGTTTAATATGACACTGTGTCACTAATGCTGCAATTTGATCGTTGATGATGTTAACATTATGTTTAGAAATGGTGCATAATTTGGGCTTGAAATGTAATCCACACCCAAAATCCGTACTAGTTTACATGTTTATAGAAGGGTGATCAACCAATAATGGCTGAACTATGCAATGCAAATTTCCACATTGGAAAGTACCAAGATGAGGCAGTGTGTGATGAAACAACCATGGATGCCTACCATGTGTTGCCGAGTAGACTTTAGAAGTATGACAAAAAATAACTCAGTGAATGACGGGAGAAAGTACATGTACAAATTCTCCAAGGATAAGGAGGTTTGAGTTATTTTGCATGAAAGAAGTGGGAGAATGTAGTAAGTTGGTAGTTTCAGGAAAGAAATCTGAAGTGGAATTTGAAGTCAGAGGTACGTTGCAAGAAAGGGAAGTCTACGATGTAGAAGGGACTCCATAACAGGAGGATTCCTTTGATGGACGACCTTCATCTGAAAGTGCAGATACGTAAGTGCAACACGCATGAATTTGAGATATGAATTAGTATGAAGGGTGGAGATTATCCTTATGCTAAAACAATTGAGTGAAGGGTTGCTGCAGAATCTGAATAGGAGAAAATCATTTTGGAATGGTTTAGTCTTTAGTGTTGTACACGTGTGCACTTACTGTAGAGATCAATAGAAGTGCATTGGAATAAAGAAGAGAGAAAGTATAGCATCTGGTGGGGAGGCTTGGCAATAGAACATGACAAGGTAAATGAGTGATACAGAGAAGGAAACAAAAACTTTAGAATAAACGAAAAAGGAAATAAGTATAGTACCACGAGGATCATCTCCCTTGTTGTAATGTCCCCTTTTTGGGATTGCCCTAATTTTTGCCCTAGAATCACAAATTCCATGCATGAACAGCCTAACATAAACATGTAACCAATGTAATCGATGTAATAATGTAATTGTACTAAATAACTATGCTGAGATCAATAATGGTGTAATGTCCCCATCTAGATCTGCAATAGTTTTTGCACAATTCTCCCAAGCAGCACTCAAATAGCTATATTGAAGTATACCCCCGGAATATTTAACCCCAAACTCCCAACAATTTTCAGAATTTATGAAAACAGATTGATTTATGCAACAAATTTCAGAATAACCAATAACTAACCAGCAATTACTCAGATTTAAACAGCTTCTCAGAATTGTTATTGCATTATAATATTTAGAAATACAATAACAGAAAAAAATCCAATCTTATAAAAAGTAGTAACAATCCGATTGGAAATTGATTATAAAATGTAAGGACAAGTGAGACACCTAGTGTGACGTCTCCAACGGACAATGGGTTTCTGTCTTCTGTCTTCCGGCTCGAGGGTTTCTGTCCTGAAGCTGGTTGAAAGCTAAATGCTTCCCAAATATCTCTCCAAGAGAGAAAATGAGAAACCAAAACCATAACACAAGCATAAAGAGAATGAGCCTCTGAAGATCCTTTCGTAACCATCCCTGTGTCTCTTCATTATCCTTTGCTTGACTCTTCATATTTCTCTGTGTCTTCTGACAGTCCCAACCGGTGCTGAGAGGGGAGGGGTGAATCGGCACCTTTAAAACTTTTCCCTTTGAAGCAGGTGAAGTATACTTATAATTGCAAGCTAAACAGATCTAAGCATAAAATAACATCAAGCAATCAATCACACTGTGACACCAGATTTATCACGTGGAAACCCGAATAGGGTGAAAACCACGGTGTGAGGTGACCTCACAAATTATGTACTCTTCTGGAGTACGCCCTGTTAGGAGCCTTCTCAGTTAAAGGATTACAATACATTGTTAGGTGCGACCCGGTTAAGGGATTTATTAAAATAAGGCCGGTTAGTGCCTGCCTGGTTAAAGGACTTAGAACACCTTTCAAGATGTCACCCGGTTAGGGGATTTGATACAAGGGACCTGTTAGAGTCCACCCAAATACTAGGATTTAACTATTGTAATTGCTAGAGAACAATAGAAAGATTGACCTTTTATAAATGGCTTTTCATAGCTTGATAAGATCTCTGTTTGTGCTCAACTGAGAAGCATCACCGGTTGCTGCAGGTGTGTTCTCCTCTGTTGTTGTGCTTCTCTGCACACTCTTCTTTCTCTCTTTTTCTTTCTTCTTTTCACCCTAGCTTCTTCAGCATACAGGTTCACTCTTTTACTCGGCAGAATGCAGGCAACTCATATTCTCAACAGGCAGAAGAATATATAGAGTTCTTTCCCTAATTGCACCTCTCATGCATGACCTGGCTTTAGATTCTTTTCGGATACACAGAGGAAACATCTGATGCATGCTCTTTCTTTATCTTCTTTATGAAGAAAACAATAGATGTGTGTCAATCACCTTTCTCTCATAAGAGATAACTCTTCGTTTTAAAGCCACAGATCCCGACTTTGAAACTTTTAGACGCACCTCAAACCGATCACCATGTTAACTCAAAGTCTTCCGGATTTAGTGCAAGAAATCCCAGTCAAAGAGTTGGTTGAAACAGATAGTTGACTTGACTTCCTCTGTTCATACCGGAGTCATTATTAGATCGGTTGAGATCCTCATGTTGTGAACAGGTAAGAGTTTTTGACCTGTCACAGTCCCTTCCTTTGCTTTACCGGTCGCACATTCCTCAGTTGTGTTATTGACACTGGTTTGTACTTTTACTTTTTCTGTGCATGTCTACACCGGTGGTACCCTAGTCCTCGGTTGACAGTTAAATCCTTCTTTCCTTGACTATATTCATTACCCAATTGCTAATGCTTTGTGTAGTGATCGGTTGCTCTTGATTACAGTCTTTTCTTTCTTGCGTGTTGTCGCCAGTTGCCAAACTAGCCTCTTTTCATACAGATCTCCTTACATCTTAGGACTATAGAGAGATGACAAATCTCTATCCACTTTATCCACTTTTGCCAATCATTGACAATACTGTTACCGGTAGTAGGCTTACCGGTTACCATTTCTTAATGCCAACAATCTCCCCCTTTGGCATTGATGGCAAAACCTTGATGGGCAATCTTATTATCATATCACCGGTTTACTGTGTTTACTGAGCTTGCATATTTGTATCACTGCTATTGCCACTGCCAGTTATCTATCTTTATTGCCAAACTCTCTCCCTTTTTGACAATAATGCCAAAGGCCAGTCAGAAAGACTAACTTTATCTAATCTGCTCCCCCTACGAGCAGCAATCCTTTTCATCAGTCCAAAAAAAATGAGGTGTAACCCTCTGTTGAAGCATAATGAACTGATGAGCTCCCTTGTAGGTTTACTGAAGATCATGAACGGGTATCACCCCTAGTTTGCCTCTGAGATACTCAAAAGTACTCTTTGGTAATGACTTTGTGAAGATATCAGCAATTTGTTCCTTTGTGGGAACATACTCCAATCTCACCTCCTTGTCTTGTACCAATTCTCTCAAGTAATGATACTTGATGGCAATGTTCTTTGTCTTGGAGTGCATGACAGGGTTCTTGGATATGTTAATTGCACTGGTGCTATCACAATAGATAGCTATCAGTTCAGGTATTTGTTCTTTGATTCCTTCCAGAAGTTGTTTGATCCAAATAACCTATGCGCAATTGATTGCTGCAGCAACATATTCAACCTCTGCAGTAGATTGTGAAATGCAATTTTGTTTCTTACTTGTCCAAGAAACAATTCTTCCACCGAGAAAGAATGCACCACCACTTGTGCTCTTTCTGTCATCAATGTTGCCAGCCCAGTCTGCATCAGTGTATACTTTTACTTCGAATCCTCCCTCGTGTGGAAACCACAAGCCGTATTCCTCAGTACCTTTTAGATATCTGAAGATTCTCTTTACTGCTATCAGATGTGTCTCTTTGGGATTAGCAGAGAATCTTGCCACTATGCCAACTGCATGTGCAATGTCCGGTCTACTGTGAAAAACATACTGTAATTTCCCTATCATGGACCAATACATTGTTTCATTCACTTCTTTTGCATCATCCTCCTTTGATAACTTGAGGTTAGTTATCATTGGGGTTCCAACTGGTTTAGATTCTTCAAGTCCAAAAGTCTTAAGAATTTATTTTATATACTTGCACTGAGAGATAAAAATACCTTCTTTTAGCTGATGGACCTGTAGTCCAATGAAGAATTTTATGGCGCCGATCATAGACATCTCAAATTCTTTCTTCATCTCTTCAGCAAAGGCTTTGCTCATCCTATCATCTCCTCCAAAGATGATGTTGTCCACAAAGATCTCAGCAATCAGATTTCCATCTTTTCCGGTCTTGAGATACATGTTGTTGTCCCCAGTCCTTGTGAATTCTATGGTCAGAAGGTATGAATGCAACCTCTCATACCAAGCCCTTGAGCTTGCTTAAGCCCATAAAGAGCTTTTTTCAACTTACAGACCATACCACCATCTTGTGCAGATGTGAAGCTTTCCGGTTGTTCAATGTAGACTTCTTCTAGTATTCCGTTCAGGAATGCAGACTTGACATCCATCTGATATACTTTGAATCTTTTGTGGGCGGCATAGGCGAGAAGAATTCTCACTCCTTCCAATCTGGCCATCGGTGCAAAAGTTTCTCCATAGTCCAGTCCAGCTTCCTGGGCATACCCTTTACAGACCAGTCTTGCCTTATTTCTTATTAGTTTCCCTTCCTCATTCAGCTTGTTCCTGTAGACCCACTTGGTCCCTATGACATTCTTGTCCTTTGGTCTTTTGCACAAGCTCCCATGTATCATTCTTTTCGATTTGCTCAATTTCTTCTTCCATGGCCTTGACCCAATTTTCATCTTCTAGAGCTTCCTTGGTGGATTTGGGCTCTATACAGGAAAATAAATAGATATTCTCTTTGGCCTTTTTCTTGGTCAAGACATTAGCATGTTAGTCACCAATAATATTGTCAGTGGAGTGATATGTGACATACCTTGGGAGAATCGGTCGCTGTTCCCAGTCAGGCTCTTCCGGTTGAGCAATTTCTACATCATGATTGTGAACATCTTCTTGTTCACCGTTCTGTGCTTCAGATACAGTCTCCTGTACTAGATGTCTGTTCATATGGTGTTCTCTTTCATCTTTAGTTACTGGTTCATTGAACTCAAAGGCATTTCCTTCAATTTGACCTTCAAGACTGTCATGATCATTATGACCAGTCTTCTTAATCGGTTCTGAAGATTCATCAACTTTTACATTGCTGCTTTCAATTATTTTGCCCGTTCTCTTGTTCAGACACCGATAGGCCTTACTTTTGGTAGAGTAACCCAAAAATGTTCCTTCATCGGTCTTGGGATCAAACTTCCCAGAGTACATATCTCTTTTGATGTAGCATTTACTACCAAAGATTTTGAAGTAACCTACACTAGGAGTATGTTGGAACCATAGTTCATAAGGAGTCTTACTGATTCCCTTTTTGACTTGAACACGGTTCAGTGTGTAGACAGCAGTGCTGATGGCTTCTCTCCAGAAGTGATGAGGAAGATCTTTTTGAATCAACAGGGTTCTAGCACAGTTGATCAGAGTCCTGTTTCTTCTTTCTGCTACTCCATTTTGCTAAGGAGTCCTTGGTGTAGATAGCTGTTGTTGTCGGGATAATTGTATGTACGGGTTATTATATTAGTAAAGTATTATGTTACTCTCGGTCGTTAGCGACCGAGAGGTTAGACAGTTACGTCATGACGTTTCGGTCGTGGCCCTTCGGGTACTTTATATACTCTCTCGGAGGTTGGACATGAGATATGATTGTATGATCATTACGATGTAAATGTACTTGCCAGTATGGAATGATTAATGAAAGTATTTATTATTCTATGATACATTCTGTGTTTATTATATTTCCTGTACTATGTCTGTGCAATACTAAGTTTACCCCAGCAGGTAAACATCTGGCGTCGTTGCCTAGACGTACTCGGGAAGAGAGTTGAGGGAAGGATTTATGCCCAATGTCTTAAATAAAGATAGAAATAAAAAGGCACGAGATGACGAAGTGGAAGCTGCACAAAAGGCTTTGATCTCCGCGCAACAGCGTGAACGTTGGTGTACGCTGAGGCAACTTGCCAAAGACCAGCTTGCCGGAGGGTTGCCCGAAGGGAACCCCGGAAGTGGTACGGAAGGTGCAGGGGCCGACTGGGAATCATTCATCTCGCCGGAACATTGGAGAGTGCGGAGTAGAGAAGAACTACTCAAAGAAACACGACTTAGACAAGTCTTGCTTCAGGAAGAGCGAGACCAGTTTGAAGACTTGAACCGCACGTGGCGTGCGGAGGAAGGGAACTACGAAGGTGAGCGCATTGCTGAAGGCACACGGGGAAGCACAACCGAAGGCACACGGGAAGGTACAACCGAAGACACACGGGACGCGCAGGCAAACCCGCCATTGGAGCCAATGACTCCACACAATACGGTTCCACCTGCTACACAAATACAAGTACCATTAGTAATCAGCCAAGGGAATGTGGGCGCTAGTTCTAGCACAAGCGGTGCAGGAGCACAAAATCTACCGCGCACGCAACAACCAAAATCAGCCCGACCAACCATGGCGACACATAAGGAAAAGTTGCCAAAATTCCACGATGATGGAAAGGACGATCTAGTACGGCATTGCCGTACGTGTGAAACCATCTGGGCAGCCAATGGGGTGACTGACCAGAATGAATGGATGAGGCAGTTCCCCGCCACACTGAGAGGTGTGGCCATTGACTGGTATGCGGATCTGGATAGAACGAACATAACCACATGGGATGACCTGATGGGGGGATTCGAGAAAGAATTTCGGCTACTACGAGATGATAATGAGATAGTCTCAGAGATTTATGGAACGAAGCAAGGGAAGAGGAAGACCGTACGAGCGTATGGCCGCTGGCTAAAGGAATTAGTCGGAAAGATGGAAAGCCAACCGGCTGACGGCCTAAAGAAGAGGTGGTTTGTTGAGGGCTTGAATCCTAAGCTACGACGGAAGATGAAAATTGTGCCTCCGACATCCTACAATGATGCATACAATCGGGCCATGGACTTGGAAAGCGAAAATAAGACGGCCAAAAAGAAGAAGAATAGATCTTCGTCATTCGAAGACGATACGTCCGAAGAGGAGAGTAGCAGTGACGAGAAGCCGAAGAAGAAAGTCACGGCCCTTCAGAAGGATATGGAACGGATGTTAAAAGAGTTTAAGACAATGAAGGGGACAACAAGCAAGGATGATGAACTGTGGTGCACGGATTGTAAGGAGAGCGGCCACACGAAGGGTGCCTGTCCCAAGAAGGCATTCTGTGACATCTGCCAGATTATGGGACATTCTACGAAGGAATGCCCATACAATTTGAAGGCGCGTAACCAGCAAGTGCTCTATACACAGGAGCAGCCTTCCACATCAGATTCAAACAATAACGCATCTTCCGGAGGCTGT
The DNA here is from genome assembly GCA_027943335.1 of Chamaecyparis obtusa. Lineage (NCBI taxonomy): Eukaryota > Viridiplantae > Streptophyta > Pinopsida > Cupressales > Cupressaceae > Chamaecyparis > Chamaecyparis obtusa. Next base: position 9,111,926 of record BSBK01001399.1, on the reverse strand, counting down.
CGGGGAAACCGAGGAGGCGGAAGAGGGAATAATAATAATTCCACCCGAAGCAGGGTCCAGTATGACGCGAAGGGACGCCCAATGATCCAATGTAGGGCATGCAACCAATGGGGTCATTACGCAAGCGAGTGTAACAATAATGACGCCCCTCAGCAGCTGTGTTGGTGGTGCGGCCCTGGGGTCCATGAAGATGCTAATTGTCCGAAGTCTGGCGTAGGGGCCAATTTGATTGATATCGAAGGCAACACATGGATTAAAGAAGCTATACTTGCTCTTACTCGAGGGCAAACGAAGGAAGCCCGCTACCCCCATCCCCGAACGGAGAAGCAGAGAATGGCGGAGGCAAGGGAGGAAATAGAAAAGATGATGAAAGCCCAACGGGGAGAGACACACAAATCATCCGGACCGTACTGCACAGACGCGGAGAGGAACATTGTACGACAGATGCTTCAACTAGAGGTGCCTGTCAAGCTGGAGGACCTCCTATACACCATGCCTCAATTGGGGACAGTGCTGTTGGGTACAAAGGTTGATAAACCCAAACCGAGACACACGGATGTTTCCGTATCGGGAAACTCGGTGACAAATCCAATGCTGCTCGCCGTCAACAATGGTAGACATCCAGCCGTGGTGGAGATGGGCATCCTGGGCACCATCCTAACGGATACTATAGTAGACGGCGGATCTGGGGTAAACATCCTCCCGGAGGACACATGGAAAAAGCTAGGAAAGCCCACTCTGTGGCCACCTACGTTTAATCTGCTAAGTGCCGACCAGCACGGGATTAAACCCCTCGGCACGTTGATGGCACAACAAGTCACCGTGGGTGCACAACCATTTGTGCTCGACTTCGTGGTCATTCCATTGAAACAGAAAGGGTATGATGCCATACTCGGAAGAGGATGGCTGGTGGTAGCGAAGGCAAACCACAACTGGAAACGGAATACACTCTCGATGGAGAGCGGAGGCAAGAAATTTACTATTGATCTCCGGACCCAGTTGGTGAGCGAGGAACTTGCCTCTTCCTCGGGATTCGAATCCGAAGGGGAGAATGACCCACGAGACGAAGGCAAAGAGGGGATGAATCCGGATGCCGAAGGGATACTAAAACTCGGAGGATGCTGTTCGGAGGATGACACAGACTCATTAAATGGATTGTTCCATTGGCAGCAGGAGGACTATGAGATGTTCTCACCCTCCTGCAATGCATTAAGCGTCGAAGAAGAAGAGCCAGATCAATATCCTCTAGAGTACGGGGAGTATAAGGAAGGAGAAGCTACAATGGACACCGTACTTGCACATTAGTTTAAAAACAAGGAGGCTATGAAGTATGAAGAACCGACGGTGAAACCTTTGAATCTGGGTACGGAGACGGATGAGAGAAATCTGAAAACCATCGCCACGGGAGACGACTGGAATCTTGTGTGGAAGATTGTAATCGTCAAACTCTTTATTCTCCTTCTTATTATGTACGGGAAGGAGACTGTGGTCCTTGTAGAATTTATGGTTCCAAGCTTTTGGATCACCATTGAAAACAGACTCGGCGACAAGGAGAGGGAACGAATACACACTCTGTGGACTCTCGACGAACGGATACATGACGGCAGCAATGGGACCAAATTGAAACTTTACCCGGAGAGGATGGATCCGAAAGGAGGGACAGAGCAACCGAGAGGGACTTGACAGGCGTCCGTACGGGTGACCAGAGAAGCCTCCGGACAGAAAATTGAAAAACACCCGTACGGCTATGCATGACCGTACGGTGGAAAAAAAAATATTAAAAAAAGAAAAAAAAAATGAAAAAAAAATATATTAAAAAAAATAAAAAAATAAAAAATATATATATATAATAAAAAATTGAAAAAAAAACAATTGTCATTGTACGGAACCGTACGACACCGTACACTGCATGACATTATCAACTACCGTACGACACCATACGGCAATTCAAAAGTGCAAGTCAAAACCACCGTACAGCGTTATAAGGTGTCGTACGGCTATCAAACAAAAGCTTGAGTTTTAAACTATCGCACAACAGTCACACCGTACAGTACGGCAAGGAACGAAATTGCAAGTTAAGCGCACCGTACGGCAATTAAGACCGTACGCAATCAAGGGCCGTACGGCGCCAGCAGGACGAGTTGAAATTGCAAGGTACACTCACGTCAGTACGGCAATTATTGTAGATATGTCCGTATGGCGGAGGGAGTGAGAAGGCATCGTACGGAGTTGTATGGCAAGTCTTTGGAGGGATTTGAAATACAACGTACGCTGCTCCCAATACGGACACATTTTCGTACGGTCAGAGGATAAACCATACCCTAGGGATCGTGAGCAACATTTCGTCCAGCATCAGCAACCGTACAGTTAGAAGAGATTGTTTAGCAGTAGCAACATCGTCGTACGATAGAGAAAAGGGAAAATAAATAAGAACAAGGAAGGACTGGCACCAGAGCAAGGAGAAGTTTTAAAAAAAAACAAAAAAAAAAAACGACGACAAATCAAAACAGTTCAAAATTAGTAACTTATGGTACCGAAGGGAAGGGCATAATGAGGTAGGAAGGAAAACATAAGTGCTTTACAGAAAAGAGTATGGGATCAGAAGAAAATCACAAAATGGTGTGTTCCATAGACTTCTGTGTGGGTTTGAGAGTGCTAAATTGGTCTTGGCAGCGGGGGTGCTGCCCCTCGACCCCGCTGGGGGCGTTGCCCCCTAGACCCCCAGTCAGTTCAGTTATCAGCCCTTAGAGAGTGTGACCTGTTGATGAGATCGGAGCTGCTACAGGCATGGAGTGTCTGCATGCCGGAGGTGAAGAGAGCACTGGAGCAAGTCTTTCAAGAGGGGTACTATGCTTTGAGGCACTTGGAGTAGGTGTTGGCTAGACGTGAGACTGTCTTGGTGGATGCACAGAGAGCTCGGGAGGAGCTGACCACCCAGTTGGAGGCAGTAGAGCAACACTTGGCTCAACGTAACCAGGAGTTGGAAGCAGAGAAGTTGGCACGGGTGGCTATCAAGGTCAGATTGGCTAGGGAGATAGTATGGTGTTAGCGGAGGCTATAGCTGCACAATATGTTTTGGAGACAAGTTTGGTGCAAGCATGGGAGGAATGGGATGTGATGAAAAAAACCTACTGGACGCAGCATTGATGGGGAGGGCGGCACTTCATCTTTTCAGGGACGCCCCTCTGCCCCTTCTCAGTGATTTTCTTCTTCTATATGGTGTATTTCATCTCCCTGTTGTAAGTCGTCGGAGACGACTTTTTTTTTTTTTTGGGGGGGGGATGATGTTGTTGGGATAATTGTATGTACGAGTTATTATATTAGTAAAGTATTATGTTACTCTCGGTCGTTAGCGACTGAGAGGTTAGACAGTTACGTCACGACATTTCGGTCGTGGCCCTTCAGGTACTTTATATACTCTCTCGGAGGTTGGACATGAGATATGATTGTATGATCATTACGATGTAAATGTACTTGCCAGTATGGAATGATTAATGAAAGTATTTATTATTCTATGATACATTCTGTGTTTATTATATTTCCTGTACTATGTCTGTGCAATACTAAGTTTACCCCAGTAGGTAAACAGTTGTCTCTTTATTCAATGTTCCTCACAATAGTGAGTGAACTCTTGAGAGGTGTATTCACCTCCTCTGTCTGATCTCAAACACTTCAAGCTTTTACTGATTTCTTTTTCCACTCTAGCCTTGTAGATTTTGAACTTGTGGAAGGCCTCTGATTTCTCTCTAAGAAAGAGTGCCCACATCATTCTTGAGAAGTCATCTACAAAGAGCATGAAGTACCGGTCTCCATAATAGCTCTTTGTCTTCATTGGTCCACACAATTCTGTGTGCACAAGATCTAGAACATTTTCAGCAGAAAAAGATTTATTGTTGAAACTTGTTCCTATCAGTTTTTCTAATTGGCAATCTTTACAAACACCACTGATAGGTTTTGTAATCTTAGGGAGTCCTCTAACCGATTTCTTTTTACTCACCTTGACAATACTGTCAAAGTTTATATGGCAGAATCTCTTGTGCCATAACCAGCTAATGTCTTATTTGGAGATAAGACAGATTTTGCTTGATTCTCCTTTGACTAAAGCTATGAGACAAGCTCCTTCCATTGAGTCTAGGTAGAACAGATTACCTATGCTTTGTCTACCGGTTGGAACATGGGTTCCAAACTGATTCTTGACTATACAGGAACCTTGTTCGAATTCCAACAGGAATTCTTTGTTATTCAATTGTGCAACACTCATTAAATTGTACTTGAGTCCTTCAACCCAGTACACATCTTCACAGACAGCATTGTTGCAGAGTGCAATAGAACCTTTACCTTTAATGGCACAGGGAGCATTATTTCCAAAGGTAACCGATCCGCTGTCATTGAGCTCTAGGTGGATGAACTTGTTCTTATCACCGGTCATGTGGTGAGTGCAACCACTATCAATGATCCAGTCATCATACTGATGAGATCTTGAGATAAGTGCTATTTCACTTACCATTGGGCTCTCCTCCTTTATTGCAACAAATGCAATTTTTGGATCCTCAAAGTCTTGAGATTAATTGTCTGTGACTCCCTTTGCAAGATAGCATTCCTTCTTTTCTTTTCTCTTGAACCAATCTCTCTTATCTTTATTATCATTATTTGGACATCTGGCAGCAATATGTCCTATCTTGTTGCAAGAGAAGCATTTCAGAGGAAGCTTTCCTTTGTACTTCCCTTCCCTCTGGGAAATCTCCTAGCGATGAGGGCTTCGAGCTCATCTTGCTCCATCTCTTCTGAAAGCAGATTCTCAACAAGGTTACCAATCTTACCGGTAGAGCAGTTATCGGTTTCTCTTCCCTTTTTGGTGGAAGAGATATTGACAGAAGACTTAAATGCTGCCTCTTGAATGGGTAAGCTATTATCAAAATTACTTAATTCAAAAGCAGCCAGTTTACCGATTAGGGAATCTAGGGTGACTTGATCTTTGGTCACTAACCTGAGCTCTTGAATAGCAGAGATCTTAATGGCATACTGAGGTCTGAGAGTTCTCAGTATTTTGCTAACCACCTCCTCTTCACTGAGCTTTCCTCCAACGCTTTTGATGGAGTTGATCACCTCTTTGATCCGATTGCTGTATTGCTCAATGTCTTCTCCTTCATTCATCCTCATGTCATCATACTTTCCTCTGAGGCTTTCAACCTTGGCTCTTTGAACATTTGGGTCTCCTCCATTTACCACTTGCAACTTGGCCCACATCTTGAAAGCAGATTCTAGATGTTCTATCTCAGCATAGACATGATCAGGTAGTGTGCTGGCTATCATATCCATAGCAGTCGTGTGCTCAGTCTTGATCTTCAGTTCATCAGGTGTTAGGATGCCGGAGGGTTTGGTGTAATCAGTGGTTACATGATTTCAGTATTGCTCTCCGGTGGTCTTCATATACAGCTTCATTCTACTGCACCACAAAGTAAAATTTTCTTTTGAAAACTTTGGTGCTTTTCTCATCATTTTGCCTTTTTCTTTATGCTGTTTAAACTGTAAAGAAAACAAGACTTGGCTCTGATACCAATTGATAGTCGGTTAAAAGATTACAACACACTGTTAGGTGCGACCCGGTTAAGGGATTTGATACAATAAGGCCGGTTAGTGCCTGCCTGGTTAAAGGACTTAGAACACCTTTCAAGATGTCACCCGGTTAGGGGATTTGATACAAGGAACCTGTTAGAGTCCACCCAAATACTAGAATTTAACTATTGTAATTGCTAGAGAACAATAGAAAGATTGACCTTTTATAAATGGCTTTTCATAGCCTGATAAGATTTCTGTTTGTGCTCAATTGAGAAGCATCACCGGTCGCTGCAGGTGTGTTCTCCTCTACTGTTGTGCTTCTCTGCACACTCTTCTTTCTCTCTTCTTTTTTCTTCTTTTCACCCTAGCTTCTTAAGTATACAGGTTCACTCTTTTACTCGGCAGAATGAAGGCAACTCATTCTCAACAAGCAGAAGAATATATAGAGTTCTTGCCGTAATTGCACCTCTCATGCATGACCTGACTTCAGATTCTTTTCAGATACATCACTCAGTGAAGTGTCAATTCACAGAGGAAACATCCGATGCATGCTCTTGCTTTATCTGCTTTATGAAGAAAACAATAGATGCGTGTCAATCACCTTTTTCTCATAAGAGATAACTCTTCATTTTAAAGCCACAGATTTCGGCTTTAAAACCTTCAGACGCGCCTCAAATCGATCACCATGTTAACTCAAAGTCTTCCGGATTTAGTGCAAGAAATCTCGGTCAAAGAGTTGGCTGAAACAGATAGTTGACTATGACTTCCTCGGTTCATACCGGAGTCATTACTAGATCGGTTGAGATCCTCATGTTGTGAACAGGTAAGAGTTTTTGACCTGTCATAGTCCCTTCCTTTGCTTTACCGGTCGCACATTCCTCGGTTGTGTTATTGACACCGGTTTGTACTTTTACTTTTTCTATGCATGTCTACACCGGTTTTACCCTGGGCCTTAGTTGAGAGTTAAATCCTTCTTTCCTTGACTATATTCATTACCCGGTTGCTGATGCTTTGTGTAGTGACCGATTGCTCTTGATTACAGTCTTTTCTTTCTTGCATGTTGTCGTCGGTTGCCAAACCAGCCTCTTTTCATACAGATCTCCTTAGATCTTAGGACTATAGAGAGATGACAAATCTCTATCCACTTTATCCACTTTTGCCAATCAATGACAATACTATTACCGGTAGTAGGCTTACCGGTTACCATTTCTTAATGCCAACATCTTCATCATTCCACTTTAAATAACGTCTCCATTTAATAATAAAGTGGCATAATAAATAAATGATTAAATCTTTTGGCATTAAAATATATATCCAATCAAACTCAGAGACCCATGTGTGATAGCTTGTCGGAATGCTCTTGGCGAGACGCTCTAGGTCCAATACTGAAGTGGCCAAAAGACTAAATCCTGTTGGCTTACTAAAAATGGTAAGTACCTGAAACCTTGTCGAAATGACCTCAATTAGTCTGCAACTGGAAGTGCCTAAGCTGAAACTCGCACTAAACTCCGTAAAGACTTGGTTAGCCTATTGGATCTTGGTGGAATGGGCTAACGATGAATCAGAACATAAAGGGCTAGAAAGGGGACATTACAGTCCTCCCTTCCTAGAGATTTCTTTCCCTCAAGCAATCAACATTTGCATGCTGTGACCAGAATACCTAGATCCCAGGTCAACCTCAAGAAAACTGCTCCAATCCGCTGAGCTACTCTGATACGAGCAATATATCTAGAATTGTGAAGCCACTCATCCATATACCATTGAAGTGATGCACCAATCATGCCAATACTAGGATCCCATACTATTATGTTGTCATGGCCATCAGATATGAGGAGATAGAAATGTCCCAAGGGGGTATCAACACTGAACAACTCTCCATCTGTGAGTGACCTCCCATGTAAATGTATACCACTCCTCATAGGCATACACTAAATCATAACTGTCCATCCTAAACTGCTGATGTAGGAATCAAACTGCTCAATAGCTGAAATCAACATCAAAGGTGCTGAGAGGCTAATACTACAATCATCAGTCTGAAATGAACTTGGATACATCGGTGTCATGTGTGAGGGAAAGACTAAGAATCCATCCCCTAAGATAACACTATAACTCCCTTCAATCCTCAACCATGGTCTATTCAGCTGCTGAAGCAAGGAGTCCATCCAACTTGTATGTAAGTCAGAAACTGAAACCATGTGTAAGCTGATTGAAGAATGAACAACAATGTTATTTCTAAAAATCAATTCACCACAACCATCCCGTGACCAAAGTTCACCCCTAGAAACTGCAACTGGGTCCCAAATCTTGCAGTCAAGACCATCCTCATCACTGAAATCAGAAAAATCTTCCTTATCCAGCTCAAAAAGTGGATTATCAAAAGTCCAATCAGCATCCACTTCAAACAGAGAATTGTCTACTATCTGAATGTGATCCAAAACTTTGTTACTTGATCTCTTGGGGCAGCTATCCAAGTCATAAGTCTGCTGAATGCTATCAAGTTCATTAATTACTTCCTGGAAAAACTCCTGCCTTCCTTTGTCCTCCTGTTCCCTGGATTGATGGGTGACAACAATCTGATTTTCCGCTTCATGAAGAGCAACCCGTGTATCATCCAATGCCTCTTGAGCATCCTTAATCTCCATGTTGAACTTATTAACCTCATCCTCTTTTTCCCTCAATTGATCAGCATATATTTCAACAACCTTTAAAAGATAATCCCTATCTGAAAGCAAACATAAATAATCTGATTTTATAGATTCAAAGGCTATTTTGGCTGCCTGCAAATCAGAAACAAGAGGATCTCCTTCCATTCCTTTTTTATTCTTTTCCATTTGAGCCTTCCTGTAGAGGTCCTCAATAAACCTGTGAGTGTCATCATAACATACGAGGGCTGCAACAACCATATTTTTAGTAACCTTTAGTTGATTCTTAAAAACATGCTTCTCACCATTGTCATATTGAAATGCATTTTCTGAGTGCTCATCATCATCCTGAATTGCAATCTATGATTGGCTCTCTATTTTATTGTCATGTATAAATGAGTTGCTGCTATAGGAGACACATGATTCATCACATCTCTCAAGCATGTCATCATAGGCCTTGAATTCTTGGTTTGTTTGATTTGCATCATGACATGAAGTGTTATAAACTTGCTTAAAAACATCCAACATGCTCTCACATTGAGTATGACTATACTCAATAGAACGTTTGTCAATTTCAATCTCTAAGTCACCAATGTAGAGTTTTGAATATTCCATACCTTTGACAATAGATGAATTCATGTCATCACCACTAATTGTGTTATTTTGTGGGGGCAAAATGATGAAATTCTTATTATCTCCATTGCTGGTCTGAATTTCCTTGGCTGCCTCATCTTCATTACAATCACCACAAACATGATTAGATGTCCAAGTTTTCTGACATGTGAAACAGATCTGCTCTCATTTGATTCTTGCTCATTTTTGGAGATCCCGCGACCTGTATGCCTACATTTATTAGCTCATCTTCAGTCATAAACTTCTTGAACATTTCAGTTTTGTGCTCAATCAACCTTTTGGAGAATTCACATGCAGTGGATGATACAATTTGTTTGCATGTTTGCCAACAAATCAAATTGCAGCTGTTTGCATGTATCGTCTTTTTCATCTAGGATTAAGGATATTATTGTGTGCATGCAAGCCTTCACATTATGTGGATGATGCTTCCTAATTTCAGTCAAGAAATATTGAAAAAGTTGAAGAATCAAGTCATTACATTCAAGATCAATCATAATTGCAATTGATCTGACCTTTGTCATAATTTCTAAGATGTTAACCCTCTTAATAAAGTTAGGGCCTTTATCATCATGTAACCCCTGAAAACTCTTCGCAAACAACTGCAAAACATTCCTCAACACATCATCATTATAGGCTACTATAGGAGCTGTTATCCATGTAATCTCACTGAGACATGAAGCCACTGCAAGTCTAACATCTTTATGTGGATGTTCCATAAACCTGTGCTGGACCAAAGCAAGCATTGAGGGCTGCAAGGCCCAATTCAGTAGCTTCTAATCTGATTGATCAACTTTAGATAGATATGAATCTAGTTCTTCTAATTTAGAAAGAACATCATCGGGAAATTTCATACACTCTAATTGTAAACCAATCAGATACAACCAGTTCCCTACTGCCTCTTCTTTTGGTAAATCCCTGAGCTGATCACTATTAAATGTTTCATTAAATTCTTTTGAGAAAAGATTGCTTTTCAGATTTTCCATTGTCTTAATTTTCTGAATTTTCACTATTTTTTATGCACGTTTCCCAAAATTGTAAAATGCACAGAAAGGTCCTACCATCGGAATAGGCTACCCTGTTTCACTCTTCTCCTTCCAATAGTTTTGTCAAACAATTTGTTGTGTTACAGACTTACAGATATATCTATAGAGTTACAAAACATTGATTGCAGAATAGAACTCACAAGAGATGACATGTCGTAACAGTCAAATATCTATGCAACTACAAAACAACTCTGTCATAGAATTAATTCAGTTCCATCTCAATCTTCAGAACAGTCATAAGCTTCTGAGTTGACCTGAAGTGACAACACATTTTAATGAAATCACCAGCACAATCTGCTACATTATTTACTCACATACGAAATATGATTTCCCCTCCACAGAAACATGCAAAGATATAGTCTGATATGAAGAACAGAGGTTATAAGCACATTACTATACACCTGGTGAACAACACAGAGCCAACCTCATTTAGTCACAGCCGTAGTGGACGTCTGCTGTAGCAAAAGCATATGGCAATACTTCCATCTTCAACTCTAAATCTTCATATGCGAACAATAGAACTTCTACGACAGCTAATACGTCATCAGCAAAAGTGGACTGGAATCTATTGATCGCTTGTATGCCCAAATTGACACTCTTTGACTGAACTTCTCAAATGTTTCAATAATCAGACATATCGTCAAACAGTTCTTGTGCACTTGATCAAACTCTTTTATTATCACCCGATTCTGTAACAACCTGAAACTGGTGCCAAGTGTTCGTTCCCAGCAAGAAGGATTGTTAGAGACGGTTGTAGAAGTTATTTATTCCCAAATCAACCCTTGTTATAATGGCTGCGTATATAAGAAAGCTTCTGTATGTCCCATGTAACCTCTGGGTGGTTTGACAGGGAAACACAAACTCAATGAGGTGAAGATAGAAAGTTGAGTTTTCTTTAATGCCAGGAGGAGACAATTATTATGAACAGATCATGAATGGTCAGCAACTCTTAATTGTTCCCAATTCCCATTCCAGAATGTTTGGTTTGCCGTCAGCAATTCCTGGCAATGAGATTTCAGTAATATAGTGAGGAATTAGTGAGGCCTGCACAAATTCTTTCAACTTGGAGCTTTACTTCTGCTCAGAATTCGCTGCCAACACAAATGGCATACAGCTCAGGAATCTTTCCCACGACAATTAGCAGCTAGGTTTCATGGTGCCCAGAGAGAGTAACGACATTACTAAACAATAAGTTTTTTGAAATATTCCCTCTAACTCTGCAATTTGAACTGTCTTCGCACCAGAAATGTTATTCTCGACACTTTGAAATGACCCTAACTGGCCATTTACTGATTTCGACCAATAAATCTTAAGCAGATTTAAAATAAACAATAACATGCAAATAACTAGCAGATATTCTCGAATAACCAGCAGATGTATTTATAAAACCAGCAAATACAATCTCGTAAAATAACTCAGAAAATGGTATGTATTTTACAACAGCAATACAAAACCATAAATCATTACATTCCAATCTGAACTACAGGCAGATAACAGTAAGACTGGATGATAAGAACCTGATATAACAACGACGAACTCTGAATGAATCCGCACCGGGATGAATCGGGTTTCCGTCCAATCCACCAAGAAATGCTGAAGGTTTCCGTCCTCAGATTTTTGATTCGATAGTTGAAGCTTCTCGAATTCTCAAAGAGAAGTAAAATTCATAAACTGAAGTATGCTGAATGAGTCTCCTAAACCTCCTCTTATGGCTGCAGCTGTGACTCTTCAGTTTCCCCACTGTGACCCTTCGTATGCCCATTTTGTCTCTTTATAAACTCACTTTAAGTCACTTTAAATAAATGACCGTTGAGTTATAAAGTAAAATAATAAATAAGTGAGGAAATCATCCGACATTAAAACGGAAGCCCAAACGAGCTCAGTTGTTGTCGTGTGATAGCTCGTCGGAAAACTCTCGATGAGACGCTCCCAATCCATTATTGGAAAGTCGAGAATTCTGAACCTCTGCTGACTTACTATAAATAGTAAGTGCCTTGGAACCCTGCAGAAATTGCACCGATTGGCCTGGAATTGAAACCACCTAGGCTGATTATCCCATCTAACACTGCCATGCCATGGTTAGCCCGTTGGACCAAGGTAAATAGGCTAACGACATGGCTTGATATAATGTACCCAAAAAGGGGGACATTACAATCATCCCTTCCCAGAGATTGCTTGCCCTTAAGCAATCGGTACCTGCATGCTGAGATCAAATACCTGGGTCCCAAACTAATCTCAGGGAAGCTGCTCCACCGACCTGTCGTGTGTAGCTGACATAGTCATTAGGCTCCGATCTGTGAAGCCACTCTCTCCATAACAAAACAACAGCCAAACCAATGCTCGGCTCCCAACTCACTGCAAGATCAATCATGCCCATCTCCCATGTGCTATTGTCATCTGTAAGTAAGGACTCAACCCAATTGAGAACCTCACTGCAATTGGGATCTCCCGCGCCTCTACCGTCATGTGCTGGAGAAAACCAAATCTCCTGTCGATCGACCCTAAAAATCAGAACCAACAGTGAATAGACCCTTCCTGGATCCCACAAGCAAGAGTACCATACATCTCCCCAGCTAACTGAAAAATCTCGGTGCTCACTGTCCATACTGAGTGACATATTGGAAGTATCCATCTGCTATAAAGTTGCCCCTCTAATCTGTAACCTGAACCAGTAACTGCGCTGAAGAGGCAAACTGTCAAAACCGCTGGAGAAGACTTCCACTTGCGATGCACTGACTATCTCTACTGGAAACCCCAAAGCAGCGTAAGGACTCCATGACTGTCTCTTAATGCTCGTAGTCATATAAAGTCTACCATTGTGTGAAGAATTCACACCAGCCAGCATAGCCAACATGCCAAACTTGATAACCCCATACTGAAGAAGTCCTACCTGATCAACATCCTCATTGAGCGGTAATGTAGGAAAAGACATAACTCTCATCATGCCACCAAACATAGCTACCACTCCTAGGCTGCGGGTACACAAACCATACTGATCATCAACTGAGCTCATCCCACTACTCCATTTTGATGACCAAGGCTCACCTCTGATAATTGCCCCTGGGTCCCACACCTTGCAACCAATCTCATCCTCCTCCTGGGAATAGGAAGTATCTCCCTCAACTAACTCAAAGAGGGGATTATCGATAGTCAACTCCGCACCCATATCAAACAAGGAGTTATCCATCATCTGAAAGTGATCTAACTCCTTACGAAACTCCTGATGACTTAAAGATCTTCTTGGACAAGTGTCCAAGTCATAGGTCTGCTGTATGCTGTCAAGCTCCTGAACCACCTCCTGATAGAATTCAGACCTATCCCTATCATCTTGCTCCCTGTACTAGCTAGAGACCACAATCTGATTCCTCGCCTCCTGTAGAGCGATACAAGTATCCTCCAAAGTGCCATGAGTAGCACTAAGCTCCCTATTGAGCTTATCGATCTCAGCCTCCTTATTCCTCAACTGCTCAGCATAATTCCCGGCAACTTGTAACAGGTGGTCACGATCTGTAAGAAGTCTCAAATATTCTGACTTCCAATCCTCAAAGGCTGTCCTGACTCCCTGTAAACCTGCAGTATAGGGTCCAATCCTTCTGCTGCCTTGCCCTTGATCTCTCTGAGCTATCCTGTATAGATCATCAATGATTTGGTGAGCGCTATCATGGTGAACTAGCACTGCAATAATGGCGTCATCACTAACTTTCAGCTAACTCTTTAAGACACTTCTCATCAGTGTTACCTCGAGGTGCACTGCCAACTGGGTCATCCATATCCGTGTGATGCAAAAGTGAAACGCTGCTAAAGAAGTCACATGATTCCTCATTATCGGAATCGCTGAAAGTCTCCAACTGGTCACCACAATTTGTAATCTTGGAGTTATCAAACTCCACCACCAAATCACCAAAGTAGAGTGCTGAACACTCACCACTGTGTCTCGGAAGTGGGATAGTCTCAACTGTAATGTTTCCATCACTAGGCTGCCATCTATCTTCCCCTTATTCAATCTTGCAAATATGTCCCTGTGACCAGCCCTCCTGGCATAAGAAACAAAGTTGCCTTGCAATCACTGAGTCCTGACCTATCACCGGAGATCCTGCAACCTGTAAGCCTAATGATGCCCATTCGTTTTCAGATAATGAACTCATGATTCTTTCAGCCTGAAGCTTAATTAATTTAGCTGAGAGTTCATATGTCATGGATGTTTTCCCTATTCCTCCTCTCCATAATGCCAACAATTCAGACCACAATTGTTTGCATATGGCGCAATCCTCATCTAAGATTGAGGATAAGATAGTCCTTATGCATTTCTTCACCTCATCTGAATGACGCTCCCTATAATTATTTAGGAGACTCTGAAATAATTGTTGAATCATTCCATCATAACCAAGATTCAACATGTGACTGAAAACCTTAGTGCTGGCCACTAACCCCAAGAGTTTTACTTGTGTACCAAAGGTAGAATCTCTGTCATATTTCAGTCTGTCTAAGCTGTCTACAATCAGCTGTAATACCTGTCTCCAAATGTGCTCAATGTAAGGAACAATAGGTGCTGTAATTTGAGCAATCTCATTGAGACATAAGGCGACTGCAAGCCTAACATCTCGAAGTGGATGACTCATAAATCTGCGTTGCACCAAGGCAACCATCGTGGGATGTGATAGGCCAACACTGCAGCAAATAATAACAAAATAATTAACAATTTTATGATGAAGTTCGGCTGGTCTATACGTGTCAATCCGAGAGCGTAAGCTTGTGAAAGGTGTCCGAGCAGTATGCCATCAAGGGATGATAGTTGTGAGATAAGGGTTTATGAATGCAGCTAAAACACTCAAAACTAAATCTACAGGAAATCAAAATGGTTGCAGCGACAGGAATTGTCACTTCCTGATGCTACAAAGATCAGAAACAAAACTATCTTCTTGAAATAAAAATAATAATGACAATAATCTATAGATAAAATAGTAATGAAATTATTTCTATATTATATTCTAATTACTGGATTGCTGATCTAAAAATCACAAATTGATACAAACACGAAAATATGTTGTGATGATAATCTAAGCGAGAAATATAAACTTATACAAAATAGAATAACACACTAATGAAATACATCACCGTGTTTCACCATGGAGCAGGCCCTTACTCCTGGTTTGCACGGTGGGGAGAAGAAAACGATGTTTCTACGTTGTTTTAATCATGCAAAGTATCACTTTATTCAAACATAGCACATGCTGATACAATATGTTGTCTAGAAATATTCCTTACACTAACCTGCAGAAAACTATATATTGCTTCTCCATCATCTCTGTCTTGTACACTGCTTATATATACACAGCTACAACAGATATAGACCAGAATATAGATAATAAAAACAAAATAGTAACTAACGTACAACCTTATTTAAAGGTTGTAAGTAGTTACAATAAAATACAAAGAACGGTGGCCATTCATGGCAAAACAGATTTGTTTCTCTTTGCTATAATTGCAGATTATCAAGGAGAAAAGATAGGAGATTGATGCTCCAAACCACTATCTGCAAATTTACTCATAACAGGAAGTAATGCAAAACCGAAATATATCTTTCTCCCAAAGATAATTGTCATTTTATAGGATAATTATGTGGATGAGAATCAACAAGGTTATGCCTGCCTGGAATGTGCTGCAGCTTCCTTTGTCTCAATGCTTTAACTCATATTTAATACTTCTTTTGTATAGAGGTGTGGTAGACACATGAAATGAATAGATAGGAAGTTGATAATTTAAAATATTGAACAAGTGTCAATAAGATCTGTAGGCGACAGGAAGATTTCCAAGTGACAAGAAGATCTATACCACACATCAACATACTGTGATAATAAAGATTAGTAAAAACAATCAATAATGAATTTTCTATATTTTATTCCCAAAACAATATTAAATACTACTTATTTATATTAAACCATATGCAACGTAAAATAGTAAAATAGGACAAAATGGGATGGAAATGGAATAGAGAAGTAAGCATGAAAGTGTATGGAATGGATTAAAATATGGCATTAAATAGGTTGTACTTGGCTCTCATCAGGATGCATGGCCCAATTAAGAAGCCGACAATCTGCTGAATCTATCCTTGATAGATATGAGTTTATTTCGTGTAGTTTGGCCAGTACACTGCTTGTAATTTTCTGCTCCTCTAATTGCCAACCAAGGCAGCATAATTCATTCCCGATTTTCATTTCTTTCTGGATATCTCTGAGCTGGACACCGTAGAACGTGTCATTGAACTCTTTTGAGAACACTGGGCTGTCCAGTGACTCCATGATTTAACCTTCTCCAGATTTCACACACGGACTGAAATGAACCCTGTAACAGTGAACCTGCTGTCTTCCCAATAATAATTCTGATTATTCTGATTGAAGATGACCAATTAATTCCTTGTTCTCACAGTCTTGTTAAAACTTCAAGAGCAGACATGGTTCAACCAAACGAGAGGTGACCAGATTATGTAATCCTTAAATCTCTAACCACAGTCACTGGTTCAAATACCCCGCTGCAGATATCATAAAGATTATTATTGAATAGTCCCTTCTACTGGTCTTGGCAAAGTTCGATTCGTAAGGCGAATGTAAATGAACTGAAGTCCTGTACCGACTAGATGTTTCTGGTTGTACCCGTGATTAATTGTTTGTTGTTCAATTACTTGTGTATTTTTTCTTTCCCTATCGAAGAACAAGCTGTGTCAAGTAACTGAAATGCTCTGAACTAATTTTCATATATGGGCCTCAGACATTTCCTTGGGTAATTTGCATGCACAGCCTCAACCGAATTCCTGAGGTAATTATTGTTGATTTATCTGTTACCAACATCTTGACAAAGCCATATAATTGTAAACATTGGCCGTGTAAGCGAAGAACTACTCAAGAGTAACAAAATCATTGATATGGTTCCCTTCCAGATTCCAGTGAACGACAGTTCCGACAGAGGTTCAGTCATCTAGTTTCCGCAATATTTGATCAACGTTTATTTGCTTATTCTGGAAACAATATTCACGTACGAAGGAAACTGAATGCACAAATTGGTATGAGACCAATGACGTTTTGACCTGGGCGTGTCCTTGTGTTTGTAGTAGGTGCTATCGCAGTTGTTCTAACTGTAGTCCGGACTGTTCTTATACTGCCATCACTGAAAACTGGCAACATACTGATTGAACTTTATGCAAAAAATCATTTTGACAATATTCTTAAAGTTTACCATGCATATTATAGAGATGGAGGCACAGATTTAGGGGACGGTTAACAACATTGCCGCTGACTGCATGAAGGCCTGATAACTCCTGTCCAACTATAGTTTGCTTAGAAATATTTGCCTCCTTCAATTACGGCAACATTTGGAAATCCACGAGTAGTTTCTTGATACCAAAGACTCCAAACACATCCACGGGGATAGCTTCGTATTTAGACTTCAAGTGTCGTCCCAAGTAAATTACGAGTCATGAAGAAATGTAACCCAAACTGTAATTCCTCACAAATAATGAAATCCCGTGTCTCAACGTTATGCACGATCATATGAAATTAAATAATAATCTTTAATTCCATACAAATCCAGCCGTTAACATTCCTTAAATGACATGGCAACAATAATATTTCCTTCGATACATGGAGGGATATGTTCTTGACACACCGAATGATTAAAGGTAACTTCTTGTGCATGAAACGGCTGCTTGACACCCAACCGGCGACCTGCTGCAATATTCTTGACGTGGAAGATGGTGCCGTTTGTTACCGCTAAGGATAAAATAACGCTCCAAACAGAAAAATTCAAAGCCGTGATTTTTCCAACAAGACAATCAATGAGAACCGAGCCCGTGCATTGTTGAAAAAAAAAATGCAATTGCGAGCGCCTTGACTGCTATGTAGATCCTCACGCGGGTAAGTCACAGCTCACCACTCTACCCAGCTCCTTGTTTACCGACACCCTATGCGAGTAGCGATTCTTCCCCTTCCAGCAATTTATCATTACGTGTATGCTGGTTGTATAGAGTCGGCCTGCGAAATGAATATGGGTTCTACAGGCGCCTGAGCCTCCTGTCACGCGTGCAGCTGCCAGCAAGAGAGACACCTTACGAGTGTCTTAACTGGGCCATCACAGTCACCCGCAACTTGATGTGATTCCTTGTTGGTTGCCCTGGGAAAGACCACCAGCATGAAAGCTCTTCCTGGTTCGTTTAGACTCAGACAGTCACGGAGTGGAAGGGAGCCGTATCCGACCACCTTGCTCCGATCAATACACCCGGTCTCCTCTTTAATATTTCTTTCACCTTCTTTGGTCGAAGTGCTGAAAGATAACATTGCTGTGGCGCGACTTCAAACTGATAGTTGTTTCTTGCATCTACAGACCTTGGCCTGCAAACTGATGTATCTTGGTAGTGTGTACACTCAATCAGATATTCTTATTCAAGACTAACCAACTTATCCCCTTATTCCGTTATCAAAGCCAAGATGAGAATAGTATGTATAGTGCAAAGCATGAACTGAGAAACGAAGTTCTGTCCAAAGGGTATGAAAGCGAATGCTGGAGCATCACTGTATTGTTACTACTGACTTGTTAAGTGCTGAGATGTGCTCTTACTAAATCAATGGAGTTCTCTATGCAAACTAACTCTGTAAATAAAAGGACTGAAAGATCTGATTCTAGTAAATAATGTTGTAGAAGAAAGCTTCACAAAATTTCTGCACATATGTTTCTGAGAAGAACCTCACAGGCTGGCAGGATACATGGCTCTGATACCACTGAAATGACCCTAACCGGCTATTTACTGGTTTCGACCAATAAATCTTAAGCAGATTTAAAATAAACAATAACATGGAAATAACCAGCAGATATTCTCGAATAACCAACAGATGTATTTATAAAACCAGCAAATACAATCTCGTAAAATAACTCAGAAAATGGTATGTATTTTACAACAACAATACAAAACCATAAATCATTACATTCCAATTTGAACTACAGGCAGATAACAGTAAGACTGGATGATAAGAACCTGATATAACAATGGCGAACTCTGAATGAATCCGCATCGGGATGAATCGGGTTTCCGTCCAATCCAACAAGAAATGCTGAGGGTTTCCATCCTTAGATTTCTGATTTGATAGCTGAAGCTTCTCGAATTCTCAAAGAGAAGTAAAATTCATAAATTGAAGCATGCTGAATGAGTCTCCTAAACCTCCTCTTATGGCTGCAACTATGACTCTTCAGTTTCCCCACTGTGACCCTTCGTATGCCCATTTTGTCTCTTTATAAACTCACTTTAAGTCACTTTAAATAAATGACCGTTGAGTTATAAAGTAAAATAATAAATAAGTGAGGAAATCATCCGACATTAAAACGGAAGCCCAAACGAGCTCGGATGCTGTCGTGTGATAGCTCGTTGGAAAGCTCCCGATGAGACGCTCCCAATCCACTAGTGGAAAGCCAAGAATTCTGAACCCCTGCTAACTTACTATAAATAGTAACTGCCTTGGAACCCTGTAGAAACTACACCGATTGGCCTGGAACTGAAACCACCTAGGCCGATTATCCCATCTAACACTGCCATGCCATGGTTAGCCCGTCGGACCAAGGTAAATAGGCTAACGACATGGCTTGATATAATGTACCCAAAAAGGGGGACATTACACACTTGGAAAAAGAAGACTGATAATAATTTTTCAATCCCACAACAGGAACATTAGGAATATATGTTGAAAGTAATTGCAGACAAAACAATTAAAATAGAATAGAAAATAAAAGATTAAAATACACAGAGACAAAGACACACAGATTATAGTGGTTCGTTCAGAATGAACTACATCCACTCTTCAAGTAGGGGCATATCAGATTTATTATCTCAGTTTAATATCCAGTTACAGCAGCTTCATATATTATATTTTACATGCACAGAACAAACTAATATTGGGCATCGCAGTCAAAGCGGAAGAGGAAATGGTTTAAGCATCTTGAGGATGCAGGCAGAGCGGAAGGATTGGCCTTCGCAAGCTCTGACAGTTTTGTCAGGAGGTAGAGCCGTTACAATCTCCCACTTGAAGTCCAATCAGTTCTACAATATGAGTTGCAACACGATATCCCCCGCTTGGTGCTTATGGCTATGTCGTCACAATGTCGAGAGAAGTTCTACAGAATTTGAACTTCTCTTGCGTTACAACTTTGGTGAACGCATCAGCCGGATTGACCTTTGTATCAATCTTCTCTAACTGTAATCTTCCCTCTTCAAGAGCATGACGGATAAAGTGAAATTTGGTTTCTATATGCTTTGTGCGAGTGTGGAAAGCTGAATTTTTGGCCAAATGAATGGCATTGTTGCTGTTAGAGAATAGAGTAAAGGCGGATTGTTTAAATCCCAACTCTCCAAACAATCGTTGTAACTATATCAGCTCTTTGGCTCCCTCAGTGAGAGCAATGTATTCAGCCTCGGTAGAGGAAAGAGCAACCACTTGTTGCTTCCGAGAAGTCCAGCTAATCACTGCCTCGGCAAAAGTAAACACATAGCCTGTTGTTGACCTCCTTGTATCTAAATTTCCAGCCATATCAGAATCAGCATATCCGCAAATATAAGGGGTCTTACTGTTAAAACATAAAACATGAGAGGAAGTGCCTCTCAAATACCGAAGAGTCCATTTAACTGCTTGCCAATGAGTTTTACCTAGATTACTCATAAAACCACTCACAACTCCCACTGCCTGAGCAATGTCCGGACGTGTGCTAACCATGGCGTACATTAAACTCCCAACCGTTGAAGAATAAGGAATACCAACCATCTCATGTTTTCTTTTCCGTAGTTGGAGACATTTTAGAAGACAATCGAAAATGATCAGACAATGGAGTGGCAACCGATTTTGCATTTGACATATTAAATTTTTCTAGGACTTTGAGGATGTACTTTTCTTGAGATAACTTAATTTCTCTCTTATGTCTATCTCGGATGATATCCATCCCAAGAATCCTCTTCGCTGCCCCTAAATCTTTCATGGCAAAACGAAGAGCCAAATGTGTCTTTAGCTAATGAATGACTCTCAGACTATTACCAGCAGTCAACATATCATCAACATACAATAGCAAGATCACAAACTCACCAGTCGGAAGCCTTTTGTAGTAGACACATGGGTCTGATTCGCAGCGAGTAAAACCTTGCTGAGTCATGAAGTTATCAAACTTTAAATACCATTGACGCGGGGCTTGCTTCAGCCCATATAGACTCCTCTTTAATCTGCAATATAAATGCTCCTGCCCCTATTTTACAAAGCCTTCCAGCTGCACCATATATAACTCTTCATCAATGTCCCCATGTAAAAACGTTGTTTTGACATCGATTTGCTCAAGCCCAAGGTCCCATGCTGCTGCCATGCCTAAAACCAAACGAATAGTCTACATTTTGACTACTAGAGAAAAGATCTCATTAAAGTCCACACCCTTTTGTTGAGTGAATCCCTTCACTACCAATCTGGCCTTGTATCTCTTTCGACCTCCATCTTCCTCTTTTATGCGATATACCCATTTATTTTTCAACGCTTTATGATTCGGCGGAAGAGGAACCAAATCCCATGTCTAATTTGTATGTAAAGAATCCATTTCATCTTTCATAGCATCAAGCCAATGGACTGAATTTTTATCATTGCACGCATGTGTAAATGTTTGAGGCTCTGCCTCATCAGAACATAAAGAAAATAATAGTTCATAGTCATCAAACTTTCGTGGATGTTTTCTTTCTCTGGTAGACCACCGTAAGTTAGAACCTTGTATGATTTCTTGAGCTTGAATATCACTAGAAGCTTGATCATGATCTGTAGTTGGCTCTTGTCAAGCTTGTTGCTCATTACCAGCACTCTGTGTTTGTCCATAACCAAAGGTGATAGGCTCATGAATTTCCTGCGGCAAGCAAAAAGGTAGAGGTTGTGTGCTTGGAAGAGGAGCAGCAATGTGGGAAGTAATAACAGGGGAAGCGGTTGTCATAAGGGGCTGCGTTGGAATGATGCAAGGCAGGGATTGGGTAGTAGTGGTTTGTCCAACAGTGCATGAAGGTATAACAGTAGATGGGTGAAATGTAATCCGTGGAGCTCTCTGCACATTATTGCCATTGTTAAATAAATCAAATTCAATAGAATCATTAGAAGTAGTGTTCTGATTTTGCAAACCTGAGAAAGACTTCTCATTGAAAACAACATCCCGGCTGCGAATAACTTTCTTTGCAACGGGATCCCACAGTCTAAAACCGAAGTGATCTTCACCATACCCCAAAAACATACATCTCTTGGATTTGAAATCCAGTTTTGTTCGCTGCTCTTTAGGAACATGCACAATCACAGCCAAAAATACGCAAATGATTAAATGAAATTCGTTTCCCAAGCCACCTCTCTTCCAGAATATCAAAATCAAGACGAGATGAAGGAGCACGATTGATTAAATAAACTGCAGTATTACATGCTTCTGCCCAAAATTCTTTCCCCAAACCAGCATTAGACAACATACACCGAGCTCTCTCCAAAATAGTTCGATTTAACCTCTCAGCTGCACCATTTTCTTGAGGTGTATATGGGACTGTTTTAATCCTCCAAATACCATGATCTGCACAAAAAATGTCAAACTCCGAAGAGCAATACTCACCACCATTATCTATTAGTAGACATTTAATTTTCTTGCCAATCTGATTTTCAACCTTTGCTTTGAAAATTTTTAATTTTGTAAATACCTCTGATTTCTTATTCAGTAAATCCAGACTTTACGAATTCAGTCATCAAGAAAAGTAACGTAATAATTTGCACCACTGATAGAAGTTACCTCCGTAGGACCGAAAACATCGGAATGAATGAGCTCTAATGGAGAAGATTTCTTCTCATGACCCGTCCGCACAAAACTGGTTCGATTTTGTTTGCCATAAAGACAATGTACACATATCTCCAAATCAATTGATTTAAGACCCGGAAGTTGATCTCGTTGAAGCATAACTGCAAGACCCGTTTTGCTCATATGACCGAGCCTCTTATGCCAAAGTTCAGCATTGCTATCTGCAACCGCCATGGCTGCTCCCACTTCACCATTGCACTCTAATGTGTATAAACTTCCAGTTTTCTGCCCTTTAGCTAAAATTGATTGACCTTTGTACACTTTCCAAGAAGTGAGATCAAAATTGACATTACAACCTTGTGTATATAATTGACTGACTGAAATCAGATTACACTTCAGTGTAGGAACATACCTAACATCTTTTAGAACCCATTTACTTCCATTTTTCAGTGACAATGAAATATCCCCTTTGCCGACAATATTACACTTTGTTATCCCCAAGAAAAACTTTACCAAACATACCTTCATGGTAATTTGTGAAAGCACTCTGACATGGAGTAGCATGAAATGATGCACCAGAATCGAGAACCCACGAGTTTGAATCTGTGTCACCGTCTGCAAATACCAAAGCTCCATCAGTTGCAGCATTAACGTCGTCATTGATCACATTATTTTGAACCTTCTTGTGTAATGTCCCCTTTTTGGGGTACATTATAGTGTGTCGGGTTGTTAGCCTTTTCACCTTGGCCCGAAGGGCTAACCATGGCGTGGCAGTGCACCAGGAGATAATTGGCCTAGGTGGTTTCAGTTCCAGGCCAATCGGAGCATTTTTTGCAGGTTTCCAGGGTACTTACTATTTATAGTAAATCAACAGAGTTCAGAATTCTCGGCTTTTTAGCAGTGGACTTGGAGTGTCTCACCGAGAGTTTTTCGACGAGCTATCACATGTCGGCATCCGAGCTCGTTTGGGCCTCCGTTTTAATGACGGAAGATTCCTCACTTTATTAATTAATTCACTTTATTACTCAACAGTCAAATTATTCAAAAAGTGACTTAAAGTGAAATTATAAAGAGACGAATTGGGAATATGAAGAGTCACAGCTGCAGCCATAAGAGGAGGTTGAGAGTCTCATTTCAGCATGCTTCAGTTTATGGATATTACTTCTCTTTGAGAATTCAAGAAGCTTCAGCTATCGAATAAAAAATCTGAGGATGGAAACCTTCAACATTTCTTGGTGGATTGGACGGAAACCCGATTCATCCCGGTGCGGATTCATTCAGAGTTTGCCATTGTTATACTAGGTTCCTTTCATCCAGTCTTATTGTTCTCTGCTGTATTTCAGATTGGATATTATATTTCTTGGTTATTGTATTGCTGATGTATAATACAAAACCAGATTTTCTGAGTTGTTTCATGAAAATGTACTTGCTGGTTATATAATTAAATTTGTTGGTTATTCGAATATTTCTGTTGGGTATTTGCATGTTTTATTGGTTTTCGAATCTGTATGTGATTTGGTTGAGAAAATTAGTAAATGGCCGGTTAGGGTCATTTCAGTGGTATCAGAGCTAGTTTTCCTACCAGCCTGTGAGGTTCTTTTCAATAACATATTCGCAGAGATGTTTGTGAAATGACAGTAGTAGAAGGGAAAACCCTTTATCTTCGGAAATTCGATATTTTTCAGAATTTCATTCCACAACATTTATAGACTGGGGTTTTTTTTCAGAATCCTTATTTGCGTCGGAAGAGTGGTTTTGGGCTTTCAGTTTGGAAGAGTTCATTCAATCCTCAGTCACTCTTGTTCTACTATTTTCACCAGCTTTCTTTTGCAGCGTTATTGACGGAATCCAATCATACAGATTTCTTTTAGCTACTGTTTTTTTTTACCAGGAACTCAGTTTTTGGAAAAAATTTCATAGTACCAAATCAGTTATTTCTGAAGTGTCATTGGTAGGAGAAAATATAAAAAATAAAAGAAAAGATATCTTCAGCAATCTGGCAGTAAGGTACTTGCATTTCAATATTTGGAGATTATTATCAAAGGCAGGGAGTAGATTTCAGTGTGCTTAAATTAGATATTGAAGGAGTAATAAATAACTCATTCCCAGCAGCTGGCCAATTCCCACACTAGAATTTATTCATACGGATGTCTCATATTGGCAATCGAATGCCATCCTAGGAGATAGGAGGCTTGTTTTCAGTAGAAAGATTGGTGTGTGTATTGACCCAGGAGACAAGCATACAAGTTTGGACCCCCGCATTTTTGTGTAAGACTAGAGTGATTGCGTTTAGGCAGGAGCCCGCACACCTCGCGATCGCATATGTTCTGTAACACGATTGAGAGTTGTCGTGACTGGGCAGAAGAGTGCACTATTGGTATCACGCACGGGAGTTGATATCGACCGAGCAGACTAAGTTACAGGTGTTTAGCAAACACAACAGGACTGTTACGGCTTCGCCATCCAGCCCGCACTCACCCGCACTTAGGCGGACAGGAAGAAGATAGGCCACGCGGGTGGTTCTTCTCAACGAGATCACCAGTGGACACACACCGCTCTCGTAGCAACTGAGACGACCCCAGCCATCAATTCGAAGGCATCTCATCTGTCAACAACCATGAATGGTAACGGAGAGGTAGGATAGATAGCACCTGCCAGGAGCTTCCGCACACAACCGTGCCAAACACTCGCAATAGCCTGCTCATTAACTAGGACTGCACATGGTCATTTGATTTTTCCAGAAGTTGATTAGCAATGGAACAAGGAGCATTCGAACCATCTCAACGCTTCCGTTATAAAAGTTGGGCGCTGACAATTTTAGGAGAAGTGGGAATATTAATTAATGAAACAAAGGTTTGCGGAAGGCCATTATATTTCATTAAGTCGTGAGCTAAATTTATTGGGCTTAATTCTATTCCAAGGTTTCAAAGGCTTTAATAAAAATGTTTCATTAAATATATGCATTAAGCCCCAAATTCTATATGTGAATTTGTTTTGTGGCGGAAGTCCTCAATTTGGAGATTAAAAATATTTTCTCAAGGCTTTAGTCAAACAAGCCAAGATAAGGAATAAATATTATAAGTTATCGGGCTCAAATAAAGTGATGGAATATTATGAGTGCCGATGTCAAGGCTATAGTTATTTGAACTATGGAATAAATAAATTCCATTGAACTTTTGAGAAGGTAATGTGTATGTTGTGATTCACGATAATGACACAGATGTCACATCTATTGAAGAATGCATGGAACTGATCTATCCGGCTGTAAATTATTTGATGTTGAAGACTATAGTCGGAAGGATGAAATAAGAAATTTAATTTTGAGCACAAGCTAGAGTATCGTATTGTTCCATATTGTTTGCCGTATAGAATTTTGTGACGAGGGAAAATAATGATTGAAACTATTGTATGTCAGTTCCTTGGTTGTCGTTTCACATAGCATAGTTTGGTCGACTTATCACAAAGAAGAATGGCTCCATCAGTTCATTATTCAGTCTGAAGCAAAGTAGACCAGCTTAGCCAGGTGTCGAAGGAGGTTATTTGTTGTGCTAATGCCATTGGTAGGACTAGCTATCAGTATCTGTGCCAATGCTCAAGATTTACCATCGAGTTGGTATTGAAGGAGTACATTATAGTGTGCCGGGTTGTTAGCCTTTTCACCTTGGCCCGGAGGGCTATCCGTGGCGTGGCAGTGCACCAGGAGATAATTGGCCTAGGTGGTTTCAGTTCTAGGCCAATCGGAGCATTTTATGCAGGTTTCCAGGGTACTTACTATTTATAGTAAGTCAATAGGGTTCAGAATTCTTGGCTTTTCACTAGTGGACTTGGAGCGTCTCACCAAGAGCTTTCCGACAAGCTATCACATGTCGGCATCCGAGCTCGTTTGGGCCTCCGTTGTAATGACGGAAGACTCCTCACTTTATTAATTAATTCACTTTATTACTCAATAGTCAAATTATTCAAAAAGTGACTTAAAGTGAAATTATAAAGAGACGAATTGGGAATATGAAGAGTCATAGTGGGGAAACTGAAGAGTCACAGCTATAGCCATAAGAGGAGGTTGAGAGTCTCATTTTAGCATGCTTCAGTTTATGGATATTACTTCTCTTTGAGAATTCGAGAAGCTTCAGCTATCGAATCAGAAATTTGAGGATGGAAACCTTCAGCATTTCTTGGTGGATTGGATGGAAACCCGATTCATCCCGGTGCGGATTCATTCAGAGTTTGCCATTGTTATATCAGGTTCCTTTCATCCAGTCTTACTGTTCTCTGTTGTATTTCAAATTGGATAGTATATTTCTTGGTTATTGTATTGCTGATGTATAATACAAAACCAGATTTTCTGAGTTGTTTCATGAAAATGTACTTGCTGGTTATATAATTAAATCTGTTGGTTATTCGAATATTTCTGTTGGGTATTTGCATGTTTTATTGGTTTTCGAATCTGCATGTGATTTGGTTGAGAAAATTAGTAAATGGCCGGTTAGGGTCATTTCATCTTGTAATTCCAAATTTCCAACATTGCTTCTTTGTGTGCCCTGGTTTTCCACAAAACCAGCAAGTGTCATTTCTTCCTCTTGATTTCGAGTGATGATTCGATCTACCTCTTCCATTGTTATTATTGTTTCTCCCTCTCTCACGACTTCTACCTCTATTGCTTGTGCTCACAGCTATTAGAGCATCACCGGAAGAGGGTTCTTGATGCTTCCTTCGCATGTCTTCACTAAGTAGTGTGGCTGCAACTTCATCAAATTTCAGCTTTCTCTTGGCTGCAACTGAAGTGCTCACAGCCATTACTACGCCTTCCCAGCTGTTTGGAAGTGAGCATAACAATAAGATTGCCTTTATTTCATCATCTAATGGAATACCAACCAAAGTCAGCTGAGTAACTAATGTATTGAACTCGTTGAGATGATTCGATATCACTCCTTTCATTTTTAGATTGTATAACTTTTTCATGATAAATACTTTGTTCGATGCTGAAGCTATCTCATATGATGAAGATAACTTATCCCACAACTCTTTCGTTGTTGGCTCTGTCGAGACATTGAAGAGCACATTGCTTGAAAGTGATAAGAAAACCGTTGCTCTCGCTTTTTGATCGGTCTTCAGCCATTCTTCCTCTGATAAAGATCCTTTACCCTTGGTTTTTCCAAGTAAAGCATTTGATAGATCCTGCTTGATCAATAGTGACTCTATCTGCACTTTCCATAGCCCGAAGTTTTGCCTAGAAAACTTTTCAATCTTCCATTTGTCTGCCTCATCCATGATTTCGAGAAATCTTCACCGATTGCCAGAAGAATAAAAAAACGAGCTTTCCCAGCTCTGATACCAATTGTTGAAAGTAATTGCAGACAAAACAATTAAAACAGAATAGAAAATAAAAGATTAAAATACACAGAGACAAAGACACACAGATTATAATGGTTCGTTCAGAATGAACTACATCCACTCTTCAAGCAAGGGCATATCAGATTTATTATCTCAGTTTAATATCCAGTTACAGCAGCTTCATATATTATATTTTACATGCACAGAACAAACTAATATTGGGCATCGTAGTCAAAGTGGAAGAGGAAACGGTTTAAGCATCTTGAGGATGTAGGCAGAGCGGAAGGATTGGCCTTCACAGACTCTGACAGTTTTGTCAGGAGACAGAGCCGTTACAATATAAACATATTGCAACATATATTAAGTCGAGCACCATAATCAATGTTGTTGATAATAATTTTAATGCCCAGACAGAAGTAAATGATTTAATTTTTCCACTTAGTATGCAGTCGGGTCTACCATTTCCACTTCTTCAG
Source organism: Chamaecyparis obtusa (assembly GCA_027943335.1). NCBI lineage: Eukaryota > Viridiplantae > Streptophyta > Pinopsida > Cupressales > Cupressaceae > Chamaecyparis > Chamaecyparis obtusa. Next base: position 9,083,423 of record BSBK01001399.1, on the reverse strand, counting down.
AAGTCTTCTTTGGTACCTGTCAGAATATGAGTGCTTCTGAGTTATCAATATTTGATGCGTTCACGAACTTGGTCTGCTTGCGGTAAATGGAAATTCACGGCACTGAAATATTGAAATATTTAGTTTTGGCACCAGCAAAGAATTAAGCCGATATGAATACTTCCTTTATATTAAAATATCGGCTCCAACAAATATTAATTGCTAAAACATTACCCTTCGGAAATTTATACTCCATGACAATGTTTTCAAAAGCCTTCGATAAATCAACCCCCACGACACAAAATATTCAACCAATATCTGCGGCACATTATCAAAAAAAAGAAAAATATAATTGCCCGACTTGAGATAAATTCTCCACAATATTCAACGGGTCCCGCAATAAATATTTCCTCAAAATTAAAGTGCCCGACAATATATTCGTGTGACTTCAGGTTGTATAAATCATTCTCTGCTAATATAAATTACCCAACTTCAATCGTAGAAAAATTATTTATTTCCTTGCTAAAGGCACAATTGGGACAATAGAGATTCCAGAAATTTTGTCCTTCTAAACCTCACAGGCTGATAGTTTGATAAATCCTTTCTGTAAATTTCTCTCTGATAACTTCACAGGCTGGCAAGAAAACCAGCTTTGATACCATTGAAATATCCCACCCGGAATATTTAACCCCAAACTCCCAACAATTTTCCGAATTTATAAAAACAAATTGATTTAGAAATGAAGATATAAAATGAGGATTGTGGAACAAGAAGAAAAGTCTGTGTTGAAGTAAAATGTGACAACTCAATGAAATATAATTCAATATAAAAGAACATGTTATATCAGATTAATGTAAGAAATGTATATGCAGATATAAAAGAAGAGTATATACAGATGTAAAGGTGGAATATGTGTAGATTTGAAAAGCAATAAATAACATTCTAACAGATATTTTCAAAGAAAAGAGTGTGGAGATTTGAAGTTGAATCAGATTTGTGAAGAAGAATAAATAAAGATTTGAGAAGAGTTCATGTAGACATAAAGGAGAAGTTTATTCGGAAATTAAAGAGAGGTTTATGGCAGAATTGAAAAAGAAGTATATGCAGATCTGAAAGGAAGATATGTGGAAATAATTGTATCATATTTTGTGAAAAGCATCACATCTACAAGATCATTAATGAAGGCAAATTTATTGATCATCATTCATTGAAGAACTTATATTGAAGAAGACAACTTTGTGAAGTTAGAGGTTAGTGCCTTGTATTGGAAAGATTGGGGTCTCTCACTAAGCTGATGCCTAGTATTGGGGGTTGGTGCCTACGAATTGAGGGGATTGATGTCTCTAGTGAGTTGGTGCCTACAAAGATAAGTGGGGTGTTGGTGTGTCCAGTAGGTTTTTGCCTACAAAGTTTGTAAAGAAGAGTTTATATAAGCAATATTTTGCCGTAGTTTTCTCCTGCAATGGTTTCCACATAAATATCATGTGTTATTGTGTTCTTCTCATGTGCATGATTATTCATATTGTGTTAATGATGTTATTGTGATTGATAAAAGTTTTAATTTGGTAAAAGTTGCATTAAACTGGTTCACCCACCTCCCTGTTAGAGCATGCTTATTAGTTGCTTTAGGCACACTTGCATATGTTGCTTTAATTAATTATGCACATGCTAGAGAATATTCTCATGCATAATTAAAGCTTATGTTTGCATATTCATGCTCTAGCTTAAGTTCACTTAGTGTGTCTAAATTTAGCTGTCTAATTTAGTTAGGCTTTGATACCATGTTGAAGTTTGCAACACAAACACCTAGGATCAAACAGCAAATGTAAACACCTTCCACAAGCAAGGGTAGCAAGAAAATAATTGCTATATTCCTCAAAAGCAAAAGGATTACAATTTGCAAGATAATTACAATGAAGAGTTCAGTTGCTTTTATAGAAAGCAATTGTGCTAAAAATAAAAAAGCTAACTGAAAGTAAAAATTAGCAAACTAAAGCTAAGATTAAATTGTGAACACTGTTTCTGGATATACATATATTTCATTAAAATTGCATATTATAAATCTACAACCAAAATTAAAAAAATTCACTGGTATGCAAACTGTTTGTTAGAATGTCCATGGTGAAGAGCGCAAAATATTGTGAAAAGTCAGTGAGAATGCAAAGTGTTTCACAGAATGCCAGCGTGCTAGAAGATAGAAAAACTTTGTGGGTGTTGGAAAAAAAAATTGGTACCAATTTGGGGTGGATGCTACAGCTTGCACATCTGCCTCATTGCTAGTACCATTTCATTTTTTAAGAAGCTACACAGGTTCAATTTCTTTTTAAATCCTTGATTATGCATCCTTCCCCTGATGGGCTAGGATTGCCACTGGAAGCTCCATCAAAGTTGAGTTTTGCCAGCTCTGCAGTGGGGCTTCCCATTTAACTCGTCCTCTTTGGTTTAAGGAAGACCATTTTTATCAAACCCATGAATAGAAGTTCATTTTATGTTTTTAACTTAGGTTTCAACTTTCAATTCTAATTTTTTTAAACGATTGTTAATAATATTTATTTCAATTTATAATTTATAGTTTATTTAGTATATAATTAAGCACAGACAAACTAAATAGATTATGCTGTTGAGTATTTTAAAGTTAATTTAAATTTTGAAAAGACATTGTCAAACATCTTTGGTGACATGCTTATGTGAATTTATCCCAAGTTATGAAATCGTTCAAGCTATTGCAATCCATTACTGTTATTTGCTCTTTTTTTTTTCTTCTTTAATTCCAGCTGTTATTTACTGTTGTAAATCTTCTGTTAGCTAATCTGCATAGCTCTTGAAGAAAACAGATGTCTGAGTGTATGCTATTTTTATCAATCAATATTGAAAATGATAATAATGCTGAAGCCAAAATAAGAGATGATGTTATACAAACATAGCTCAGCATAGAGAGATCTCATTCATATCACTTGTTTTCCGTAAACAAGTGGCAAATTGCCTTAAGAGTCTTCAAGACATTTTTGTGCTGCATATAGGTGCAATGTGATTCCGTATGAACTTAATAGGTGGAGCAGTTTCATTGGTCAGATTTATCCCACAGTATATTACATAGAGTAAACAGTGATAAGATCCTTGTTAGATGCTAAATTTAAAATTCATCTTTGAAGTATGTAATGCCAGTATTTTAGGCACCTTATTTGAGGACAAAGTACATTTTAGCCCCGTAGGGTAAATTGGAAGAGGCTTCTAGTTATCAAACTTTATAAGCTCTGGCCGTGGAGATGACACAGGAAGATCGTAATTAGACATTGAATTTTAATGTATGTCCATTTGCATGCGTATACCTATTGTCTCAGATTTTATCTGCCAACTTTTTTAAAGAAAATCTTTTATCTAGTGTTGATAATTTTTAATACAACAGAATTAAAACATTTGGATATGGCTTATGCCTTTATAGACTATTAATTCTAGCGATAAAGGCTACAGTAACCATTCTTATTGCAATAGTATGCTGTAATCTTGAACTATTATTCTGTTTCATTGTCCAATGCTTTCAGATGATTGAAGGAACTGCTCCTTTTCATCCAAATTTACCAGAAGAAGTCTCTAGGATGATGGCTTTGGAGGACAAGAGACCACCCTTCAAACTCAAATCAAAGAATTGTCCTGTTGAACTAAAAGAGTGAGTTAAACTTTCCTTGATTGCTCATAGTGAAGACTCAAAGAATTATTTTGGAGAGGTCAGAATCCCTATTTCTAAATTGTGTTTTTCTTTGAGAAATGGCAAAAAATTCGAATTCTGTGATATATTTCTGATGTACACCATCTACTGAGTGTCAATTTGAAGAGAGTGTTTGAAGATTAGCATGAGAGGGAATGCAGAATGATAGAGCATTTTAATTGGCTAGAAGCCATTGATAAATTAGAGGAAGAAATATCAGTTGCACAGGCCCATGATATTAACTACTCAATAGAGCTGGATAATATCTGGCGCTCATTTTCTATGTACAAATTATTCTTGTCATATCTTCTTTGCAATCTTTAAAAGAGCTGTACTAGATGTTTTATTTATGAAATTTAATTTTGGATAAAAAATGAAAATCTCTTCTTGGAGCATTTCCTTGAAAATATAGTAACTAAATTGGATCCTGGTATGGCAGCCCAGGGAAAGATATTTTATTGACTTCATGTAGTTTTCCTTCTATTATATATTCTAAATCTAATGCTAAAGCCTTCTTCTCTGAGTGAATCGTTGAAAAGGCATAGGAACCAGCTGAACTTAGCAGTGTCGAGTTTATATCCTAGAAAACCATCACATTAGTGTTTTGCCAATGCTTTTTCATCCGAGTTAGTTTTCATAAAGGATAGGAACCATCTGAACTTAAGCAGTTTCTTTTATCCATTTTATAGAACCGATTCAAGCATTTCTTTCAAAAGACACCATCTGCTATAACTTATTTTGAATAAAATTAGCATTCCTGTTTTATAGCAAAGTCATACTGATTAGCATTTCTGTATGTCTAAGAACTACAGTGTGCTTTGCCTATGAATTTTGCAGGTTGATTCAGGAATGCTGGGACAGGAATCCATTGGTGAGGCCTACTTTTGCCGAGATAATTGTAAGACTAGAGAAAATAAAGCCCTTATGCGTCAAGCATAAGTTTTGGAGTGGAGCATTCAAATTTCCAAGGTTTGAAACTTTTTCAAAAATTACTTAATTATGGCCTTTACCTCTTATTAGAAGCATCTTGATTTGTTCTTATTATCATAAATATGTGCTTATCTCAATAATCTGATACATCAGACGAACTTTAGTTTTTGACATGGGAACAAAACTCTCTGCATTTAATGCTATATGTTTTACAGTTTTAGAGAAATAAATTTGAATGCAAAGTAGTTGCCAGTGCTTCTTTACTTTCACTGGGATGTACTGAATTCCATAATTTCTCATGTTTCTTGTTCTGTTCAAAAAGTATTTGATCCAGGAAAATTGAAAATTAAGCATGGGATTTGCTCTTCCTAATTGGCACATCAAAGGATTGGTGGTGTTAGTTCGAATGAAATGAAATGAGCACAGTATACTTCTCAAGAAGATGCATGTTATACAAGAGAGAATCATACAAGAGAGAATCAGAATGTCAAGAGTATACTTGCTCAGATGTTAGGTCTTTTGGAGTTTTCGCCTCAATCATTATTAAAGGATTCCTGCTGCAAAGAATACCAAAATGTTATAATCCTATTCTAGGACTGACAAGTAATACGGTCTTGCACTAATAAGCAACATTTATAGCGGGCCTTCATAAATTTTGTCCAGATGGACATTAGATATTTTTATGTGATGTCACCTAAAGCTAAATTGAATAAACAATGAGGAATAATACCATATTAATTCAACTTGTGCCAATAAATATAATAGTTTAACATTCTTGAATGCCACTTCCAACAATGGACAAAGATTGAGAATTCAATTTGATGTGATTGCTCTTGTTGTTACACCACATTCTTGGTCTCATAGGTCCTAAACCGAGTTCTAGTATTATTATATTATTGAAGAAAATACTATTATTGAGTTGTCGCTAACAAGTAACCTGCTAGTATTACAACTCCATTAAGGTTTTACATATGTGGGGGACAACTAATGAGTCACAACACGACAAAACTCTATGTTAGCTTATGTTCTTTTCTTCCACCATTTGCTGTCCTATTACATCTCTACATACATATTGTTACCCTTGACTTTTTCTTACTCTCGGTTCTAATTAAAGGTCAATGAAAGCCCTAAGTTGAAGTCGAACTTGAACTTTGTCAAGTTCAAGTTCATAATCCGTCATGAGTTATAAAGCGTCAATGTCTGTCGGTTTCTTTGGTCAGTATGTCAGTCTTTTGAAGTCGAACTTGAACTTTCACCTTTGTCAAGTTCAAGTTGAACTTCAAAATGCAATTCCCAACACATGGAATATTCGGCAGGTTTGTTCTTTTGTCCAGTGGAAAGTTGCCTTTTCAAGAAACGCATGTATCAAATCAATAATGTGAAGCTGCTGTACGGAGTTACCAAAGTTGACGGGACAATTCATGCATGTAAATTGTGGATGTGACAATTGGCGGCGCGATGAAAAAGGGGGATATTATTGCAAAAGTATGGTAATCAGAGGATGTGTTGGGGAATCGAGAAACTCGTGCCGATTTAACCTGAAAATAAATGAGGAGTGACTTAATATGTCGTATCAATCATTTCTTCATAAATATATTTATTATAACCGTCTTGCGAAGATTTATTCGGGATTTTATTGGCCATATTAATAAATGAAGAACTGTTAAGCATATTGTTTGTCTTTGCTTGAGGAGAAAGGAGCAGTGAAGTTGGCGGTAAGAAAATCACAGAAAAATTGGTGCGCAGATAACCGGTGAGTCATCTTCTTCCTTACAGCTTTCAGTTTGTTGAAGTAGGTCATTACTGTATTGTGAAATTTTCTCTTATTTCCTAGTTAAGATGCCTGTGTTTTGTCCTAAACTTCTAAAAGATGAAAATAGAGCCCGTTTGTTGATCTCTCTCCCAGACATCTGTGATACTTCTTTAGTTAATGTGAATTTAAAAGAGTTATGTAGTAGGGTCAACAATGCCTCTAAAAGTTCTTTCTCCAAGAAACTAGCAGGAAGTGGGTTAATGGAGGCTGCTGCTTTTCCTCCAGCCTTAATTTGCCCTGAGCTTGTATTAGAATGTGCCAATAGATATGATGTCAAGAATAGATGTGTCAAGGATTCTTCAGGAGAAGTTCTAGTCAAAATAAATCGGGAAACGCTCATCGCAACTTTACGAATCCCAAACAAAGAGCCTTATGAGCCTTGGACCTATGCAAAAGCGGCTCATGTCTTTGAAGAGGACAAAAAAAGATATAGTTCCTCGATAGCTCAAGTATGGTTGGCAAAACCAGAGAAAGCAGGATCAAGGTTACCTAAACCCCTAACAATTGAGCATTTCCATAAGGAAATTGCAGATATCGTGTTCCTTTTAATTATAGTGAAGGGAAATCCATACGCCTTCCACTGGGAGGATTGGATGTACTGTTTTATTCAAAAGATTTTGGAAGGGGAGAAATTTATTGATTGGGCTGACCTAATTGCAGAAAGACTTCACCAAGAACTTCTGAATGTGACCAACCTGACTCCCTTCTACATGTTGTCCTATCTCGTTTATGTTCTTGCCTGTTGTAGAAATTGGGAGGGTCTTCCTCATGAACTGTGGACTAATGATACTCAAGATTTTCAAGTGTCTAAAGTTGATCTGGGAAGAGATAGCAGAGCCGCCGATATGAAGTTTTTTGAGGTTTCAAATAAGAAAATTGCTAACAGAGTCTGGAAAGATGCAAAAGACAAAGAAGAGATGAAGGAAGCTATGAAGAGCATGGCTCAATATATTCACGCCATTCAGCATCTGGAACCTTTTCCGTTGAGTGAGATGTTGGCTTCTATCGACATCAAATCCCCAGATAACCAGAGGTTTTTGGATTAGATATAGAGGAATAGGATCATAACCAGAACATTCGAAGAATGTGTTGAGCATGTGAAACCTGAAGTTGCCAAACAATTAACCTACCTGAATCAATCTCAGATTGAAGCCAGGAACCTGATAAAGAAGGTTGAAGAAAATATTGATGAATGGGAAACAAAAAGGGCTACCTGGATAAGGGAACTCCAGTGGATGGAAGAAATTCAGGAGTATGGTCTGCAGAAGTTTCTTGCAGAAAAGCCAGTCCCAGGATTAGATGATAAAACTCTGTATGTTTTAAAAGAATGCATCGATTGGAGGAATGAGGCCATAGCACAAGGAATCTTTGAAGTAAAGGATCTCCTAAAAGGATTGGGGATAATTAAAGACATTATTTCGAGTGGCATGGACTGGGGAGATAAGCAATGTTTTGAAGCCAAAGAGGAATCAGATAGATCAAGTGATCAGGGAACTAAGAGTGTTAAAGCCCGGTTTGATGAGCTTTGAGAGATGAAAGCACCAACTGTACACGATTTTTCAAAAGTCACACGAGTAGAGTCAATGCTCCTACTTCAACAGAATCACTTGGAGATGCACAATGAGAAGGTAGCTCGAGTCAAAAAAGAGAAAGAGGTGTGGAAACAGAGAATTAACTATCTTGGTCTGCCACATCAGCAGGTGATTTCTACATTCATTGCAACATTTGAAGACTAGAAGGCAGCTCAGCTGGCATCAACCTCGACACCTTAGTTCCCGGAGACAGTTGGCTCTATTTTTGAGGCGCTTTATGCCCAGTTCCATTTTTATTGCTTTATGCTTAAGACAGTTATTTAGCTTAAAACAATTTACCTCTGGTAAAAGACAGTTTTTATTGAGTTAGTTTTAAAGCCTTGCGTGGCTATATATTCAAAAACTTAAGATTTATTTAAGGTCGGCTCTTTGAGATTTTGGAAACTACTTTTGAAAGTCTATGCTTTAAGCTTTTCTGAACACTGATATGATAGAATATATACAATATCTTATGGTGTTATATATATGTTTGAGCTTCTAAAGCGATAAATACCGTTGTTTATCAATATATAGTTTGTTTTCCTATGGAAATGAGTTATATTGAATGAAGCTTAACTGTGATATGAGTTGATTTTGTGCTTGGAGTAACAGAGAGAATCAGTACAGAAGCTTCAGTTTTAAGTATATAAATTTTTAGATAGTGTCAGAAGTGAATGTTTTCTTTAAAATCTGTACATTCTTTTCATTTTGATGAACTAAATGTTTTGCTTTATGTGTTTTCTGGTTAAAAGCACACATGTTTAAATTCTTTATTGAATAAGATTGTATTGAAAATCTACTAGCGAGGCAGCTGCACCTTGAAAATATGCAGAGAGTTTGCTATTAAAGAAACTCAATTGTTAGTGTTGTGTCTTAACTTTTTCCTTTCATGATTAATAAAAGTCTTTAGATCAATTTTAAGAAAGGGAAAAAACTGTTCACTAACAGTTTTTGGGGACTTTGCTGGGGAGTTGCATGTTTATTCTTTATTATAATGGTTTTGCCTATTATAGGTGATCAACCTGTATTACAGCCGAATTTAGGTTTCCAAGACACACAAGAGGATCTCATTTCATATTTGAATGCTTATGCTTGGGAAAACAAAAGAAGTAATCAGCAATATCTTCATATCCAACAAGTGCTTGAGAGAGAAGAAGAAATTGGCGAGAGATTGAGAGGAATACCCATTGCTCAAGAAGCAGTTGTAGTAAACAGGATAGCTAGAGCCAATTAAGCTTTCTCAAAGCTGGCAGATAAAAGATATATAAGAGGAGACCAAGAAAAGGGTCTCATTGACTCAAATTTTGAAGACCTAGCGAAGCTTGACTTCAAACCCCAAACCCCTTCTAGGGAAAGACGTTACAAAACAGCTAGCAGATCTTCTTCTCCCACCAAAGTTACTCCTATGAGTTCTTTTCAATCTTTGGTGTTTCCAGGAACCTTAGTTCCTTTCTTTTGTAAATTTACAGCCCCTAAATATCATCTTGCCTCCCATGGCCCAAAATCAACCTTGGGGTGCGGCTGTAGGACCTTTGAGCTTAGGAGCTAATTTAGGTAACTTGCCTAAAGGTCAAGATATTTTACCTAAATTCAGTGGTGATGGAAAGAAATCTCCTGAAGATCATTTGAATGCCTTTAACATGGCATGTGGAGTTTTGGCTGTTGGTACCCAAGATGTAGCTGTAAGGCTTTTTGTTCAGACATTGACAAATGTTGCAACAAATTGGTTTCATAATTTACCTCATGCCTCCATTACTGATTGGGATACAATGAAAAGGGCATTTGAAGCTAGACTTAAGTCAGTTGATAACACTAACGCACTCTTAATCCAATTGAGTCAAATGAAGAAAGAGATTCAAGTACCTAGAGGGAGTTTGTAGCAAGATTTAACAAGGGAATTCAAAAAATTCCAGTTGCAAGTAGACCCAGTGATGAAAATCGAAAGGCCTTTTTCTTGAATGCTATGCCTCTTGATGTTGCATTCCCACTAAAAAGAGCCAGGCCAACTTCCCTTAATGATGCCCAAACTCTTGCCATTGAGTTGGAATGTGACCTCATCACAAGTGGTAAATGGAGAAAAGATATACAAACACCTAGTTCTCAGCCCTCTACCTCTTTATCATCAGACCCTGTAATCCAAATATTGATGAATGACCTAATAACAATTAAGCGACAGTTACCTAAATCTGTCAGCCCTTATCAAGATATCCCTCACAAATATCCAAATCAAGGAACCTCAAACTCAGGCAAGCAATTCAATTTACCTCCTACACAACAGAGACTTCAAATTGAACCTCCTCCAAGCAAAAGCAACATGTGTATCTTTCATCTTACCGATGAACATGAAGGGGGTGCATGCCCTGAAAACATACGTCATGAGCAGCTTGAAGCTGAAAAAGAAGCTGCAGTGAAGGTGACTGTTGAAGACGTATCTTGTGAAATAGCTGGCGACTCTGGAAATTTCTATTTTGAATATGAATCGGACTCCGAAAGGGGTGGTGACATATTGGTAACTTTAGGGGATCCTTCTTGCTCAATTTTGACAAGAAATCAGCGTGGAGGGAAAGCAAGTGGTTGGTTAACGTCAACAACCAAAGATCTTGGAAGTCAAACAAGTGATAATTACAAGGTCTCAAAGACAAGTGGTCCAGAAATACAAATCTTAAAAAGGTCTGAATCTGAATCTCCTTTTAATATAGTTGATTTTTGTAAAACTTCCAAAATACAAATCTCTGTTGCAGATTACTTAAAAATGAACCCTCAGGAGTTGGATAAACTGGTTAATTATGTCAAAGGTTCCTTTGTTGAACCTAAATCTCAACAAACTATAAGTAGAGAGGACAAAGTTGAACAAAAGCTTGCAGAAAAGCCCATTTCTTCTATTCCCTCTAGTTTGAAACCAGAGCCCTTCCATGTATCTTTGTTCATTCACGGTTTCAAGCTAAATAATAGTATCGACTCAGGGGCCTTGTATAATATTATGCCCTCTTCTGTAGCCAAAGCATTAGATCTCCCTATGACCGCCACTTTTGGCCGATGCTATTCCATGGATGCTAAACAGGTCCACTCATAGGTCAAATCAAGGATGTTCAAGTTGCTTTAGCAGCCTTCCCTGATAAAACATTGAAGCTAACCATTCTAGTAGCTGATATTCCAGCTAGCTATGGAATGCTCCTAAGCATAACCTTTTGCAGAGATTAAGTGGTGAGATAAAATTGGATTGGTCTCAGGCCATAGTTCCTGTAGGAAATAAGAAGGTTTCTCTGCTCCCAGAACCCAAGTCCAAGTATAGCGTTTTTCCCTCAGAGGACTCCAAATCTCATATTTTGTATCAAGAGTCTGAATTTGCTAATTATGTTATCTTATCTGAGAATGACGTTTCAGGTCATGTTGTTGCAGATGAAGAGGTTCCTTGGATTCTTGAATTTGATGACAATTGTTCTATCGCAAGATCGGGGGGCAGGGGTAGTCCTTATTTCCCCTTCTGGTCTCAAATTCCCCTTTTCATTCAAACTAGAGTTTGAGAACATGAACAACACAGCAGAATATGAGGCCTTGTTGTTAGGTCTAGAAGAAGCAAAGAAAAAGGGAATTAAGATTTTAAAAGCACGTGGTGATGCAGAGTTAATTGTAAAGCAGGTTAAGAATTTATTCTCAGTAAAGAATGAGAGACTGAAGCATTACATGAATAGGGTCTGGGATGAACTTGAGTGGTTTGAGGCTTTTTCAATTGAGGCGATTCCAAGAGAATATAACTCAAGGGCTGATGCTCTAGCGGGATCAGCATCCCTGCTAAATCCACATCCGAACTTCACAAAAGACTGTTATACAATTGAGGTTATACATAGACCCAGTGTACCTGATAATTCTTTTTCCTGGCAAGTTTTCAGAGACAACGCCCACATTAATGAATTTCTGCAGGGATTGGACAAGTTTTCAACTAATTATTTTGAAGGATCAGAGTTTGAGTGTCATGAATTTTGTCCAAGAAAAGAGATCAACTCTTCAGAAGAAGTGATTCAACTTAAAGGTAATTCCATACCAAAGGGACTTGTGGAGCTAGAGAAGCTTTTTGATAGGAGGGATTGTTATTTAAACCAGCGTGTCATACCAGATAATATTCCTTCAAGTGAATATGAAAAAATTAACATTGGAGATGAATACAATCCAAAGTTGGTAAACCTAGGGATGTGTTGTGATGATGATGAGAAATTTTACCAGGCTGTTGAAAGAGTACGGAGATGTCTTTGCTTGGTCCTATGATGATTTGAAGAATTTCAGACAGGGACAATTTACACACCATGTTCCTTTGAAACCAGGGACATCTCCTTTAATCCGTTAGAAATTGAGGACTTATAACCCAAAGGTGGTGGATGCTATCTTTAAAGAGATTGATAAAATGCATCAGGTACACATTATCTTCCCTATCCACCACTCTACGTGGGTAGCTAACATAGTTCCTGTGCGGAAACGGAACGGAGAGATAAGGATCTGTGTGGATTTTAGGAACCTCAATCAGTCAAGCCTTAAAGATAACTTTGCTTTGCCTATGATGGATCAAATTCTTTAGAGTGTGGCTGGCTTGGAGATGATGTCATTGCTTGATGGCTTTTCGGGATACAACCAGATCAGTGTTGCAAATGAAGATCAACATAAGACGGCTTTTACTACGCCATGGGGCACATTCGCTTATAGAAGAATACCTTTTGGACTAATTAATGTCGGAGCCACATTTCAGAGGGCTATGAACTCTACTTTTGGTCACTTGTTGAATAAAACCATCACTATTTATTTAGATGATATGACAGTCTTCTCCAGAAGACATAAGAAGCATCTAAGGGATTTAAAGGAGGTTTTGCAAAGATGTAGGGATCATGGCGTTTCTTTAAACCAGAAGAAGTCAATCTTTTGTGTAACAGAAGGAAAGTTGTTGGACCATTTAGTTTCAAAGGAAGGTATTAAGATTGATCCAGAAAGAGTAAGAGCTATCCAGCAATTGTGCCTTCCTGTCAATTGTAAGGGAATAAAATCTTTCTTCGGCCAAGTTAATTTCTTGAGGAAGTTTTTTCCTGATTTTGCTGAGACATCAAAACCAATGGTGGATCTGTTAAGTGAAAAGCAGAATTTCAAATGGGATGAACCAGCTGTCAAATCTTTTGAAAAAATAAAAGAAGTTAATAGCTCATGCTCCAACATTAATATACCCAGATTTTAAGAAGGATTTTATTTTTTATTGTTATGCGTCAGAGCATACAATGTCTGGAGTATTGTTGTAGAAGAATGAAAAAGGTGAAGAGGTGCCTATTTCCTTCATGAGTATACCGCTTAAAAAAAATGAGTTACGTTATTCCCAAATTGAAAAGTGGGCATTTGCGGTGGTGAAGGCGGTTAAACAATTCTGATATTACATTCTTCATTCACATTCTATAGTTTTTGTTCCAAATTCTATCGTTAAAAATATCCTTACTCAGCAGGAAGTAGTCGTTAATAACAGAGCTAGTTGGGTGGCAAAGGTGCAGGAGTTCAATTTGGAGATCAAACCCAAGGTTTGCCCAATTGTCTATTTATCAGAACAAATGATTCATGGTTCTCAAATGTTGCATTCTTTTTGACTTATGGAGAGGCCCCGAATCATCTATCAACTAAAGAAAAGAGGAATTTACGGCTAAAAGCAGCAAAATATGTCATTATGGACAATGTTTTGTACAAGAAAGGATTGGACGGGATGTTCTTGCGGTGTGTTGATAAAGATCAGCAACAGAAGCTATTGCAAACATTTCACAATGAAGAGTGTGGAGGACACTACTCATCATCTGTGACGGCTTTTAAGATCTTAAGAAATTGTTATTATTGGCCCAGGATGTTCAGAGACGCATATAAGTGGGTGACAAATTGTGAGAAATGCAATCTCTTCTCAGGGAAGCCCCAGCTAGCTGCTTTACCTTTAAGGCCCGTAATTGTTGAAGAGCCTTTTCAACAGTGGGGACTTGATTTTATTGGCCCAATTAATCCAACTTCAAGTGGTAGGCACATTCATATCCTTACAGCCACAGATTACTTCACCAAGTGGGTTGAGGCCATACTAGTTAAAGTGACCACCTCTGAGGTAGTCTATAGATTCCTAAAGGAGAACATTGTTACAAGGTTTGGAGTTCCACTCAAAATAGTGGCCAACAATGCTCAGAATTTTTTCGTCTCGAGAAATTTAGCTTTTTTGCTATGACCATGGGATAAATTTGTCTCACTCTTCAGATTATTTCCCATAGGGAAATGGTCAAGCAGAATCCACAAATAAGAACCTAATTAATATCATGAAAAAGCTAGTAGAAGAGAAAGGGAAGGATTGGCATAAGAAGCTATACGAAGCATTGTGGGCAGATAGAACTTCCCCAAAACGGGCTATTGGAATGTCACCTTTTGAGCTGGTATTTGGAGTTGAAGCACAGTTATCTCTCCCGTTGGAGTTAGCTTCTGCTAAGTTGCAGAGATGCATTGAGAATGAAGTTTTCCAGGATTCATTGGAAAAGAGAATTATGTATTTATCAAAAATTGAAGAAGAAAGAGCGGAATTAGTAGATCACATAACTAGTCATCAACTAAAGGTGAAAGAAATATTTGATCGCCGCAATAGACCACGCAAATTTATGGAGGGAGATAAAGTCCTACTTTGGGATAAGCGTCGGGAGCTGCGTGGGGCACATGGAAAATTTGAGTCTCTCTGGAAGGGTCCTTTCGAGATTTCTCAAGCGTTGGGTCTGAATGCATTTAAATTGAAGTACGTTGATGGAGATGAACTACCCTTGTCCTATAACGGACAGGATCTCAAGCTTCATCAGTTGTAAGTTTCCTTTTCTTGCTTGTATATAAGTTTTGGGTTGCGTCTGTAGGAGTAGAATTTTTTGTTGTGGTGAGTCGTCCTGGTCTAAATAAGTTAAAGCCTATCTTGCGAAGCCAGAGATTCCCGGTTCATTCTCAATCTTGAAGATTCTCGGTCCCCAGTTAGAGCTAGTTGTTACCCTCGACTTTTTCTTACTCTCGGTTCTAATTAAAGGTCAATGAAAGTCCTAAGTTGAAGTCGAACTTGAACTTGAAGTTCATAATCCGTCATGAGTTATAAAGCGTCAATGTCTGTCGGTTTCTTTGGTCAGTATGTCAGTCTCTTGAAGTCGAACTTGAACTTTGAACTTTGTCAAGTTCAAAACGCAATTCCCAACACATGGAATATTCGGCAGGTTTGTTCTTTCGTCCCGTGGAAAGGTTCCTTTTCAAGAAACATAGGTATCAAATCAATAATGTGAAGCTGTTGTACGGAGTTACCAAAGTTGACAGGACAATTCATGCATGTAAATTGTGGATGTGACAGTTGGCGACGCGATGAAAAAGGGGGATATTATTAGGGGATATTATTGCAAAAGTATGGTAATCAGAGGATGTTTTGGGGAATCGAGAAACTCATGCCAATTTAACTTGAAAATAAACAAGGAGTGACTTAATATGTCGTATCAATCATTTCTTCATAAATATATTTATTAGAACCGTCTTGCGAAGATTTATTCAGGATTTTATCGGCCATATTAATAAATGAAGAACTGTTAAGCATATTGTTTGTCTTTGCTTGAGGAGAAAGGAAGAGCAGCGAAGTTGGCAGAAAGAAAATCACAGAAAAATTGGTGTGCAAATAACCAATGAGTCATCTTCTTCCTTACAGCTCTCAGTTTGTTGAAGTAGGTCGTTACTGTATTGTGAAATTTTCTCTTATTTCCCGGTTAAGATGCCTCTATTTCATCCTAAACTTCTGAAAGATGAAAATAGAACCCGTTTGTTGATCTCTCTCCCAGACATCTGTGATACTTCTTTAGTTAATGTGAATTTAAAAGAGTTAGCAATGCCTCTGAAGGTTCTTTCTCCAAGAAACTAGTAGGAAGTGGGTTAATGGAGGCTGCTGCTTTTCCTCCAACCTTAGTTTTCCCTGAGCTTGTATTAGAATGTGCCAATAGATATGATGCCAAGAATAGATGTGTCAAGGATTCTTAGGAGAAGTTCTAGTCAAAATAAGCCGGGAAATGCTAATGGCAGCTTTACGAATCCCAGACAAAGAGCCTTATAAGCCTTGGACCTATGCAGAAGCGGCTCGTGTGTTTGAAGAGGACAAGAAAAGATATAGTTCCTCAATAGCTCAAGTATGGTTGGCGAAACCAGAGAAAGCAGGATCAAGGTTATCTAAACCCCTGACAATTGAGCATTTCCGTAAGGAAATTGCAAATATCGTGTTCATTTTAAATAGAGTGAAGGGAAATCCACACGCCTTCCACTAGGAGGATTGGATGTACTGTTTTATTCAAAAGATTTTGGAAGGGGAGAAATTTATTGATTGGACTGGCCTAATTGCAGAAAGACTTCACCAAGAACTTCTGAATGTGACCAACCTGACTCCCTTCTACATGTCGTCCTATCTCATTTATGTTCTTGCCTATTGTAGAAATTGGGAGGGTCTTCCTCATGAAGTGTGGACTAATGATATGAAATTTTATGATTATTTTACATGCTTGCATAATGAAAGGTTTCCTAATGAATTCAAAACAATTAATGATATGTTTTCAGCTAAGCTAGTTTTTGAATTATGCGGAAGAGATAACAGTAGACTCTCCGAGGAAGCAAAGCAAGTAATAAATTTATATGGGTGTCATTTTATCCAGTTTCTCAAATTCACATATCTTAGAGTTGGGGCTTTTCATGGAGAGCCTCTAAGATTGCCTAGACTTTGCTTGGATAATGTGGTTTTAATGGAGATTTGCAAGCAGTTGGTCATTGTTGAGTGAAAATCTGGTAGTCCTAAAAAGTCTTCAAGTGTTTTGTTTCCTATTGAGCTCGACCATTATAGGTGTAATGGTGTAAAAGTTTTTAGGACGCTCTAGCAATGGAAGGCGAGTTGTTTGCTCTGAGGTTGAAATCTTACACTTCCAGGACTAATTTTGATTACAGGGGCTTTGCTAAATCAAATCTCAATGTTCCTGTCACATTTGTGCACATTCCCGAATTGGAAGACTTCTGGGTTAACTGTTCAGATGAGCTTGAGGTCAGGAAGAGGCTATGGTCTAGATTGACTCTAAGACAAATTATCACCTTCAGATTGGATTTAGATACAAGTGGGGTTGAAGAAGATGAGGAAGTTGATGTGCTTGATTCTCAGTTTCTGGAGACAGTTGAAGCTCTTCCTATTCCAGAATTGGATTGGACAAAACCGGAAGAAGATGACCTACAAGTGAGAATGGTTGGTGTGATCAAGAGAGCAGAAACTTGGCTGTTTGAAAAGAAGGCCCCTAAGATTACTTCACAGTCTTCTAAAAAGCAAGTGAAACTGAGGAAGATAAATTCATCAAGAAAGGCTTCTGTTTTAACTAACATAGTTGTTGGTGAATCTCTTGCAGGTAATATTGAACCTGAAGTTGAACCAGCTAGCCCTCAGGTTCAGGTTCAAGTTCAACTTCAAGCTGAACTTGCCGCACGGGTCACCCGATCAAGCTCCAAAATAAAGAACAAAGTTAAGCAGCCAGAGGTGACTCCCAGTGTTGTTGTAGATTTGGATCCTTCCGAAGAAGAACCACAAGAAGATCCAGTTGCAAATTCTGGTTTGCCTAACATGTCAGACAGTCAGTAGGTGCAAGATGTTACTAAAAATTCTCCAAAGGATTCTCTGGCCCTCCTAAGCAACTATGATACTCAAAACAAATCCACTGCAGCCCCACAATGGTTGGAAAATTCCTTTGCTAAAAGGAGAAGTATCATTCCTCTGTCCTTGCCCATTGAAGATGTAGTAAGTGTTTGGGTAAGACTCCAAAGGCTAAAAAACCAAAGACTGAGTCTAGAATTGAATTTGATGAAAACACTGGCCGTTGGGTGGAAAAAATTGCGAAACCAATGAGTGATAAAGGAGATGGGGAAGTTTCTACTCAGGATTTTCAAGTGTCTAAAGTTGATCTGGGAAGAGATAGTAGAGCCGCTGATATCAAGTTCTTTGAGGTTTCAAATAATAAAATTGCTAACAGAGTCTGGAAAGATGCAAAAGACAAACAAGAGATGAAGGAAGCTATGAAGAGCATGGCTCAATATATTCATGATATTCAACATCCGAAACCTTTTCCGTTGAGTGAGATGTCGGCTTCTATCGACATCAAATCCCCAGATAACCAGAGGTTTCTAGATCAGATACAGAGGAATAAGGTCATCACCAGAACATTTGAAGAATGGGTTGAGCATGTGAAACTTGAAGCTGCCAAACAATTAACCTGCCTAAATGAATCTCAGATTGAAGCCAACAACCTGATAACGAAGGTTGAAGCAAATATTGATGAATGGGAAACATAAAGGGCTACCTGGATAAGGGAACTCTAGTGGATTGAAGAAATTCAGGAGTATGGTCTGTAGATGTTTCTTGTAGAAAAGCCAATCCCAGGATTAGATGATAAAACTCTGTATGTTTTAAAAGAATGCATCGATTGGAGGAATGAGGCCATAGCACAAGGCATCTCTGAAGTAAAGGATCTCCTAAAAGGATTGGGGATAATTAAAGACATTATTTCGAGTGACATGGACTGGGTAGATAAGCAATATTTCGAAGCCAAAGAGGAATCAGATAGATCAAGTGATCAAGTAATTAAGAATGTTAAAGCTCGGTTTGATGAGCTTCGAGAGATGAAAGCACCAACTGTACAAGATTTTTCAAAAGTCGCACAAGTAGAGTCAATGCTCCTACTTCAATAGAATCACCTGGAGATGCACAATGAGAAGGTAGCTCGAGTCAAAAAAGAGAAAGAGGTGTGGAAACAGAGAATTAACTATCTTGGTCTGCCACATCAGCAGGTGATTTCCGCATTCATTTCAACATTTGAAGACTAGAAAGCAACTCATTTGGCATCAACCTCGACACCTTAGTTCCTGGAGACACCTGGCTCTATTTTGGAGGTGCTTTACGCCCAGTTCCGTTTTTATTGTTTTATGTTTAAGACAATTAATTAGGATAAAACAATTTACCTATGGTAAAAGACAATTTTTATCGAGTTATTTTTAAAAGCCCTACGTGGCTATATATTCAAAAACTTAAGACTTATTTAAGGTCGGCTCTTTGAGATTTTGGAAACTACTTTCGAAAGTCTATGCTTTAAGCTTTTCTGAATACTGATATAATAGAATATATACAATATATTATGGTGTTATATATATGTTTGAGCTTCTGAAGCAATAAATATTGTTGTTTATCAATATATAGTTTGTTTTCCTATGGAAATGAGTTATATTGAATGAAGCTTAACTGTGATATGAGTTGATTTTGTGCTTGGAGTAACAAAGAGAATCAGTACAGAAGTTTCAGTTTTAAGTATTTAAATTTTTAGATAGTGTCAGAAGTGAATGTTTTCTTTAAAATCTGCACATTCTTTTCATTTTGATGAACTTAATGTTTTGCCTTATGTGTTTTCTGTTTAAAAGCACACATGTTTAAATTCATTATCGAATAAGATTGTATTGAAAATCTATTAGCGAGGCAGCTGCACCTTGAAAATATGCAGAGAGTTTGCTATTAAAGAAACTCAATTGTTAGTGTTGTGTCTTAACTTTTTCCTTTCATGATTAATAAAAGTCTTTAGATCAATTTTAAGAAAGGGAAAAAACTGTTCACTCACACATATGGTCAAATGAAGATTCACTATGGAACAAGTGACAATTTTCTATTGGCTCTTGCTAGATTTCATCTTCATCCTTTTCTTCATTGGGTAATGAGGATGGCACATGCCCTAGAAATATTCTAAAGCAATAACACATAAAAATATGCGTGGTTGCAATTGAGCTTCTTGCCTCACCTTTTTCATGCATGTTAACTTTTCTGAAGGGTCTAATAGTTAAGTAACAAAGAATCTTTGATATCATTGCTAGCTTGGATATGAGAATGGAAAAGTGTTAATGCCCTTTAATCTTGTTGACCTTGTGATTGTAATGCTTATAAAATGACTAAGGATGAAACTCAACCAAAACCCAAGCCAAAAAATGTTTGCAACACTAAATGCAACATTTAACAGTGTTGCAACATACATGGATAAACCAACATTGAACATGTAACACGTGGAAGAGACAAAATGCACAAGAAATGATACAAAAGTCCTCAAGGAAAGGCTTTTCACATTTCAATCTGTTAAACTCACTTAGTGGAAGAAAAATATGGTAGACACATTGATAATGCATATGTACCATAAAAAAGAGTGTCATCTTCCACATGTTCACTCATCCAACGAACTAGATGAGGAAAGAGGGAAGAATTGTGTCGTTCCAAACACCATGCAAGGAAACATACTAGAAATTTCCAAGCATAAAGAAGACAGTCTTAACTAGTGTGTTAAACAAGATAGGTAAAACCATACACGGGTTGGTGTAGGTTTTTAATTTTTCTTATGTCAATGGGTATTTCTTTTTTTTCAACATATATTATTAAAGCTTGTCAAGGCTTATTAAGAGTGGTTGATATGCAGACACATGATGAAATACTTCAACTACATGTTCTCTCTCGAACACATAGATAGTTGAGTTACACACTTTTGGTTTGTTGTGCCACCTCTCATAACCACTATTCCCTCCTTACCTGATTAGGCTATGTGCTAGTTGGGTTTCACATCCTCTTTTGGCTTTATTTGCCACCTCCTAAGTTACTAAGGTTCGCCCGGTTCGAAATTCGGGTCCCATTCGCGTGTGAGTCCGAGTAGGGTCTGAATTTTTGGACCCAGTTCGAACTTGTGGTCCAACAGTTCAAACCCAGGTGGAGCAAGAAGAAAAACGACGAACCCCATACGAACTTTGGCGATTTTCAGGGCACAGACGTCACTTTAGTGACCTTTTTTGGGAAATTTTATAAATTTTTGACATCCAGAACCCTAAAAGGTGGATATGAAAGGATTTTATTTATTTTTTTGTTCATGGGCGGGAGGATTTATAGAAATATAACATTTAAGTATAAGAATAATTTCTTATACTTTAATTTATATTTGTATAAATACCAGTTAAATACATTCCAGGATGTTTGAGATAGGTTTCAGCTTCATAGGAGTTAAGATGCAAATTCTAGATTTTGGGGGTTTTCGAAAAATTCCAGACTTAGCCAAATTTCAAGATTCAACAAGCCTTCAGCAGGGTTACCTCCCACAATCCATCATGGCTTTCTAAGGTCAAACTGAAGCTGGCAAAATGATTCTCAAAGGGTTTTAACTCGTTTTATCACAAGTCAATTGGTTTCGACCCCATCTCTATGACAGACTTAGCTTAGCTCTCGCCCAAATCCCAGACAGACATGACTTCCCAACAGGCCAAAATCACTCAAACCTCATTTGCCGGACCAAGGGACTTGAAAACAGCCACCAACAAAGATATAAATGTTAGATATTGGTCCTTTTGTGTTGGATATACATGTTAGATATAACTTATATGAATATCTAACATTTATATCCAACACAAAAGGACCAATACTTAAACACAATACTTTTACATCTTTATGTCTTATATCCCCCCGTCCCCTCGTCCCCTAGGGTGGTGTAACTATGACTTGAAGTATATGATGGTATGATCACGATTCATGATGCTAGTTTATGGTGTTTTTGTTGTTTAAATGTTGTTTTTATGATACTATGTGACATTCTTAATTTGACTCATGCTTCTAGACTTCATATATATATATATATATATATATATATATATATATATATATATATATATATATATATATATATATATATATATATATATATATATATATATATATATATATATATATATATATATATATAATTTTAAAATTTTTACATGTATTTTCGAACCCGAACCCCAACCCCTTTTCAAAATTTTGTTGAACTTGCGAACCGGTTCTTCGTACCTAAACTTCGAACCGAAGTCAAACAGGTAACTTAGGCCACCTCACTTAACTTTTTTTTTGTCTTCACTTAAGTTATGCCATATGTTTTGGCATTTACCAAGTAGGTAAAACCTGAAACATTTTATCTAGTAGGAGTTAATGCATCTCTTGAACGCATATGCCTTTATTTTAGTATATTAACAACATTATTCTCTCACCTTCACTAGTTTGGTGATAACTCGATGAGAGCCTCAAGTGTACTCTCAAATTTCTTTTGATTTGTTTATTATTCCCTCATTTCATATTTTCTCTTCATTCTGCTAATTTTATCTTTGATCATTTGTTGAGTGGAGTTGCATGTGTTCTACAATTGACATTAGATCATGGCTTGGTTCACTCTTCTCGTAGAATCTAACATGGTATCAGAACCTTGGTGTTTGCTATCATTTTATTATTGTGTTCTTTGTCTTTATTATTCTCTCATTTCATATTTTCTCTTCATTCTACTATTTTCATCTTTGATCATTTGTCAAGTGGAGTTACTCATGATCTACAATCGACATCAGATCATGGCTCGGTTCTCTCTTCTTGTAGAATCTAACATGGTATCATAACCTTGTTGATTGGTAATAGTCATTGTATTATCCAATTTTTTGAGAGATTTGAGACTAATAGATAGCTAAAAATTTCCTCAAAAAGTCTAGTAGAATCTTCTCCTGCATCCTCATGTGACTTGGAGAATAAAAATAGTTTTAAAGGAAAATCAACATTTGTTTAATCTAGTTTGCATATATGTGTTCCAATGAGCTTTGGGTGATTGCAACATTTTGGTAATAGTGGAGGCATTTCCAAAATTTTCTAAAGGTGTGAGAAATCAAGATTGACTTTTAATTCTCCAAAATTAAATATTGGAGGATACAATAGCAAGTTAAAGTGAAAAAGTTGAAATCTTTTTAGTTGAGCCATTTTCATTTTTGCATTAGAAATCTAGCCTCTATTAAGTGGAATAAAAATGATTATTGGTTTTTGTTCTTAGGGTTGAAAAATAAATTGGGTATCTATTAATTTTTTGTGTATAGTTAATAAGTTTTACAGAAAAGAGGTCAGAAGCAAGTGCAATTTGTTGTTGTAAGGCAAATTTATCTTTTTCTTTTAAGTGCCTTTTTTCTTTCGGCATCGGATTTTTGCAAATGAATACTTGACGAAAAGATGGAAATGATCACTTTCTATCCATGAAGGTTTTGATCAAAGATTATGCCATTTTTTACTAGGCATTGTAGTTTGAATTTGCTGCATTTTTTTCCTTGAACATGCATAATTTTTACCTTTGAGATACGCATTGCATAGCTACAAGGTTATATTTTTATAGTTGATATTGGATTTAGTTTGTATCAAAAATTGTAATTGTCAGTTATAGGCTTAAAACACGTAATATGATAAACCTTGTAAGCGCTCTAATTATATAGCATTAACCTTGTAATACTTGGGGTGATTTTTGAGACTAGTGGAAGGGGGGTGTCTCGTGTGTCTTCTTTTTCAAACTTTTCTTTCTACCTTGCAATTTACTTGTCTGCACTTATGGATGCATCCAAATTTCTTGTTTTATTACCATATAACTTTTTGAATAGAAATCTAAAAGATGATATTGTATCTCAAAATGCATGGATGTCATTTGGTAACAATGGGACTTGAAATTGAACCTCAAGATGCTACAAAAAAAGATAAAATGGTTTAATAATATGATGAAGCAATTGATACCATATGTATGTGAGTCTTTTTCGACCTCCCTTTTCACATCAAATCTACCACTACACTACAATGAGTGTGAACCACTTTGAAAACCCTCTTTGGTAAACATGATGCGCTAAGGGATCATCAATTGGAGAATGATCATATAGGGTTGAGTGCCACTGATTTTGACAACTTACAAGGCTTCTTCACAAAATTCAACTTTGTAAGATTACAATTGAAATATTGTGGAATCAAGAAGGATGATAAATCACTGATCTAGAGTATTCTTTCTAAGTTTGGTCAACTATTTAGTGTTTGTTTCTACAATCTATACTACAAAGCATTGTCATAGGTTATATCTACAAAATACCTTCTCTAAATGAATTTGTTGTAGATCTCATTAGGGAGCAAGACAAATTGTTTCTAATGGGACTAAATACTTGAAGTCATGTGCTTAGATGTAAATCAAGATACAAAAGAACAGAAAGGGTCTACCAAACAAGATTGAAAACCAAAAGAACCATGAAAAGAAGAAGAAATATCATAAACTTGTTACTTCAAAACACAGTAATCATACCTCTTCATCAAAAGGCAAACAACTTAAGGAGAAGATTAAGTGTTCTTATCGTAAGACGAGGGCCATGATAAACATATGTGTTTAAAGAAACAAAGTGATCACCTTTCACATTTTCTAGAAAAGAACAATATCACGATGCTTGATTTAATCAAATAGAGTTCATCAAAAGGGTATTCTAAGGACACATAAAAAGGTAAGGGGAAAGGAAATGGCAAAGCTCTAGTTACTATTGCTTCACAACAATGTTGTGGTATCATTGATTTGGGTGCTTCATGCCACATAACTTTTTTATCCTATTTTTCTATTTGCATAAATAGGCTTGAATGATTAATCATTTAGTTTAAATCTTGTCCAAGCATCTTCAAGATTTGTTTCAAAGTTTTGCAAAAGGTGAGATATACTTTAACTATACACCTTATACATATCCATTATTAGTAAATTGCCTTGTTTTGAAAAAGTTTCTATTATTTATCTCCAATGGTTTGCAAATAAATAGTAGTGGTCCTCAAGTGCTGATGATCCCAGTGTAAAGAATAATGAGAATGATACTTAACAAGACTATTATGGCTTCAAGATGATATGAAAAGGTAGTGTCACAAGCATCAAGTAATGATGATAGTCTAGTGAGTAGAGGGTTATGTTCCTGCAACAACTTGAAAGTACATAGAAGTTTTGTTGTACAAGGCTCAAGGGACTCTTGAACTTATTGTTGATGGAAGACCCATTGATAAATACAATTATACAACTACGGTGATGACATTTCTTTTGAAGGAAATAACATACATTGATAGTTATAAAAAGCAAATATAGGATAACAGTTAAGAATAGTAAAGTGGCATACATGAAACACTCAAGAAACATAATATGCAAAGATATTGCTCAATTCAGATGGACTATCTTAATGAAAGGAACACACTCCTTACAACCTTAACCTTCAAAAGATAAGGTGATTATACCACTCGTGTGTTGGCATTAACCGATAAGGAATGTAACTGATATATGGAAAACTAGTTTTGTCATTGATTGGCAAAGAGTGTTGTCAGTTATGACTAGGAAGGTCCATAGTGTTACTCAGTCAGAAACCAAGGACAGGTCAACAAGTCAGAAATAACTGACATTAATAAGCACAGAAAGACTGGTGACACATAGTAATAAAGCTTTAACTGATCTTCAAAGCAATCGCTCACCAAGGAAGATGCAACCAGTAGTCGGTAATAGGAATGGAGGAAAGGGTGCTACTGGTACAACCAATAAAAGGGATGGTGACAGGTTAAGGTTCTTACATGTGCACAACCTAAGGATATAAAACGATCAATGAAGATTTCATCAAGATTGATGAACCGGGGAAAGTCACAGTCGACAAACTGTTGTGTGACTCTTTGACCGGGATTTGTTGCACAAAATTCGGAAGACTTTGTGTTATCAAGACGATCGGGGCAAGGCGCAATTGAAGGTTTTACTACCGGATTTTGTTGCATTAAAACATGTAGAAAACTCTAGTGAAGGAAAGTGTTTGGCACGCATATGTCGTTTCCTTCATAAAGCGGAAAAAGCATGGCATGCATCAAATATTTTCTCAGTGAACTGCATCTCCACTAGGTGATGGATTTGAAGGTGATCTTTAAATAGGTCGTGCATGTAAAATGCAGAAAGGGCAAGGAGTCTATATATTCTTCTGCCTGTGGTGAATATAGTTTGCCTTCATTCTGCCAAAGAAAAGAGTGAACCTGTAAGTTGAAAGAAGTTACGAAAAAGGTGAAGAGAAGAAGAAGAGTGTGCAAGGAAGCACAACAGCTAAGGAGAACATACCTGCAGTGACTGGTGATGATTCTAAATTGAAAAAGAACAATGATCTTATCAGACTCTGTAAAGCCATCTTTAAAAGATCAAAAATCTATATTGCTCTTTATTAATTGCGATAGAAAAATCTCAGTATTTTGGGTGGACATTAACACGTCCCTTGTATTAAATCCCTTAACTGGGTGACATCTGTTTAGGTGTTCTAAGTCCTCTAACCAAGCAGGTTCTAACATGTCTTATTTCTTAAATCCCTTAACCGGGCCGCATGTAATAGTGTGTTTATAACCCTTTAACATGGAAGGCTCCTTACAGGGTGCACTTCAGAAGAGTGCGAAATTTGTGAGGTTTCCTCACATCATGGTTTTCTCCTGATTTGAGTTTACGCATGATAAATTTGATGTTGTTTACTGTTGGTTTGTTTGTCTATTACTTCTATGATAGAATCTATTATGTTTACAGTCTTAGCTAGAACATATCAGATTTAGTACTAAAATTTTAGTGGGTGTTGATTCACCCCTCCCTTCTCAGCACTAGTTGGGACCATCAATTGGTATTAAAGCCAAGTTTATTTTCTAAGCTACTTAACCGCAACATGAAAAAGATCAAATGATGAGGAAGGAAGGACCAAAGTTTTATAAGGAAAACTTCACTCTATGGTGCAGTAGAATGAAGCTGTACATGAAAACCACCAGAGATCAATACTAGACTCATGTAATTCATGATTACGCTGAACCCACCGACACCTTGACACCTGATGAACAAAATATCAGCACAGAGCATACAACTGCAA
Source organism: Chamaecyparis obtusa (assembly GCA_027943335.1). Lineage (NCBI taxonomy): Eukaryota > Viridiplantae > Streptophyta > Pinopsida > Cupressales > Cupressaceae > Chamaecyparis > Chamaecyparis obtusa. The sequence continues at coordinate 9,056,638 of BSBK01001399.1, read as the reverse complement.
TGGATATGATAGAAAGTATGATACCTGATTATGTTTATACAGAGATTGAAAATCTGACAACTGCTCACAAGATGTGGGCTAAGCTTCAAATAATATATGGTGGTGACCCACATGTTCAAAGGGAAAAGGTAGAAAGCCTCGAAGGCAAATATGATGATATGAGGATGAATGAAGGAGAGGATATTGAGCACTACAACAATAGAATCAAAGAAGTGATGAAATCTATCAAAAGTGTTAGAGGAACATTTTGTGAGGAAGATGTGATAAGCAAAATACTAAGAACACTAAGGCCACAATATGCTATTAAAATCTCAGCCATACATGAGCTCAGATCAGTGACCACGTTTCAAGTCACTCTTGACTCCCTAATTGGTAAGTTGACTACATTTGAATTGAGCAATTTTGATAACAACTTACCCATGCAAGAAGTTTCTTTTAAATCTTCTATTAATACGTCTTCCACCAAGAAAAAAAGAGAAACCGGTAATAGTTCTACCGGTAAGGCTGGAAGTTTTGTTGAAAATCCACTCTCTGAAGAGATGGAGCAAGATGAGTTTGAAGCACTCATCGCAAGGAGATTTCCAAGAGCAAAAGGGAAGTACAAAGGTAAACTTCCACTAAAATGATTTTCTTGCAATAAGATAGGACACATTGTTGCAAGATGTCTAGATAATGAAAGTAAAGAGAAAAGTAACCGATTCAAGAACAAAGGAAAGGAGTGCTACCTTGCGGAAGGAGTCACGAACAATGAATCTGAAGATTTTGAAGATGAAGAAATCTCCTTTCTTGCAATAAAAGAAGAAATCCAAGTGTAAGTGAAATAACACTTATCTCAAGATCTCGTTAGCATATAGAAAACCCAGATACTAGAGTTGAAAGAATGCAACTCCATTTAAATAATAAAATAGAACTCAATTGTTAAAAACAATAAAGTTGTTAACTCCAAATCATAGAAATAAGAACTCAAGTATGACCTCATTTTTATCAACTTTAATTTACTAAAAGAATTATTTATTTAATTTTCTCAACTTTAATTCACTTTAACTAAACTTGATTTTAAAAGGTTAAGTTCTACTTTTATAATAAAGTATTTTTTAAGTTGCGTTATTTAATTTTAATTAATTTAAAATATGCAACTCAACTAATAACCACTTAACTCAAATTGCATATTTAAATTTAATTTTTTATTTAATAATTATTAAATTTCTCAATTAATTAATTTTGAATTTGCAATTAAATTATTTATTAAACATAAGTAAATTAATTAATTCTCATTAATTAATTAACCTTATATTTAATATTTTAATGTATCGTAAAGTGTAATTATTTAATCTCATTTAATTAATCTTAATTAATTCTTCAATCTATTTTAACACCAAAGCCACATCAAACCACATGACATGCAACCATGAAGCAAAATCGACTAAATCAAAATGCAACAATCAAGCTTAAAGGAAGGGCTCACAGTTTACGTCTCCTTGACGAATCTAGATAGGTAGAAAATCATATAGTTATCCACTATTTAAGGATAATTAATGGATTAGGTTGGGATTGGACCTATATGTTATCTCCCTTCTCTAACCATTGAGATATTGTGATAGGGCACGCTCATCCTAACAATTCAAGGAAGTCGATGCCCGATATCTGAAATCCTACATAAAAGATGAGCATGTACATACATGTATAAATATATTAAATAGACAATGGCAGAGATCAATTGATCGTGTGGATCTCGCAAGCAACTATGAATTTGTCCCTCAACCATATCAGGCACATCAAATAGAAATATAAAACATATACACCAACCATACACATGAAAGTATGGCATCAATAAAATCATAAACATAAATAACATCAAATCTATCAGAGGATCTAATACACATGAAAGGTGGCCTAAAAGAGTCTGGCCAATTAAACTGAAAAGAAAACTATGGGAGGGGTATTACATCCACCTCCCCTAAAACTAGGCTTACTCCTGGAAGCCTACAAACATATAAGGATATGCATCCCTCAATCAAAAAGCGTCCTACTAAGACAAGAGACAAAACAATATCTAAAAGCAACCTAGAAAATAAGTACATGATATATAGTCATTAAGAGCAATATAATTCTAGTTTAAGAATAAACCAAAAATTACATTGATCAATCATTCATTATTTAACAATTTAAATAGATCTGGATCTTTATTCATTCTTTATTATAAAAACCATCTAGTAATCAATTTTATAAAACACACATTCGTATCTACATAAAATAATAAGTTGATAAGTTCATGCAAACCTAGTTAATGCAATACTCATATAAAATCCAATTCAAACATACAAGTCTAATTTCATACCTCTAGGTTCATAGACAATAGTCTAAAATACAAAAGATTTATATATCTAAGTTTTGTTTCAAGTTTTCAACTTACCATCAATGCCTCAAGTTCCATCACAATGGGGTAGAGATCACCATACCAAGTGATAGAGATCATTTCTTCTATTGTACCAATCTAAGAGAACCCATATCAAATCAAGTACCAAATAATCAAGAAGCATCCACAGTGTCCTCATCTCAACACAAATTCCTCCAGTCTTTCCAAGTCAATTGTGGAGTCCGCATCAAAACTTAAGATTGAGGTCCAAGAAAAAGGATGTGGAGAATATACCTATGATTATTAATTTTGTGTAGGCAAGCTGCCTATATCACTCCAGACATATGGAAAGTCAAGACAACTACTTAATTGCAAACATAAACTCACCATTATCTATGAACCAATAGTCTTTACAAAATGGGGTGAGCTACAAGAAGAATCCAATGAAGAAGACTTTAGCTACTAGATATACAAAGATGAAGAATACCAAAGATCAAAATTCTTGTTCATGAAAATAAGGATATAATGGATGTACTAGTCTTGGCAAGAATAATCAAGGAATTATGGAACCTATAGTACCTAATTCAAATCCAATATTTTTTGGCTTGAGGTATAGACCACCAGAAGAAAGTACTTTGAATATCCTGATGCCTATTCATAATGATGTGTATGCTTATGGTGAGGTTGAGACATTATAGGAGTAATAATCTTAATTGGACTCAAATGAATGAATGGGAATCCTTGAGAACATCTAGTACCCTCCACCTCAATACTATCATTGTCTGATTGTCAATCCATAATAAGCCTACTAATCAACGTTCTTGGAATGAAGAATTTTGGAATCAATCTAAAATGTTGTCCTCTTCCTCATTAGAGACCCCACAAATCCTTGTATGATACATATGTTAATACCTTGACAGCCCTTCACATTTCCTCTTTTTAAACCAAAGATAGCATATCTTTGGTCTACCCTGAACTAATAGATTGGGAACAACAAAATCCACTGACTACAGACATAGTCGAGAATGACAAAGTTATTACTGAGTTCTTGGGACTTCGAGAAGGAATAACCATGCGAGATCATAAGGTTGGCTTCACTATTGACTTAGACCAAACAACATATTTTGGTGAGTTATGTCAATCCTCTAATCGCAACATTGAACAAAAAGAAAATGTAAGGTTTTTAGGTGAAAATTGAAAGTCACCTTCTAACCATTAAATAGTAAAAACAAAGGACGTATATGAGGGTGAGAACCTCTCTAAGGTTCCCAAGGATATAGTTATTGACATACTCCCACTCAATGAGGAAAATTCACCACTACTAGAAGAGAAGACACAGACAACCAATTTGGGGACCGAAGAGACACAAATATTGATCCATCTGGCAGAGTCATTAACGGCTGAGGAAAGAGAATAGTTTGTACAGTTCTTTTAGGATGGACAAGTCAACTTCACATGGTCATATTTAGACATTCCTAGATTAAATCTGACATTAGTACTATATCATCTACCATTAAAAATGGGAGAAAAACTTGTCAAACAAAATCTCCAAAAGATGCACCCAAAAGTAGCATTATTAGTCAAAGTTGAGCTCAAGAAACTATTGGATGTGGGCCTCATGAGAGCTATTGATTATGATGAATGGATATCTAGTGTCGGTATCAAAACCCAATGGAGATATCATAATTTTTATAGACCTTATAGACATGAATTTGGCATGTCCTAAAATGATTTCCATCTGCCCAACATTGACATGATTGTAGACTTGACTTGTGGCTACCAAATGTTATCATTGGTAAATGGGTTCTCTGTTTATAATCAAATAAAAATAGTACTAGAAGATTAACAATAAGACAACTTTCACTTGTTCTTTGGGCATTTACTATTGGTGTGTCATGCCCTTTGGTCAGAAGAATGTTGGTTCTACCTATCAACACGCAATGACAACTATCTTCAATGGCATAATGCATATAACCATGGAAAATTATGTGGATGATATTCCATCCAAATCACTATAGAGAAATCTACACCCAAACATTTTTCCCAATATCTTTGACAGATTAGAAGAATACACAATCAGATTGAACCCCAAGAAATATGTCTTTGGGGTCACCTCAAGAAAACTACTGGGATTCAGTGTGTCACATAAAGGGATTGAAATAGGTAAAAATAAAGTTTAATCAATCCTTGATATGCCACCATCGATGACTCTTTGTTATCTAATGAGTTTATACAAAATATTGCAATCCATCAGAAGGTTTATTTCACAATTGAAAAACAAGTGCCATCCCTTTTAGTATATGCTTCATAAAGGTATCAAATTTGAATGGACTGAAGATTATCAAAATGTATTTCAAATATTAAAAGACTTTATTCTATCAATACCAATCCTAATGTCTCCTAATCTAGGTCAACAACTATTGTTGTAAATATCAGCAACGAAACACTCACTAGGGGAACTCTTGGCTTAGAGTGACTTAGAGGAAAAGGAATGAGCCATCTCTTATATTAGTAGCACTCTTGTATCATACAAGATCAATTATATAGCAATAGAAAGAGCATGTCTTTTCATAGTCTTTGCATCACATAAACTAATTCATTACTTGCTAAGTCATAAGAAACCTCTAATCGCCAAGATAGATCCATTGAAATATTTCTTGAGAAAAGAAACATTGGCATGGTGATTATCCAAGTGGGTCATGATCCTTAGTGAGTTTGACTTTGATTATGTGGAGAATAAAGATATTAAAGGGAAATCCATTGCTAATTAGCTAGCAAATGCACATGTACCATCTGATCATCCAATGATAATAGAGTTCCTAGATGAAGGCGTATTCACTTTAGAGGAGCATAAGAAATGGAAAGTATACTTTGATGGCTCTCACACACAAAAGGGATCAAGCATTGATATCATCTTTATCATGCCTCAATGATATTTGATCCAAAGGTCCTATAAACTAAACTTTGACTACACAAACAATATTGTTGAGTATGAGGCACTCACTACAAGTTTAAAGACTGTTATCCAATGGAAAATAAATCATCTACATGTGTATGGTGATTTCCAACTCATTCTAAATCATGTAAATAAAAGTTATGACACAAAGATGAGAATTTTATCCCATACAATTCTATGGAAAAAAACTTCAAGAAATACTTTGATCAGATAACTTATGAGCAAGACCCTCATGCTAGGAACAAAGTAGTCGATGGTATGGCCACTATTGGATATTTGCTAGACATGCCTCCAAAAGTTATACATTGTAAGTTCTTGGTAAAACAACTCATGATCCATATAATTTGTGTAAGATATTGTTGGTATCGAATCCTCGTGGTACCAAGAAATCTATGCATATCTCAAAGACCAAACCATATCTCCTGAACTATCCAAAAACCAAAAAAAGTCCTTTATAAGACAATCCTCTTGATACATCATTATTGCCAATACAATTTATAGGAGAAATTTAGATGGTACACTTCATCAATGTCTCAATTCCAAAGAAACACACCCAACATTATACAAGTTACATGAAGGTATCTATGGTTCCCATTCTAGTGGTTTAACCTTGGCAAAGAAACTTTTAAGGATTAGGTACTATTGACCCACTATGGAGACTGATGCATGTAAATTTATCCATAAATGCAACAACTATTAGAGATGTGGTAACCTAATCCATCCATCAACTCAAGAGCTCAAGCCACTTATTTCACCATTTCCTTTCTCGTAATGGGGCCTCAATTGCATTGGCAAGATCCACTCACTATCCACCATTAGTCATAATTATATCATTACAACCACTGAGTATTTCATGAAGTGGGTTAAATTAATTCCTATATAAACACATTAATGAGCTTTGTGATAAGTTCCACATCCAACACCTTTATCCACATCCATAAAGTAACAACTAAGTGGAGGCATCAAATAAGACCATTCTAAAAATTCTCGGAAAGACAATCAATGATGTTGGCCAGGATTGGCACATCCAATTGAATCTTTCCCTAGGGGAAAATTGCACCAGTTTTTTAACACCCAAAAGACCCACTCCATACTCACTTGTCTGGGGTACCAAATCCATCTTGCTAATTGTGTTTGAGTTCCCATCATTGTGAGTATCCCTATATAATTTCATATCAAATGAAGAATTTCGTGAATCTTGACTTCAAGAGATAGAATTACTAGATGAGAAAAGACATACTACCTTATACCATTTATAGGAATATTAGCAGTGTCTTTGTAGGAACTATAGTAAGAAGGTCAAAGTTCAAGTCTTTGAAGTTGAAGATTTGGTACTTATGGAGAATTGGAAAAATCAAATAGAAAGAGAAAATCTAGGTAAGTTTGAACCTAACAAGTTGGTTCCATATATCATTATAGTAGTTTACAGGTCTTGAGCATATCAAATATCTACACCAGAGATCTAGCGTCTATTATACCCCATCAATAGCTTGCATCTACGCTAGTTTTATAAATGGCTCTCGGGGTAGGCTAATCTCAAAAATTTAAAACATATAAAAAAATTATAAAAGAAAAAAAAAAGGTTACCTAGATGAAAACATGGTAAACAAGCATCTTGTGTGACACAAAAAATAGAAATATAAGAGAAATAATTTGTCCTGTGGTGAAAACCACTTCGGTGGCACTTGGGCAAGTACCATGGTGAAAATTGGGAAATCTAGCACCATATGTAGAGATCATGGCTCTACTATATATCATTATTCCACCTGATTTCCATTATCATTTCATATCAAACTTCGTAGATAAACCTTATTCATTCATTCATGGCTTGAGATTCATTGGTGATCCTTGTCAGTCATACCCCATGTCCTACACTAAGTCAGTCCATCCTGTCCATTTCTGTAATAAAAATCCACTTTTTGTCTTGACTAGGGGCAAACACCATGTCATGATCCTATTAATGTCTTGAGAAAATACCAAAAACATTAAAAAATTATCCCAAAAAGAGCAAAAAAACATAAAAAGCCATGGAAAATAATTTAAAAAATCAAAACCTTGAGAATTTTTCAATAAATTCCATTGTACATAAACCAACCTTTTGTATTTTAACAAGCATTGAATGACATCAAATAAAGAAAGTCTAAGCTTCACAAAAATGAGTCTAAACTAACAAACTTATCAATAGGTTCTCAATCAAACTGATCAAATGGTCTTGTCTATTGGTCAAGTCAACATCATTCTTTTTGTCAAATTATCATCTTGTCTTATACAAAGGATGGACACACTCAAAACTAGATAGGTCAAGATAAAGTGGGGTACCTCATTCTTGAAACCAGACATCATCATCATCATCATTAATGTCATTGTCCAAAATCTACATAGCACAAACACATAATCGATATGACTGTTAACTTGTTGAGTCGAGTTGGTATTATTATGTCTAAATTTTTGTAGGTCATATTCATATGCAGCTTCAATATATCCACAAGTGATTAGAGATGTCAGGATGGTTTATAAATTATTTTTCTTTGTCTTTTGTTTGTGGAATATTTTCCATGAAGTCTTAAAATGAAATTTTGGGTGTTTGTGAGAAGTACATTCACATATGAGAAAAGTATCTCAAGCATAAAATATATGCAGAGATAGCAATACTCATAGATGACTCGTAGATGTCACACATAACTTGACTCTTAATCCCCAACCTAGATGGATTGACCCACATTCCTTGTCTGTTCAAAGTGCCTATTAAAATTATAAAGGGATAATCCTACCAAGGTCATTCATATCTTAATGGGATGATACATGTATTGCTATAATAAAGTGGCTCAATGATGAAATAAATTTCTCAAATAAATTGGAATGAAAAGGTGGTTAATGGAATTTAAGATTTCAATCATTCTTTTTTTGTATCATATCTTTCAAGTCATGTAATATATCTCTTGTCTCCTAATCATTCTCTTAATTATAACAATTCCCTCTCTTAGTCCTAACAAGTCCTTGTAATAGGATATCATGGCACATCAAAAATACTACATGATGTATCCATAGCATGTTAGTACATATATTATAACAATAGATCATAGTACATGTCATAAAGTGCATACATCCATCTCATAAAGCATATAAAAGAGCATAACATCAAATCTACATCACATAAAATAATTTGCATATAGTCCCATAAGTCACACAAAGTGCATCATGAAAATACTAAAACATAGGTTCATCATCATAGTAAGCATCATAGTGTCCATCACATACATCATAGAAGATGTCATCAAGTAAGAAAAAAATCATATAAATCCATATGCATCATAGACATCATAGCCATCATAAGCATCATAGATCATATAGAAGTCATATGCATAAACTACAACACAAATGATAAGGGCCACCAAAATTGCACACACACACACACACACACACAAAGATATATATATATAGCTCAAAATGTGTCATGATACAAGGTCATAAAATATGTCTAAAAAGATCTTTCAATCTGACGAAATATATGCAATAAAGGTGTCTATAAAAGGAAATAAATCAATGCTCTTCATGCCCTCTTGGGGATTTGTGGATGGCCTTTCCTCTAGCTATATGGAAATCATGTATGCACCTATTTGTGTTTGTCTAGCTGGTGGTCCCATAAATATCCAACTACCCTATGAAGCTTGTGATCTCTGATATCTACTGGAAGTGATATAGCTAGGAACCCTCTACTCTAGGGGGATGACACTCTCATAGTTCCCCCTCTAATACTAGATCTCTCTGCCTACATCTCTTCCTACTCGGTACATCTTGTTTATAGTCTATTAAAGGGTGAGATCATGTACACTCTCAATAAAGGCTCTAACATCAACCTCTACTTTTTATCCTATGGCGTCTATAACTAGCACCGATGTTCTTAGATCCTCCCTCTCTAACTAAAGTTGGGATATCTACCCCTATAGCACTAAAACTATCCATCTCAACCATTGTACCTATAAGTATGTAGCACTATCTCTACCCTTTGTAGTCATTTCCCTGGTCCCTAACTTAGTTATCCTTGCATCTACAATAGCCAACTCTCCTGATAGAACCGAACCTTCTTACAAAGAATGGATATCTCTGTAGTGAGTGACCTAGTATCTAAGGTCTGCCCTATCTCCTATCTAACTAGAATGTCTTGTACTCTAGCTTCACCCTTGTTAAACCCACCCGTGGCCACATCCATAACTCCCTTGTCACCCCATATTTCTAACTCCATAACATCATCCTCCTCGTCAACCTCATCTCCCTCTGTCTTTGAGGAACTACTCTCATTATTTTTGTCACTTTCCATCTCCTCCTTCGAACTAGATCCAGTAACATCTACATCAACATCCTTCTCCACAAATGTCTCCACCTCTATCTCTTCCTCTTGCTACTGGTACTACTGGGGCAACTGTTGGGACAACCATAAAACCACCTACTACCATAATTCCTCCTCTTCCATCTCCTCCATCATTTCCGTCTTGTTGAGAAGACCAAATTGTCAACATAGGGGGATGAACCATTTATTCCCAAACACTTTCAAAAAACTTTAACTTAGTCGGTAGACACTGTTGGAAACTGCAATTGAAACTATTATTATATTGTCAATGATGTCAAACCTTAACTGGCAATACAGTTGTTATCCAGGAGAGTACCATATCTATTGATTGATGAAGAGGATTAGGGAAAGGAGATAACAAGAGAACCTAAGGAAAGGTTGAGTTATTTGATACTTCAATGGGTACTTGATTAGTTGACACATTGATAAGATAATGTATTGTTTATCTAAGTAAGAAGAAAGACTAAAGAAGTAGGCTTAACTAAGCAAAAGTGTAGAAATATAGTTTAATCCGAGTGATGTTAGTGTCGACTAAGCGCCAGTATATGCCGAGTAAATAGAGTGTTGACCAAACATCAGTTTATGCCAAGCAACACGAAATTACCGAGCAAAGACAATGTTAGCCGAGGAAGACAATTTGTAGAGATGATTGAGATATACAGTGATGAACACGGTATTGACCGAGTGTTAGTAATTTACATTTGGAGAAAGAATTGAGATTCCCAGCCGACTTAGTTGAATTCTAGGGATATGTAAATCGTGTTGACTTTATTAATTTATTGTATGGAATATTTAATGCATGGTAAATAGTTTTATTATGGATTCAAAGAGAATTTTGAAGATGTATCTAGAAGGAAGGATGAAGAACATAAATGATGGAAGGATTCAACGAATGTGACCTAAACCTAAGATCTACGGAGGAGATCAAGCGACAAAAGATGGATCTACCTAATTGAAGAGGTATAAAGGAAAACCTAATTGTGAGGTTACAGCAGAGGTTGAAGTTGTTGATGTTATTGATTGATAAGTCTAAACAGAAGGCTGAAGGTGAAATTGTGGAGTTGAACAGAGTTGTGATTGCTTGAAGCGACTTCCGAGCATATCAGTGATGGAGATGAAAATGAAGCTCATTCAATAAATCAATATATATGTGCGAAGTGGATCTGTATTTGCAAAGTGAGTTGTATGTTTTTCAGATCAAAAACTACTGTTACTTTCTAACCATTGTATCAGTCTAAATCCTTTAATCAAGGTGACATTCTAATGGAATGTACTTAAATCCTTTAACCAAGTCACTTTTGACAGAGTGTTTAAATACTTTAACAGGGTCACACCTAGTAGTGTGTTTGTAAACCTTTAACAAGGTTGGCTTTTCATAGAGCTCACTTCAGAAGAGTGAAATATCAGTAGCATGTTACAAAGTGGTTTTTCCCAAGTTGGGTTTCCACTATAAATCCTGGTGTTATACTTGTGTGAATATTTTGATGTGAATGTTGTTATATTCTGCAAGTTCATTACTTTGAGAGAGTGGACTGCATGTTATATGTTTCTGATAAATGTTATAAAGATCGAGTTGTGTTGGACTGCATGTTTGTAAACCTTTAACAAGGTTGGCTTTTCACAGAGCTCACTTCAGAAGAGTGAAATATCAGTAGCATGTTACAAAGTGGTTTTTCCCAAGTTGGGTTTCCACTATAAATCATGGTGTTATACTTGTGTGAATATTTTGATGTGAATGTTGTTATATTCTGCAATTTCATTACTTTCGGAGAGTGGACTGTATGTTATATGTTTCTGATATATGTTATAAAGACCGAGTTGTGTTGGTGATTAGATCTAAGATTGTTGAAGTGCTAGAAAGTTCAATTGGTACATCTAGACCTAAGAACAACTGATTCACCCCCCCTCTCTGTTGTTCTAAATAATTCTAACAATTGGTATCAGAGTTGTTGGTGCTTATAGAGAAAAGTTTAAAGGTACTTGAAGCTAATGATCAAGATGTATAAAAAGGAGGTACCGAAGTTGAACAAAGAGAAATTCCCTGCATGGAAAAGTTTGATGAAATTGCATCTAGCCGGTATTGGTGATTCGGCGAAGTACTATGTGGAACATGACTATGGTATACCTTATGCACCTTTGACTACCGAGGAGATGAAAGAAAAACAAGAACACAATCAAGAAATGTTGGAGATTGCATCTATGTTAAGCTATCCTAAATTTTAAGATATCAAAGATTGCACTACTGCAAAGCAAATGTGGGATACTCTTGCAACTATCTATGGTGGTGATACAAATGTACTGAGAGAAAAAGTTGAAAGCTTGAGAGGTAAGTTTGATGAAATGAAAATGCAAGAAAGTGAAAATATTGCTCAGTACTGTGGTAGAATTAAGGAGATAGTGAATGCTATTAGAGGAGCTAATGGAATCCTTGATGATGAGATTGTTATTGGTAAAGTATTGAGAACTTTTCTTCCTATTTATGCTATCAGAATTTTTACAATTCAAGAATCAAGATGTAACCCTAGTAATGTTCTAACTCTGGAAAGTCTTGTTGGTAAGCTTATTGTTTTTTGATCTATCTAACTATAATAACTACACTATTCCTAATGTTGAATCTGCATTCAAGTCACAAATGGTTTTGCATAAGTCTAAGAGGGAAAAAGAAACGTGTTAAAAGTGATAGTGACAGTGACAGTGATAGTAACACTTCTAATGAGGAACTATATGATCTTGAGGAACTCATGGCTAGAAGACTAAAAAGAGGAAAAGGGAAATATAAAGGTAAACTTCCTATAATATGTTGTTCATGTAACAAAGTCAGCCATATTGTAGCAAGATGTCCTAACAGGGCTGACAAGGATGAGAGAAGAGAAAGCAAGTACAAGGATAAGAACAATGACATAAATCACCGAAGGTACAAAGATAGAGATAAGAAATCATTTTATATTGTTGAAGAGGAAATTGACAGTGACACTAGTAAATCTGATGAATGTGATATTGAAGTAGTTTATGTTGTTATGAAAGATGATTCTGATGAAGATGAGAAAACTGCACTTATTTCTTATGTGAGTAAAGGTGATAAATGGATTATTGATAGTGGTTTCTCACATCACATGACTGGTGACAAAAGTAAATTTGAAACCCTAGATCATTACAAAGGTAGAAGTGTTAAGTTTGGTAATGATGCACCATGTCCTGTGAAAGGTAAAGGATCAATTAAGCTGAGTGATAAGATCACATGTGAAAATTCTTATTGGGTTGAAGGTCTTAACTATAATTTATTTAGTGTTTCAGAGTTGAACAGTACTGGTTACCGAGTGGAGTTTCATCACAGGAAGGCTAAAATATTTGATGCCACTGGTGAACTAATTGGAAGTGGAGAACAGACAAGAGGTAACTTGTTCTATCTAGACCTATTTGAAGAAACTTGTTTGTTTGCACAATTTGATGATGTATGGTTATGGCATAAGACGTTGTGTCATGTGAATTTTGACAATCTAGTAAATATTAGTAAATAGAAGAAATTTAGAGGTTTGTCGAGATTGAAGAAACCTGATAATGTGATGTGCAAACAATGTCAATTGGGAAAAATGACAAAGTCTAGTTTTAAGAGCAAGACATATACTTATGAAAATATTTTGGAATTGGTTCATACTGACCTTTGTGGACCTATGGGTGTACAAAGTTATTGTGGTGATAAGTACTTTATTATGTTTGTTCATGACTACACTAGGATGATGACTGTAATAGTTTTGAAAGAAAAATCTGATGCATTTCAGTTGTTTAAGTGGTATTTGGCAAAAGTTGAAAAAGAAATAAGTAGAAGCATGAAATGTTTGAGATCTGACCGAGGTGGAGAGTTTATATCAAATGAGTTCAATATGTTCTGCAATGATAGAGGAATCAAGAAACAGATGTCTGCACTGAGAACACCTCCACAGAATGGCATAGCAAAGAGAAGAAACAGGTCAATTATGGATTGTGCAAGAACACTAATGATAGAGAAGAATGTTGCACAAACATACTGGAGGGAAGCTGTAAGTACAGTTGTTTATACCTTAAACCAAGTACAAATCAAGAAAGGTACAAATGCTACACCTTATGAGTTATGGCATGGATATGCACCTAATGTGAAGTATTTTAGAATCTTTGGGAGTAAATGCTATATACTAAAAGACAATAGGAATGGAAAATTTGATACAAAAAGTGATGAAGGCATATTCCTAGGTTATTTCACTAAGAGAAAAGATTATAAGTGTTTGAATTCTAACACTAACAAAGTTGTGGAAAGTACAAATGTAAGAGTTGATGAATATGCAGATAAGAATGAACTAGAGGGAAAACAAGAACTGAAAGATTACATATCTTTTGTGTACATGGAAGAAGGAGAGGTAAGTAACGCACTTGAACCAGATGCAGAGTCACGGATAAGCAATGTCGAGCATCAGGAGGATGTTGCCTAGCATCAGGAGGGTGTTGTCGAGCAATCAGAAGAAGAAACTGATAATTTGCATGATGAACCTGAAGATCAAGAAGAAAAGAAATCTGAACCTACATAGGCACAGTATGTAAGAAGACATCATAAGCCTGAGCAAATCATTGAAGATAAAGAATCTGGAGTCTTGACAAGAAGTAAGTTGAAAGACCCTACATGTTTACTATGTGAGTTTGAGCCTAAAACTGTAAAAGATGCTTTAGAGAATGATGACTACATACAAGCTATGAATAAAGAAATTGATTAGATAGAAAAGAATGATACTTGGACTCTGGTGCCGAGACCAGAAGATAAGAATGTTATTGGAACAAAATGGGTATTCATAAATAAGTTAAATGAACATGGACAAGTCACAAGAAACAAGGCAAGATTGGTATGCAAGGGTTATGCACAAGAAGGAATAGACTATGGGGAAACATTTGCCCTTGTAGCAAGATTAGGAGTAAGGACTCTACTTGCATATGTTGCATATAAAGATTTCAAAGTATATCAGATTGATGTCAAATCTACATTTCTGAATGGTATATTAGAAGAAGTGTACATTGAAAAACCTGAAGGATTTGTTGACCCAAGCAAGAAAAATATAGTTTGCAAATTGAACAAGGCGTTGTATGGATTGAAACAAGCTCCAAGAGGATGGTATGAAAGACTGCACAATTATTTGATAAAGATTGGATTTGCAAGAACAAATGACAACAACAATCTGTATATGAAAATTGAAGAAGGTAAAGGGATTTTTTGAGCTGAAATTTTTGTTGATGATATCATATTTGGAGGACAAGATGCCCTATGTTAGAAATTTTTAAATGAGATGCAAACTGAGTTTGAAATGTCTATGTTTGGTGAGATAAAATTCTTTGTTGGATTACAAATTTATCAGATCAAGAAAGGTATCTTTATCACTCAATCTAGCTATGTCAAAGATATACTGAAAACTTTTGGTATGGAGGATTCCAGACTAGTAAGTACTCCTATGGCTATTGGACAGAAACTATCTAAAACTAATGATACTACTGAAGTGAATCAAACCCTGTATAGATCTATGATTGGAAAGCTACAATATGTTGTCCACAACAAACCGGATATAGCCCTAGCAGTTGGGATTGTGGCAAGATTCTTTGACCAATCCTAAGGAAAATCACATGATGGTAGTGAAGAGAATATTGAGATATCTGAAAGGGACAGAAGATTATGGATTATACTACAAGAAGAATGATAAATTTGAACTAAGAGGCTACACTGATGTATATTGGGTTGGAAATGTTGATGATAGGAAAAGTACAAGTGGTGAAGCATTCTTTCTAGGAAATAGATTAGTCTCCTGGACAAGCAAGAAACATAACTGCATTTCCCAATCTATAGCAGAAGTTGAGTATGTAGCAGATACAGTGAATTGTTCAAATTTGGTATGGATCAAGCAATTGTTGAAAGGAATGAAAGAGGAAATCACTAAGCCGATTTTTATTTTATGTGATAACACAAGTGCTATCAATATATCAAAGAATCTAGTGATGTGCACAAAGACTAAGCATATTGCTATCAAGTATCATTACTTGAGAGAGCTATTACAAGATAAAGAAGTGAGAATGGAATATGTGAATACAAAAGAACAACTAGCAGACATATTCACAAAAGGTTTACCTAAGGATGCTCATGAATATCTTAGAGGTAAACTAGGGGTGCTTCCCCTAATTGAGGTTGTCTAGTCAACTAGGAGCATTGCATCAAATGTGCTACACAAAATATCTGACAAGTTGATGCAGAAAAGGTCACACTTTAGGAGTTTCCTAGAGTTGTGAGAAGTACAACAAAGATGACAATCAGTCATAAGCCAGATGACAAAGGGAGAAATATAGCATACTTAACTGACAAGAAGACATCTACATGTGGAAGATGTAAGTGTTAGATACTGTTTTGGCATTGTTGTCAAAGAGGGAGAGATTCTGGAGAAAACACAAAGGATTCATTGAACCTGAGGGAGAGATTCAAAGACAGTTGGTTGACTGGAAATATTCAGAGGGAGTAACTATGTGTACGGTCAGACAAGGCAAAAATATTGTGAATCAGAATGAAGCTAAGGATATTACACAAATCTGATACATAGACAAATTTTTTGGATTATTTGGTAAATCGTGTGTTATTCCTGTGGTGTTGTCATCAATGCCAAAGAGGGAGATTGTTGGAAACTGCAATTGAAACAATTGTTGTATTGTCATTGATGTCAAACCTTAACTGGTAATACAATTGCTATCTAGGAGAGTACCATATCTATTGATTGATGAAGAGGATTAGGGCAAGGAGATAACAAGAGAACCTAAGGAAATGTTGAGTTATTTGATACTTCAATGGGTACTTGATTAGTTGGCACATTGATAGGATAATGTATTGTTTATCTAAGTAAGAAGAAAGATTGAAGAAGTAGGCTTAACCGAGAAAAAGTGTAGAAATCTAGTTTAAGTCGAGTGATGTTAGTGTCAACCAAGCGTCAGCATATGCCAAGTAAATTTAGTGTTGACCAAACATCAGTTTATGCGGAGCGACATGAAATTACCGAGCAAAGATATTGTTAGCCGAGGAAGATAGTTTGTAGAGATGACCGAGATATACAGTGATGATTGATGTGATGAACATGGTATTGACCGAGTGTCAGTAATTTACATTTGGAGAAAGAATTGAAATTCCCAAACGACTTAGTTGAAAATTTGGGATATGTAAATCATGTTGACTTTATTAATTTATTGTATGGAGTATTTAATGCATGGTAAATCATTTTGTTATGGATTCAAAGAGAATTTTGAAAATGTATCTAGAAGGAAGGATGAAGAACATAAATGATGGAAGGATTTGATGAATCCGACCTAAACCTAAGATCTACAGAGGAGATTAAGTGACAAAAGATGGATCCACCTAATTGAAGAGGTATAAAGGAAAACCTAATTGTTGTTAGATTAGGTGAAATACTAATCTCCCAAGAACACCTGCATGCAAAGAGCAAATTTCTATTATGATCCAATAAGTGAATTATCTAAAAAGAATGTACAAAGGGTTCAACCATATAGGTGAACAATAAAACCCTAAAGCTATAAAGCAAAAAATAAAGCTAGGTTGCACATTATAATTAATAAATATATTAATTATAATGCACCTAAAAGATAGCTTAAGTAAATAGAGTAATAAATGACTTAATTAATTAAACCAAAGTGATTTAATTAATAAGCATAAAGTATGATTACTCTAACACCCCCCCTTAAGCGTAGCTCAAGAAGGAAGCTAACCTAGCACAGCTATGAAAGCAGAAAATGGGTCCCGGCAACAAGGCTTGATCAGGTACCCAAGTAGAAGAAATAAACTAGATGAAGGAAACAAAGCCTCCAATCTAGGGAATGTCCCAGAGAAAGGAACAAGAAAGAGCATGAAGCATCTCCGAAGCATGAAACTGCAAACACTGTCAGAAGAAACTGCTGGAACCCCCACTGAAATAGTGCATGACCAGGTAGAGAAGACAAAGTCTGAAGAGCTGATCAATCGAAGAGGTGACCTCTAAAATAGGAATGAATGAGTGTCTATATATTAGATGAACCATCTCACCGAAATGCATAGGTGCCTAGCCACTGCATCCGCCTAGTACATAGGAACAAAAACTGTATACGTAGATCACTCAATCGAACCAAGGAAGCAATAGAACCAACAGGTGAACCCCCCCATAATGCTGAACAGAGAGAGGGGTGACAGGAACACTGAAATGCAATGCCAGAAACATCTGCAAGAAGAAGAATCAGGAACACCAACAGTGCAACAGAAGTACATGCACAGGATAAAGGGCGGTGTCGAAGAAGAAGAATAGATCTTCTGGACACATAGCATGAGCTAATGTCATGGAAGGTACACTCACTTGACAAAGGTGGATGAGCACAAAAGGCAAAACATCATAACCTCCCATGGCACTTTATAACTGAGTGCGAGTACAAACAAACACAAGGAGTACAAGATCCCAGATATGCAAAAGTAGGCACTTTATCTCAGTGCGTTTACAGAAAAGAAATGCTACAGAAGAGAAGCATACAATGCTTAGAAGTCAGAAAGAAGAGTGAGCCAGAAGAACAGAAGAAGAGATCCCAGGACCTGTAGAACCCAAGTAATCCGCTAGAGTGCGAAAGTGCAAAACTCAGAGGAGAGAAAACCTGGAGCAGAATTTGGATAAAAGACTCCTGCAACTAAAAAACTCACTGAACCAACTTTTCGACGATATCTGGTGAGCCCAAAAATGAGTCCGGATGAGCAAGATATGGCTCCCGGAAGGCAAAAAATAAACATCACCTTTGATAGAAAAAAAACACTATCAAAACAGTAGAGCCAAGAACATTAACCTCCATAATCGTAAAGAGCTCGAAAAGAGCTTTCCGACGATATAAAGAAGTCCAAAAAAGACCTCCGTATGCTCAAGATATTGCAAAAAAGGCCCAATTACCCCTAAGAACAGAGCCCTAAAAAAACATGCAAATTTTTTTTTAAAAAAATTAAAAAGCATGTCCGCTGACATCATGCTGACATCAGCAGAAGGCCTGGGGGCTGAATCAGGAAACCCCTGGTCATGTGGAGGACCAGGGGGCTGGTGCTAGGTGCTGGGGGCCAGGGGCTGGTCCCCTATAGAACCTCAGCCTAGCGGAAGGGGGGGCTGAGCTCGGGCGGAGCGCAGCGGAGGGCCCGCGGGCGGCGGGGATGGCAGCGTTGCTGGCGGCGGCGGCATCTGTGCAGAGCGGTGGATGGCGGCGGGGCCGCAGGAGGGCGGAGGAGGGGCCGCGGGAGGCGCGGTCTGCGGCGGTGCGGTGCAAGCGGTGGCGGCACGGCTGCGGGTGCGGGAGCGCGGGACTGTGGAGGCCGTGGTGGCGGCGGTGGCCGCCGGGTGGCGCCTAGGTGGCCGCTCGGTGGCTGCGCCAAAAACCAAAATTTTTTTATTTTTTTGACAATCGCCGTCTCGATCTGCGTGCCAGGCCGTACGGCCTGGTACCCAAAATTTTTTGCCTCAAATTGCAAAAGTGTCCAAAATGGACAAATTTTATATGGATTCTGGCTATCTCGGACCTTCCGGACGCAATGGTGGCATCCGTTTTTGCTCAAAATACCTTCAAAAATTTTTTTTTCTTTTTTGCAGGCAAAAAAGAAACAAAAAATAACGTCCTGCAGAGAGTACCAGAACTGAAATTTTTCTGAAACCCTCCTGCATCTGAATCACTTCAACAAAACATGAATAGTGAGCAGCAAGATGGCTCTGATACCATGTTAGATTAGGTGAAATACTAATCTCCCAAGAACACCTGCATGCATAACCCTGTCACATGGAAGAAGCAAAGCACAGAAGCAAGAAAAATCATGGAGGCCAAAAAGCCAGAGACATCTTATGGACATGCAAAGAGCAAATTTCTATTATGATCCAATAAGTGAATTATCTAAAAAGAATGTACAAAGGGTTCAACCATATAGGTGAACAATAAAACCCTAAAGCTATAAAGCAAAAAATAAAGCTAGGTTGCACATTATAATTAATAAATATATTAATTATAATGCACCTAAAAGATAGCTTAAGTAAATAGAGTAATAAATGACTTAATTAATTAAACCAAAGTGATTTAATTAATAAGCATAAAGTATGATTACTCTAACAATTGTGAGGTTACAGCAGAGGTTGAAGTTGTTGATGTTATTGACTGATAAGTCTAAACATAAGGTTGAAGGTGAAATTGTGGAGTTGAACAGAGTTGTGATTGCTTGAAGCGACTTCTGAGCATATCAGTGATGGAGATGAAAATGAAGCTCATTCAGTAAATCAGTATATATGTGCGAAGTGGATCTGTATTTGCAAAGTGAGTTGTATGTTTTTCAGATAAAAAACTATTGTTACTTTCTAACCATTGTATCAGTCTAAATCCTTTAATCAAGGTTGACGTAACAGTCATTGTATAAATCCTTTAATCAAGGTGGCATTCTAATGGAATGTACTTAAATCCTTTAACCAAGTCACTTTTGACAGAGTGTTTAAATACTTTAACAGGGTCACACCTAGTAGTGTGTTTGTAAACCTTTAACAAGGTTGGGTTTTCACAGAGCTCACTTCAGAAGAGTGAAATATCAGCAGCATGATACAAAGTGGTTTTTCCCAAGTTGGGTTTCCACTATAAATCCTGGTGTTATACTTGTGTGAATGTTGTTATATTCTGCAAGTTAATTACTTTTGAAAATTGGACTGCATGTTCTATGTTTCTGATATATGTTATGAAGACCGAGCTGTGTTGGTGATCTAAGATTGTTGAAGTGCTATAAAGTTCAATTGGTACATCTAGACCTGAGAACAACTGATTCACCCCCCCTCTCTGTTGTTCTAAATAATTCTAACAAGACACACCAATTATGCAAATGATAATAAAACTTATATCAATATTAATTTTTGTTCTACCGATAAGCAATTATAACATATATGAATATGCAAGCACATAAACACCAACACAAATAACAAAAAGTGGGCACTTATTACCACCTATTGTGTGTATTCTCTTAATTGGGCACTTATTACTATAGTAGTGGGTTATTTGTGTGTATCATCCCCATTGGGGTTTTTCCCTTAATCATGTTTTCCTTGTAAACAAATAACAGTGTTGTGATTTTCATGTTATGTGTTGTGTTTAGTTTACTTGCATTTATCTTTAGTATTAAGTTATGGTTTCAGCTTAAATTTTTGAAGAATATTATTACACTGATTCACCCCCCCCCCCTCTCGGTGCTCCCTAATCCTAACAATTGGTATCAGATATTAGTTCCTTGGAAGAAGTTTAACAGATTGAGGAAGATCCTGATGGTAGCACCTAGTAGTATTCAAATTCAGCTTATGAATTCACTTGAGGACCTAGACAAATCAAATTCTCATATTGTTATTCTAGAATCAAAATTGAGATAAGCTAATGGATTCATTGACAACTTAAAGGAGAAATTAGGGCAATCCAAAGATAGGATAAAGGGGATTGTAAATCAGTTATCAGAAAAAGGCACTAACTCTACTTCAAATAGTGATTAAGAGAATATTGTGAAAGAGAGAAACAACTTAAAGAATGAAATAGAATAATAGAAATCGAGATCGCTAAAGAAATGGAACCTAAAATAACTCTCAAAGAATCCTTAAAGGCTAAAATTGAGGAATTCTACAAGCTAAATAGTGAAGTTGGACAATTGCAAGTTTTCCTTAAAGAATCCACGAATAATGAGCAAGAACTAGAAAGAATCAATGAAGTATTAAGAAGAGACCTGGATGATGCCAGAGAATTTCAAGAAAGATTCAAATCTAGCTATGAGAAACGTGATGAACAAATTGCAAGTCAAAGACCTCATGGAGATAAACATGGATTATGGTATGAACAAGGAGAATGTTCCAAATCTATTGAAGTAAAGATAGATTAGACTAAGCAACCTATGGAGACACCTTTGAAGAAGACAAATGGACATAAATTCAATGGAATATGTTTCACATGCAACAGACTTCGACATAAGGAAAAATAATGTCAGAGCAATTGTAATTCTACACCTTTTTTGGATATTGTTACACATGTCAGAAATATGGACATAGGTCTAAGGATTGAAGATTCAAATCTAGGCCCAATACAATTGCAGGTAACCATGTGTGCTACAAATGCAACAATTTTGGTCATAATTCAAGGAATTGAAGATTGAGGACTAATCTGAATAATCAGAGGTATGTAAAACATAATTTTATTCGTTATAAATGCAATAATTATGGATATATTGCTAAGGATTGCAGATATAGAGGTAATGGAACAAGAATAAATGGTCCAATTAATAAAAATAGTAAAAATAATAATGACAAAGGAAAGAAAATTGATGTGAATAATGTTGGAGAGAAAATAAACAAAATTTGGATGAGAAAAGAACAAATTGACGCTTCTAGACAGATCGCACCAGTTTCTAGTGTGGATCCTTTACCAACAAACTAATTAGGTTTCAAACCTAATGGAGAACCATTAGCAGAATATCATGAAACCCCTAGATATGGCACCATGAGATGATACGAATGTAGACATAGTTGGAGATAGATTTTATATTGCTACATTTTGGATTGCAGACAGATAGATTGAAGTTTCAGTGTCCAAAGAAGATTTTTGAGTTTACTAGTTTTTAGTAGCTTTATTCAAACCCTAGGTACAAATGATAATTAATGATCAAATCAGGCAGATCGATAAGGTAAAAGGAAGATTTCATGATTCATTCTTCACATTGTGACTTGGTGAGCTTGAGTAGAACAAACTCATAAGTGATTTGGCAACTGACTTAAGCTACTGACAGATTTGAGAAGAAAACCCTAGCAACACTTAAAAGGTATTTATCTCATCATAAATCCATCTATTTCATCAAAGAATATGAAATCCCCTCGGATTCTAAGTGTATTAGAGAAGCCTAGATTGAATTCAAGAAACACCCTTTTAAATCTATGGAAATTGATCTTGATGGTACATTTTCAAGTGTACCCCATGAAGTTCCTCATTTTGAGGATATTTGCACCTATATTCATTGTAAAATTGAAGAGCTAGGAGACTATGAGATCAATAACTAGTTTGATTTAATGTTTGTCAATGGAGTTTTAAAAGTTGAATACAGGAAATTTGAGGAAGTTAAACTTGTGCAATTTCAGAACTTTCATGTATTTGATGAAATAGAATGGGTTCGAATAGTGCTGAGCTAAATTCATGATCAATTTTTCTAGTTGGATGATAAATCGGTCAATATTACAAAGGAACTTATACAAGAAGTCGTCGGATTCGCTGCAGAAGGAGAGACACCATAATTGAAGTCTTCAAAGAAGAATGTGGTTGAGCAGTTAACAAATTCCAAATGGGACAAGAAGGTGATGATTATAAATGATATCACTCAGCCCAATGTGAAATTGGCCTCTATGATGCTCAGTTACAAATTTTACTACAGTATTAGGATGAACTCAATATCAACTACAATCATTCACATTGCATATCGAATTCTAAAGCAAAATGCAGAGATAGATGTGTGTCAAATTCTAAGAGATCAACTTATGGAGAACATTGTGAAGATAAAGAAGGACAGAGCTCAGATATTTAAGTATGATTCCCTAGTTATTCACATTTTCTTTTACATCATGAACTACTTTCCTAGTATAGGAAATGTCACATGGAAAAAGGATATACCAATAGACCTTCATATCAGTAGGTACTACTGAATGCAAGATGAGAATGGAGTAACAAAGGAAATACGTGGTTATTTCAAAATGTTTCAAAGATAAATGCAGTAGAGGGGAAGGGTACCTAAGAAATTGTTGAGAAGTATGTAGACTCTATGTATTTTATGGTTGAAACTGATGCATGTTGTATGGAAGCAATTGAACCTAGGACATTATGGATAATGCATATGGGTTATGAGGTAGAACTAAATATTGTTATTGCATATGTTGATAATATATTAAGTCAACCTTGAGATGAGAAAATAGAGAAGTTCGATACATGTTGGATTACAGAGAGGGGGGGTGAATCAGTAATCCTAATCACAAAATACCTTTAAAATTTTTCTTGGATTAACTCGGTAACAACACAATTCACTATTTATCGACGACAATAAATAAAATATAACTTCCAGTAAATCATACACACAAATCATTCACAATGTGTAACACCAATATTTAATGTGGAAACCCGGCTTTGGGAAAAACCACTATGGGAATTGGAACCCACTAAGAAAATACTCTTCTGAAGTATGCCCAATTAAGAGTCAATGTGGTTAAAGATTATAAAACACACTATTAGGTGTGACCCGGTTAAGGGATTTACCTTAGATCTGTTAGGATCTTCACCCTATTAGGAGTGGCCTTGTTAGAGGCTTTAAACACTCTTTAGAATGTCACCTTTCTCAAGGATTTTATAATAAGACTGTTAAGTCCACTCTATTAAGAGATTTGACTGTTACGAATTCTAGTAAGCAATAGTAATAAAATTGATCTATTAATTTTCAACTATCTTTGCTCAATCAGATTCTTTTGCACTCTTCAATCTTCTCTTCAATTCTTCATCTTTCACTAGCATCAACAGTTCATCAAATCATTGTTTTCCCACTCAAAATATTTTTGTTCCTTCTTTACTGCAATAGTCGGTAACCCTTCAACTATTCAGTTTTCCAACCATTTTTCCATCATCCTTTATATAGATATATTTTTCCTCTTAATCTCAGCGACTACATTTTCCTTCAATCAATCTTGACCATTCATTTCATTATTCATTGAATCTGACTATCGGTAATATGTTTCCTTTTCACCTAGGAACTTGAACTTTTCTTGTAACTTGTTCCATCTCTTTTTTTCCGCTTAGATCTTACCATAGATCTTCATCTTGAATTGTCATAACCGTAGATCTCTTGTAACTAAATTTTCTCGGCATCATGATCATCCATCTCATCATAGCTAATCATTAGATGCCGATTCCATCCATATTTAATATCTTTCTATTGCTCTGTGTTCTTCGCTTAGAATTTTTGTTACATTGCTTGGTGCCTAAACATTTCCGCTTTACCAAGTGACCAATATTTTTCTCTTTACTTTACCAAGTGACCTTTCCATCTTGGTAGCCAAAACAACTTTACTCGCCGAATTCTCAAAACTTTATCACCATTCTTTACCAACTTAACGTACTCATATGTTAGGTAGAAAACAATCATATCAACATACTTTGATTATTGTCTGATCTGTATCAGTTGCCCATTTCAGTTCTACAAGTTCTCAACTTTTCATTTCCTCTTCTCCTTAACTCATTCATCTTATATCAATATCGAATGATATTGCAACATAATATAAATCAAAAATCAATTACTTGACATTAATGACAAGACTATAACTGATCTAACCTTTCTAGTAGCATCATGTATACCTCTAATTTTGGTCGATCTTCATCACTAGATCCATCAGATATTCAAACTTTAACATTGTTATCAATTATGGTAAAAATACATACTCGGAGAAGTATCAAAAGATCAAGATAGAGAAGATTGAAGCAACCCCTATAATAAAGATCAAGAAGATGGTTGAAAAGATTAGTGAGAAGGAAGAAATTTCTAAGGAGCAGATGGAGTAGCTTAGGAAAGTGGGTAAGAAGACTAAGCCATCATTGGTAGATGTAGAGAAAGAAGCCTTACCAGTTCTACAAAACCTTCATCACACTGTGTCACAAGGAGTACTATCAAGACTCTAATGAAGGTTCCCAATGATAAAGAAGAGATATTTGAACCATCAAGGAAGCAACTAAAGGCCAAAATCTCTGGTCCACTAAAGAAGAAGAAGAAGAAGAAGAAGAAGAATGAAGATGAAGATGAATCCATTGATTCAGACCAGTCAAAGAAGAAAGTCAGAACCGAAGGTGCTACAACAGCTAAAGTTATAATGCATAATCCTACCACAGTGGGTAAGGATGACAATGTACTTAAGAAAGTTATTAATGATATAGAGAGATTTTGTATTTTGAAGAAACTAGTCAGTTATTATAAGATGTTTGATGAGAAGGGCAAGGAAGTAATTATTCTGGCTATAGTAAGACATTAGTTGAAATAAAGGATCAGATTCTTGATGAGTTATAAAAGATGCTTAAGGAGAAGAGATTAATTTCTTTGGATGAGGATAAGAAGATTAGAGAAGGGACAATCCTAAAAATGCTTCTTGTTATTGAGCCTCATGACCTTGATGAAATTCTTGAGCAAGAAAAGAGGAATTTGTCCACAAAGAAAAGGGTAGACATGTTGATGGCAGGAAAATCAGACGACATGGTAGTGGAGACAAAGGACATCCTAAGTAAAATGATTATAGAGACTCGAATAGATGTGCCTAAGAGAATAGAACCAATAACCAAGAGATGGGAGGACAAGTTATACATCAAGGATGATAGCTTCCAATCCACAGTCAAGGAGGTGGATGTATACATTAGAGGAGTCCCAATTATTCTTGATGCACATGTTGAGACACAGATTGAACCTAGAAAGGATGAGAAGAATAGGACTGTAGAATCAGAGAAGGAGGCAACCGATAAGGTTGAAATAGTTTATGATCCTATTGATAATCTCCCTATGGACATCCCTCAATTTCCTATTCATGAAGAGAATGCAGATCATACCACTTTGGAGGAGAAGACAATAGAGTTAAAGGGAGATCAATCTTAGTCTACTACACCTATGGCTCCTCCCATTGGTAAGACTAAGACATTGCTGGCAAGAGTGACTTTGTCGATTGAATATTCTAAGATAGATCTCAAAGGACCAATTGATTTGGATAAGTATGATGAAGATTAGTTGATGAGACTATAAATATTGGTAGTAGAGAAGAATTAAAAAAGAGACTTGCAGAAAATTGATAAAGGAATAAGATTAATGGCTAGATCAGTAAGTAGTTTTGAGAAATTATTGCCCAACTATTAGATCAAACATGAAGATTCTACAACTAATCAGTTGGAGGGTATACTTGATGTCTTTGACACTCACTTTCAGTCAATAGATCAAGCGGCAATGAGAAAGGTAAGAAAGGATTTGATGACAAGATATTTAAGCATCTTTGTTCATTAATTTTGTAAGATAAACCTTCTTTGGATACCATAGTAAAGTATATTAAGGATGCTATAGAAGAAGGAAGCAGGATATACAAGATGAGAATAGATTCATTTGCTCATGTATTGGATATAGACAAGATCATAAAGGGAACCAAAGGCAAGTTATCGATTAAGGCAAAGACTTTTGATTCATCAAAAGGGTTTGCATCAAGGTACATGTCAGAGGTAGTTAAAATGAATGGTCAGATAAGATATATGCGGGATGAGAAGAGAAGATTCATAGGAAGGCATGATAACTTAAGGGACCTAATTGTTCCTAAGTTAGATGTTCTTTAGAGAGCGCTTAAGGAGGCAAATAAATTGTATGACCTATTGAACCTTGCAGACCTTCCTGAAGAAGAGAATGCAACCTATGTCATATGTGGGAAAATACAAATTTTGGATAGTTTGAAGAAATCTCGGGATAATGATTTGGCAGCTCAGAGAATAAGCTTCTCAAATATTTTCAAGTATTTTTATGTATGGAGGTTAAGTATGAGGCATGTATAGGATTTTTCTAGAATATTTTGATATTTGTGCCCTACCTTTTCCATTGATATCAAAGGGGGAGAGATTTAATGAAAAATGCATACCAAAAGGGGGAGTATTATATTGAGTTTTGGAGTATTGGCATATTGACTGGACACTTAGTCATTTTTCACTAAGTGTTGTCATCAATGCCAAAGGGGGAGATCGTTGGCAAGAGAGCATTTTAGAATTGATGTTATGTTTTCGTTAATGGCAACTACATACATCTCTCTTATTTTTGTTAATGGGGTTTTTCTTACTGATACAAAAATGATTGAAATCAACTAAGTACAGTAAACAAATTAGTATATAGGCTCGGTAATTGTATCAGTATGGATAGATGAATCAATATTATAATATGTGATTCTGGATATAGTATCAGGATAGTTAGAAGGATTTAACTCTATAATTGCAAGTGTTGAAATTTTTGAATTCAGGAGATATTAATGTCTAAGTATTGAAGTTCACAATGTTTGTGAGGATTGGTCCAAAGACGAAAAGATTTCATCAGTCAGACTTGATTTTTGGTAAGAAGAAATGTTTTGAGCATTGATTATGATTGTGACGAGTATGGAGAGATTATATTTTGGCTAATGCATCATGGAGTGAGTTATAAGAGGTTTGGTTTACACGTTTCATGTGGCAAGCCGATAGAGTTATATTTTTGGGTTATGACTTCATATATGAAATTGAGTTTTGTTTTCGAAGAAAAATATATGTAATTTATGTTGTGAAATGTTGTTGTGATGATAAGGTCATAAAAAGAGACTATGTTGATGTGCAGATCTATGTTCGTAGATTCATCAAAATTGTATTAGAAATATTGATTTTACCAATCAGTTTGGTATAGGACTATAAGTCCATATTTTTTTTATGTAACTAATTGTAAGCCTTGATGTAATTTGGTTGTGTAATTGAGCAGTGAGATCTAAACTATAAGCCTGAATGCAAGTGCATTCCCACATATTGTACTTATGCTCTTAATTGTGCACTTATTACTATAGTGGTGAGTTGTTTGTGGGTATCATCCCCATCGGGGTTTTCCCCTTAACTAGGTTTTCCTCAAAAACAAATGATGGTGTTGTGATGTTCATGTTATGTGTTGAGTTTTATTTACTTGCATTTATCTTCAGTATTAATTTATGGTTTCATTTTAAATTGTTAAAGAATATTGTTGCACCAATTCACCCCCCTCCCCCTTGGTGCTCCCTAATCCTAACACTGCCATGGAACACCAAAACTTCCCATAATTAACCTATCATATGAATAACTGAAACCTCTGATATATTACCAACAACCAATAGGTACATCAAAAAAATACCAACAACCAACCGATACCACCAAGATTTCGGTATAAAGGTTTTGACATCAATGACAATAATGCCAGTAACAACTAAATCTAACAATCTCCCCCTTTGGCATTGATGGAAAAATACCAAAACTTCAAAAACAAAAAGAAACTTTGATCTTCAAAACCAAAAACTCCCCCAGAGTAGATATAAATTATGTTCTTCTTTCTCTCCCCCTTTTTGACACAATGGAAAAGGGCCAAAAAACATATAAAAAAAATACAACTAATTTTATAGAAAAGACTTTCTTATAGCTTTCCTTAAAAGTTGGAAGCTCCTTCTTTCACTTGACAATAACACTTCCCATCTAGGCACACAAAATATCACATTAAACTAATTTCTCAAAATATTTACTCCAGTCCAAATACTGAAACTATTGCTCATAATCGTTTGCACCAACAAGAATGCTAGTAACATGCTCCAATCGGACCTCAACCATGTCCTTCACTAGCCAAATTTTCTTTATCAGGTATTTTCCTTGTTTGTCCTTTAAGATAGCATATGTCTTTCATATCTGATTCAATTCCTTCTCAATCACTTCACTTCTCCCTCTGAAATTGTCTACAACAACATGCCACCAAAGATAGTACCTGTATATATCTGCAATTTCCTTCACACAATATTTTGTATCACCAATAATTTTAGAAATTTTATACTCTCCATTTGTACATTTCTTCTCTAGAGACCTTTTAACCACACCAAAATTTGCACCATACTTCAATAAAATATCCTCAATGTCTTTAACCAAATCTGTCAGTAACATACCAATCATGCTAGATATTGTGATCCTTTTATTGATCAAATAATCAATCAACAACTCTATCACCAAAATATTTTTCACCAATGAACAACCTATCCATATTTCACCAATCCTATTAAAGTCATCATCATCCAAAAAGGTCCTACTCTCATCAGAATCCCCATGCTCAGATTCTATTGGAGAAGATACATTTTCACTACCTCTTCTTCCTTTTCTTCTACTTCCTCATCTTCCTTAGTTTATTCATCTTCATCCTCCACAATGGTGACTATTTCCTTTCCTTTATCACTGATTTTTCTCTTCTTAGGTTCCAAAGAGGAACTGCCAACAACAAAATCTAATATTTTCTAACCCAAGGATGAACCCTCCTCACCAAGACTTATTGGTACAACACTGGTAACCATCAAACTAGACCCAAAATTTTATTGTAAATACATAAAGTATGCCTTACAAGCATCTACTCTACTTTCCAACACATCCAAGTATCTATAAATTTTCTTACCAACAGGAATGTCAGTCCTCCATTCAACATTTTATTTACCAGTTTATGACTTCAAGAAATAAAATATTGAGCACGTAACCAAAGATCCAAATTTAAATGCATATTGACCTTCAACTTTCATATTTACATTTTCAAGAAAGTTATCCACTAACAACTTACAAAGATCCATCTCAACCTTTACAATCTTATGTGAAATATAAATAAATAATGTAGAAGTTGAACCATCATGGTTCCAAAATTGAATCGTGTAAGAAATGCCATAAGAGACATACCTCACAATCAGATCTTCAAGAGTGTTGATAAAAAATGCACACTAATCTTGACTAATCTCAGTCAAATTTTCTACCTCATAATAGCTAATAGTCTTCTTTCCAAGCAATTCACTGACACTACATAAACCATTAATTGCACTAATTACATCCTTAATTACCACATAGGATTTTTCTAGTACAAGGGTTTCATCCTAAAACTGACTCAACACAAACAAAAAAAACTCTTTGTCATCACACTTGGGAAATTCTCCCCTAATATCCAATCTAAGATTTTGATTCTTTTCATATCTTCAATAGGAAACCCAAAATCCAATTGCTTGATTTGACTGTGATCAAATTATTTCATCTCAACCTTCTTCATCTTCTTTGTCGTAGATGGACTGACACCTCGAACATCCAATTTAGATGCCATAATAAATTTATCTCTTCAAGCTTCCTATGCAAATTCTCAAAATTGTCTTCTTGCTACAGTAACAAATGAATTAAAAAATTTGCATTTAAAGCCACAAACCATCATAATAAAACTTTCCCACCAAATA
The DNA here is from genome assembly GCA_027943335.1 of Chamaecyparis obtusa. Lineage (NCBI taxonomy): Eukaryota > Viridiplantae > Streptophyta > Pinopsida > Cupressales > Cupressaceae > Chamaecyparis > Chamaecyparis obtusa. The sequence goes on along the minus strand of BSBK01001399.1, from coordinate 9,025,889 downwards.
CTAAATATTGTTGACCCCATATGGTTCTACTATGCACATAAATCAATCAATAACTACAATTATTATCTGTTTATCCATCATACTAAAGAGAAGCTAGTTGCTACTAGTATTGCCTCAAGGAAAGGGAGTGTACGATTTAGCATGTTAATACTCCTTATGATCCAAAACATTCAGCTCAATTATTAGTAGAGGTAGTACCAAGGCCTTGTACCACAAGACTCTACATTAGTAATATCCTTCTTCCATGTCCTGTTAGTCTTTTGAGATTCACTTGAAATCAAAACAATATTACCATTTCTAATATTCACTAGAGCATCACCAAATCTGCAAGTGTTAGTATAATGACCATATTGACCACATTTAATATAATTAACATTCCTCTTACCGGATCTCACCGACTAAACTCTAGATCCACATTGATTAGCCTCGTGACCATAGTTGTGACATACATAGAAATTCCCATGAAAGATATTATTCACTACACTCTTCTTTTCCTAATTTGAAGCTTGACTCTTGCACTAATTTGCCTTATGACAATTAAAGCATTAAACCTTTTATTCCTTTCTCATCTTATAATCATCTACCTTATGACCAAAATGTCTTACCAGAGGCCTTCTTATAGGTATATTATGATTTCTAACCTTTCTTTTCACCTCACTCTTTGCATCATCTTCAATCACCTTCTCTTGGCCTTTGTCCTTATGATTTGAACATTCACCAGTAAACCCTAATATTTCTTTATTCTTGTGACCTTTCTACATTGCTAATAACTGATCCAAGATAGTGCTACTCTCATATACTTTTGCTTTAGATCTTAGCTTCCTCAATTCTTGATCTAGCCTCTCATTTTCATTTGGCTGCCTCTTGATTATATTCTTGAGATTATCTTCATATTTCTTTCATTCCTCTATTACAATTTCTAGTTCTTCTTCAATCTTTCTAATTCCTTTCATTTTATGCTTTAGCCCATCTTTTTTGAATTCCATAGTATTTTCCTTGACATTCAGCATCTTCTCCAACTCTACTACCTTTTCTTTTGATTCCTTCACTTACTTCCTATGTTTTCTACATTTTCTTTTAATTCCTTCAATTCTTGTATGACTTCATTATGCCTTAATTTAAACTTCTAGATTTAATCTCTTAGCTTACTAATACATGCATTTTATTCCTTCGGATTTTCTTTCAGCTCCTCATTTTCTAATTTGGTACTCTCAATGTCACTCATCATGATCTTCCAATCCTCATCAAAATAGTATCCTCATTTCATCTATTCAAGACACCAAGATCTCCCTCAAGCAGTTAAGCTCTATTTGTAAGGGACCAAGCTCTAATACCAATTGTTGAATAGATTGAATAATTGAGAGGGGGTGAATCAATTATTTCCAAACACTTTCAAAAACTTTAACACTATTGGTAAATCTATAAATCATGTAAATGATAATAATAGTTATATCAACATTAATTTTTGTTCTATTGATATGTAATTATAACATATATGAATATGAAAGCACAAAAACAACACAAAGAGGACCAAAATTTAACACGGAAACCCAAACTAGGAAAAACCAAAAAAAGTTGATTCTCATGAAATGAAGCACCAATTAAGGTGATTTTTACAAAGGCTCGCTGCCAATTGGCTCACGTTTAGTTAGGATAACTACCTTGAAATATGAATATGGCTAAGTTCCAATACAAAATTTACTAACAAAAGATGAACTGATAGAATTGCATCTAAATATGCATGAAACATTTTAGCAATCAAGCTTAATTACCACATCCTATAGTAGATCTAGTTGTTGATCTTCTCTTTGTATACCATTTTCTAATCCACTACAAATATGTATGCAAATTCCCTTCTGGATCAATCAATATTATTCCACACTTAGCTTCAGCTTGCATACACCACCATAAAGAATTCACTACTTATCATCTTCCACATTCACATATCCTCATCACCACACACTTTCACATACATAAAATATAGAAAGGATTCCTTTATTTATATAAATATCTGATCATACACATGTCAACCACACTTATAAGAATGTGTTGGCCTCAAATCAAAAAGATATTAGAATTATATTTAATGCATTACCATTGATCCTAAATCTAAGATACACTCAAGGAAACATTATATCATGCTACACCAAGACCAAATATAGGTCACACTTAAGATGTTTACAATGCATGCTACATTTATTGAAACTGTCAAAACACCACAACCAAGACCATGTCTTAATCACCAAAACTTTTGAACCAGCTGGTAGGAAAAATAAGATGCATGTCCACAAAATGATACCAAAACCATCTGAAGAACTACAAAGGAGTTCAAATATTAGAAACATCTTGAAGAACACTATAAGCATAGAAATCACCACAAACTGATAGAAAACTTAATACAACACTGCTAATTGAAAGCATACAAGTGTATCAAAATATATAACCCATGAGTAGGACCAAGTACACCTTCCATGGAACACCAAAACTATCTATAGTGAATGTATCTTGTGAATAACCAAACCTCTAATGCATTACCAACAACCAAGAGGTGCATAAAAAAAATTGTCAATAATCAACCGATACCACAAAGTTTTTGGTATGAAGGTTTTGACATCAATGAAAACAATACCAACAACAACTAATTATAATGTGTCTCCCCCTCTACCTCTCCCACCACAACCTCTAGGCCATCCACCTTGTCTGCCTTGGCCTCTATCTCCCCATCCTCCACCTCAACCTCCTTAGCCTCCATCTTTGTCTCCCCCTCCTCATCCTATGTTTCTATCTCCTTCACATCATCCACCATATCTCCCCCTCTTCTACCTCTCCCTTAGCAACCCTATCTCTGCCATAGGTGTCTAATCCTCCTCATCATATCAATAGGAATTGACACTCCAAGATCTATATATGGGATCTATCTATATTGACCCCACCATACATCATACTCAAGAGAGGTACCTACCTTTTCCACTTGTTTTATCCACCCCCACCTCTGAGCTACTAACCCATAAAACTAAGAAACTATAGTAACAACTAGAATCACTGACCACCTAACCCCTGATATCTTTGCTACATCTAGAAAACTGGGAATGACTAATTGGGATATCCTATCTCTCACCAAACTACCTCAAAAACCTATCAAGAATATAGATCTCTATAATCCTTTGGTTTTGATTAGTCTAACCTATCATATACTACTCCTTCCTACAAAATTCCAAATGCTCTTCCTTCACATCCTATACTCTCGTAGAATGTCAAATCAATGCCACCAATACTTGACATGTCGAACCTATCTCTGCTAAAATGCCTCATAATTGATACAGAGGTGGGAGGTGTTGGTGGAGTCCTACTCCAACTGATCAAGATTTGAAAGGTTCAAGCCCTCAATATGTCTCCTAAACCCCGAGCCTTCCAAATAGCCAAAACTACACCACTGACTCACACACCTTCCCAAACACCAAGATGGTTGTTTATGACCTTAACAAGATGGATTCAATAGGATTAAACAAGTTTTAGGTTTATACCCAACACCCCAAACCTCTTATTTATCTACTAGGCCTAATTGTTTCCCTAGTAGGTCTCCAGCAACAGAAAAGTTGAATTTCCTCATAAGTTCCCCAAAATACTTAAAAAATAAACAAGGTATTACGATACCCTTTTCAACACTCTTGAACATATCCAAAACTCAATATAGGTTATTTTGGATCAGTATACCCCAACTCACATTGTGTCCCTATTTTAAGCACAAAAATGGGTCATTTTACAAAGAAAGTACAAACTAGTCATACTCCCAATAAACAAGACTCTCAACAATCTCTCAAAAGGGTTCAAAACAAAGTAATCATAAGTCAATTAGGTTCTTTAACCAATGAAAATGCAAAACCCCCAATATGGCTACTCCCAAGCCCTCAAAACAAGGGTTTCTCTAATCCATACCCTCCAAGCCTTTCTAGACCAAAAAAATGGTGGCTTCACGATTCAATGAACATATCAATACTCTGAAAATCATAAAATATACCCCTCGTGAAGGTATATGATTCACTGATGTACCCATCCCTCCATTTTCTTCACCAAAACCATGCAATCAGTCACTCATCCAGTGATCACCCCGCATTCAAGTGTTATCCTTGCATTCCAAAAGGTTAATTCAATATAATACAATATTATGATTCATCCCCCAATCACAGTAATCACATAATGGTGATGAATCTTCAATTCATTTCTTAAAACCCTTGTCAAAACAAGGACTGTCACGACACAGTCAACCTTATTTGATTGAAACTCAATCAAAATTCTTTGTAAGGAATTCAAAATAGATTTGTAAACATATAATAATGTTATCCTCTGATTGGATTCAAAGGAACATCAAGAAAGACAACAAAATTGCAAGTAAAACTCTCTTTTATTGCTCAAAACAATGTACAACCCTGCATATTTGTGAATTGGTCTGTACAATATCTTCACATACACAAACTTAGGATTGGATCCTATCTAAATAATCATCTATTAACTTCCCAAACCGATCCCAATCGGTTGGAAGTCCCTAAACTTCTTAAACAACATTAAACTATAATTTTCCACCTTTTCCTAACTAGCTGTTAGGATTTGAAAATTCAAATTCTAACTTACATTTTAATGCAAATTAGACCTCTAAACTTATCCAATCAAATGGATTTCAATAACATAGGATTAAACAACCCATTCGAAACCCTAATCACTCATTCTAATCCCATGGAGCACTAATGGCTCATATTACATCATTCTTCTCCTACAGTCCTTATCGGGCCCTTTAGGAGTTTTACCAATTATTTCAAATTGATCATTGCATAAAACCATTATAGGCTTCAGCACCTCCCAATTAACTTGGAGAGATGTATTTATGCTCTTCTTTATGCTCTGATCAATAGGTGCCTTCATGTTCTTAAGTGTCTTCATGGATGCTCCTGCATCAAAAATACACAAGGCATCCCTGCTGGTAGTGGTTGTCTGACAAAAACTAGCCTAGTCACTACAATTTTCTCTCATGCCCATACTAGGAGTAGTGTCACTCTTCACCCTAGACTATGTGATACATGTTATGCAATGTCATGAAGTTGGTGATATAACATTGCCAAAATACAAGCTCCCCACACATATATAGTGCTCTTTACCAATAGGTTATAAGTTGCCTCACCCATTGAAGTGGGAACCCATTCCCTCTCCTATTTTATACAAGCACCCCTACCACCAACCCACATAGCAGGCCAAAGAAGTCATCATAGTTGCTAACCATATCCTCCCATCGAATCTCATATCCCACATCTCCTAGATCCACCTGATCACAATCAAATAAATCACATAATTCCTTCAACCCAACTCGTGATGCATTTACTATCCTCTCACCCTGAATAGACAACCTTAGTATCCTATATACTTTCTCTAGGGTCACAATGCACTCCTTTGTCGATTAGTGAAAAGAGGAGCTTTAAGAGTGTCATCTCTCACATAGAGTTGTAATAAGTCCTTTGTTTTCCCTAATTTGGGGCATCTGAGTAATATGAAGGAGTCTCATCCCATGAACTGGTCTATCTCTTCTTAGGTCATTCAATGCCTATATGCTAAAGTCTTGGGATGATTCTCTCGAGTAATCAAAACATCCTCTCACATCTAATGGCCAAATGAAAATGCAGAAATCAATTCAAATACACTAAAATATCCTAATAAAGCATGCAAGACTAAATTGAATCAAAACATTTCTAAACTGCATCTATCAAATAAGCACATATTGCAACTAAAGCAATTGTGTCAAAACAAACATGTATATGCGGCTACAAAATTTTAAAATGTCAACAAAACACTTGTGACGAAAGTGCCCAACAATTGTGACTCAATTACAAACAAATTACCTAGGAAAATATGTATAACAAAAATAACATGTGTGTATCATATACACTATGGTTGCAGGGCATTAAACTCTAATGTGTCATTTAAACTTTGATTGCAGCTCAATTACTAAAACAATTGTCAAGTGAATGTGTCACATCCATCGTGATTCCAACGAATACAACTATCACTTGCATCGAATAAATGTTTTGACCTATGATCTAATCTAATAAATGCATGTAAAACAATGAAAAAATGCATCAAAATAGAAAGTACATACTAGAGGTGGCAAGCCAATTGGTAGGTCCTGACCCGAACTAAGATGTGAATGCCATCCTTGTAGTCGGCCATAGCTCTAAAAATGCACTTTGAGATATCCTATGCTCCAGTAGAACTCCAAAGCTTATGAGTGCAAATGACCCTTGAAAATGATCCCATATCCCTATTTATACCCACCCCCAAGCCCTCCTCTATGGATGTGCACCCACTCCATTAGTACTGGTCGCAATTCCTTTCACCTTTTGAAGCCCATAACGTTTTCTTGAGACCTTCATTTTCTTAACCTTGAGTTGCATTGTGATCCTAGTCACGTTGTCAACAAATAAGCCCTTCAATATTTTTTGCTCAATTTTTAGAGGGGGCACCATATTACTTAGTTACTACTTTTTTGCAAGGGCATACTAGGGCATAATTTTTATTAAATATCTTTGAAAAGATGCATGAATGCATCATCTCAAAGAGGGGCAAAATGTGGACACCTAAAATTGACTTGTTGCTTGTATGCAACAATTTCTCTAATATTTCTCTTAATTGATTAAATAATCTTTTTTATTTAATTAATTTATGTTTTTCTACTACATTATAAATTTTAATTCATAATTCTCCCCAAATCCATGAAAAAGTAATTTTAATCAATTATTTAATTATTAAATGTCTAACTAATTTTCATCACTTATTCTTATATAAATTAATTGAATAATTATTATTATTTAATTAATCTCTATGTCTACACATTAATTAAATGATTATGTTATTTTAATTAGTACTTCTATATTGTTCTTATTACATTTATGTAATAATTATATATATTTCATCAATTTCTCCTAATTATTAAATAAATGCCAATTTATGTAATTTACTAATTTATTCTTCTCATAAATGAATAAATCTTATTTATTTATTTATATTCCACATATGTAATTAAATAATTTTATTTAATTAACTAATTAGAATTATTCTTCTAGTTCTAACTAACACTAAGTCTTAGTCTAACTCTTCAATCACTTTTCCTAGCTCTTCATTGTCTTTTTTGACTAATCCATTTATTTAGTTCTCTATTTAATCTATTGATTCATCTCTCCATGCAATCCAATCAATTTCAATTCACTCACAATCAAATGAGTTAATCAGACAATCAGTTCAGTCATGCACCCACTTCATTACCAATTAGTCTCATTTCATTGATCAATCATTTGAGTTCAACTCTCTAATCATTTGATTTTAACTCCTCAATCCATTCTAGTTGTCTCCTTAATCACATAATATTGATTGAAATCCATAATTTCTATATATTGAGAGCTAATTCTCATAATTTATAGCCACATACTTTGAATTCTTATGTTGTCTAGGTGAGCACAAGCTGAGAGCCCACAATTTGCATTAAGAAGGATAAGAACAAGGGAGATTTAATCTAGTTTGCATATTTGTGTTTTGAATTGATTTCATTATTGGTTATTGTATATGCATGTCCTTTATTATTTGTTTTCTCTCTTGCATGTTACAGATTTATTAGCAGGTGGGGGGAGGCCCCTAAATAATATGAAGAGGGGGGACATGCAGAATTCTTGTGGTGATCTAATTATATTGTTGGATGTTTTTGTATATCAAATCTAACTCCTAATCTATAGGGAGTACCAAAAAATAGGTGCCAAGTTAGTATTGTAAAGACAAGATTTCCAAACCCACAACCCCAAACCTGCCCTATGGGTAGTTCAAGCCTTTGTTTTTTTTATAAATGAGGATATGATTCATAGGTTTGAGCTTACTAGAAATAACCTACCAAATAATAAAGGCAAAGATGAGAATTCCAAACTCAAAATTCTAGTATACCCTCAACATTTATTTTTAGTTTTCAAAGATGGTAATGAGGTGACACATAGGTCCTTATGTGGCATTGACTAATGGAGTTTATTCTAATAAAGTCTTCTAGAAATTAGGGTTTGGGAAGGTCAGTTTAGGATTCCCTAAGGATGAATACTTAAGTGAGATTGAAAGATCAATAATTTTGAACCTACTATCACATAGCGTCTTAACCATAATACATTTAGTCATTGAGGTGACCATGATGATAGATTTTTGCTAAGGAAAAGAATCCTATGCATTTAATTCCACCTTCAAGGTTGGTGAAGGTGTTCCCTAACTTCTTGTGCAACTTAGGTTATGTGGGTACTGAACCAAAGAATCCCTAATTGGAAAATTTCACAAGTGAATTTAAGGGTTTTGGATTCAAGGGCATATGTGATTGTATGAAAGGGAACAATTGAAAAAAAATAGGGCACGTAGGGAATGGATTTCATGAAGAAACCCTTATTTCTAACCTAAAATGAGAATGCTTAAACTAAATGAATAAATAATAGTGAAAGAACAAAACAAAAATGAAACACACAAGCAAGAAACACATAGAGGAAAAATATAATCCTACCTCCAAAGAAAGAACACTGTGAAAATGATCATGAAGTAGCAAGAAACCAACAAAAAATCAACATAAGCTCAAAATTGGTCACACTAGTCATCAGTTGGAAGCTTGGCTCTCAAGAATGATCTTTGATCTTTAATAAGTGAATGCTCTTTGAGTACAAATAATCTCCTCTTGACCTTTTATAGTCAGCCAACTAAAGTGCATTGAATGTGCTTCGTACTTTTCTTGTTAACACTGTGACTTTGAGCATGCCAAACCCCAAGATTCTACAATATTGAATGCTTATGAAGAGTAAACAAAATTTTTGAAGTACCTCAAGATTCCAAAATTTGTAGTCCCCCAAAAAATCAACAAGCCAAAACACGAGGAACTCCAAGGTCCAAGACTCTAGAGATCAAAACAAAAGAGACAAAAAGAAAGAAGGACCTCACAATTGCCAAGAAAAAATGTTGGGACGAGTATGCATGGCATAATAGGAATTTCATTCTTTTCTAACTATAGTTTTTTGGTTTTTTCACTCTCAGATGTATAATTACTTAGATCTTTAATTTCTTCACAATTAATGGATGGGTAGATCAATAGAAGAAAGTACCTTTAGGTGCCAATAGCTATCTAATTGACTTATGTCAAAGGCTTGATTACATCATTGTCAAATTGCTTGTAACACATATGAAGTTGCTTTGTTTCCTCCAATGGTAGTTTCACCAAGCACTCTTGGTAGTTATTTTTTGCACCTTCAAACTTATCTTTCAAATAGGTCATATAATGATCATTTCCTTTTACCATGACACATACAAACTCATAGACCAAGAATGTGGTCCCATTGGGACAAAAATACCAGTAATGTGTTAGGTGCTTTCTACAAGTCTATGGAGTACCTATCCAATAAACCTCTTTACTGATCCTTAACTTTATTTTTATATAATCCTTAGAAATATGGATATGATTGGTATGTTCTATCATCAAATTCTGCACAAAACAACTTTTGATTTCCTATTACCCCTAACTATGTTATTTCAAAACTCTACACTTTTGATGGTCAAATATTCTATTGCTCTTCTTAGAGATTGTTGTTCTTAAAACACAATCCCAATTCACATGTTAATTATCTCTATAAATAAGAGCTTCTTTACTTTCCACTAGATCATGATAATTATGAACATTAGAATCAAAGCACATGCAACTTGATTAGTTTGTACATCCTCGCATTTACACTAGTTTCACCCTTTAAGAAAAAAATAAAATAATGTCCAAGACCCATTCTTCATGAGTGGATCATCACAACAAATTAAACATATGGCATATTTTCAGGCATTGAAGATGTAACAACATTTGGGCTTCTACAAAAATCCTTTGTTTGATGATTGTAAGAGGGTTTCTAGAGGAATGGAACCTATCCCTACCATTTTATACTTGTATATAAGTTTTCATGGATATGCATGGGCTAAGGATGACAATTTCCAAGATTACATGAGTCTTTTTCAAAATCTGCTACCTCCAAACAAGTGTATTTCACACATATAACTACCTCAAAAAATATTCAAGTTAATAAATGAGGAGAAAATAAAGTCCATGTTACATACACAAGATCTCAATGCTACATAGTAAAGAAGAGTGAATAATCCACTTTTTCCTTCAAAAATCATGCTTGAAAGTCTTTGATGCCATAACAGTTACCAAAAAATATAGACAACAAATTACTAATATAATGGAGATTCTAAATATCTCTTTTATTTCTTATTCTATCATGCAATGTGTAGCAATATTGAATAGCTTGAAGACCCTTTCTTACGTCTACAACATGGTGGAAACTAGAACAAACAATTTCAAGCTTTGTACCCAAAATGAAAGATTTTTCTTTGCACAACAACAAGAAACCATATACATATTTCTATGTGGATAAAGTTTGAGCACATGTCAAAAGACAAAAAAGTTAATCATTTTCCCTCTTTTAATTTATTCATGTGCTTTATATTTATTCAACATGCTTAGGACATGGAATATTGATAGAGATGACTTTATCAAAATATTGACTTAGTAATACCAATATATTGAAGTATTAATAAAAAAGTTAATCATTTTCTATCATTTAATTTATTCATGCACTTTATAGCTATTCAACATGCTTGGGACATGGAATATTCATAAGGATGACTTTATCCAAACCCTAACTTAGTAATGCCAATATATTGAAGTTGTAGCACCCCTCCAACCCTACCATGTTTGATATCCCTTCGGAAGTTAGGAGAATGTTGTAGAGACTTAAATGCTTGGATAAGAGTAGGTTTCTACTTGAAGGATGAATAACAAATTTATTCTTAACTATAATACTTTTACTTTCATTTAGATAGTGATAAATATTTTTGGTATATTCTTGCATGTGTACTCATCTCTTGTTATGATTGCATGGGGTCTTGATGATATGGAGGCACCTAAAAGATTTATATGAGCTAATATTTATCAATGGTTATGATCTCTTGGACAAATTAGGTTCTATATTGATACTTGGGTACTTAAACTTTAATTGATAAAAAAATGATACATATGGTTTCCAAATCTCTTTACTGGTTTGATTATTTGATTATGATTATGATTGACATTACTATCATTCAATGATTACATGAATGGCCATGACTATCTCTATGAGACTAACCATATTTATGTGATGTTTTATGACCTAACCCTTGATCCTTGTACTTGTACTTGTAGTACCCTCTCTAGTATTCTACTTGTTATATTGAAGTTGGATAGGATTATGACATTCTAGAATTTATGGGCTTTATGTTTATCCCTTACCTTACTAGATTTAGATAACAATATATTTTCAGATTTGCAGATTATGATTTTTCCCTCGAATAATATGCTTAGGACCATTATCGCTTATGCTTATGTATATATGATTTGGTTTATCCCTTGTGGTTGATTATAAGAGTTATCTTGTTGAGTAATGATTCATACTTTCTATGTATATTCATGATTATGATTATGATTATTGGTCTAACCCTACTAATCCATGTTATTATCTATATGTATCCTACTTAGCATGGTTTTTAGATGAGGGGAGGCAGTCGTAGTCACTCCTAAGGGAGATCTACACGATGTCACACTCATCCTTCCTTGTCTGTCATTGTTGGTGATGTAGGGGCATCCAAGGTTAAGGCAGGGCATTCTGTGTCCTCGGTGAAACTACATGGAGTGTTAGTGTTTTGGCCGGTGTTGCTCAGTTTCAGCCTTGACTGATGGTCTCGATCGTTGAAGGAAGCTCGGTCACTAAAGGAACTCAGTAGTCTCTGGCACTCAGTGAAAGTGTTACTTGGTCATGCCTCCAGTGCTCGGTCGACACTGGTGCTTGACGATGCCTGGTGTGCTTGGTGATTTTACTGTCGCTTGGTAGATCTAGCTTACCGACTAGAGTTCTGTGTGATTTGTTGAGCCAACTTGGTGAATTTATTGTTGTTATCCATTGTTATGGGCCAACATGCAGAATTAAATGTTTGTATACAATTTGTAAGCTGACTTGTATGGCATTTAATTATTTGTTTTGGGGAGTTAAGGGTTTCATCTTACTGACTTGTGGCTGATGATTAGTATTTAAGGAGTGCTTGGGTAGATGTTCAGGATAGAATTTTGGGAGATCAAGAAGAGCAGAGAAGGTCATGACTTGAAAACTTAGTGAGTCAGATCTGAGGTTCTGAAAGTTGAAGTTGGCAAAGTTGTGAAAAAGTTCTTGATGATCTTGCAGATTAGATTGTAATCTGATAATTTTTTGTAGCAGATCTAGGGGTTTGCATACTTGGGAACAAGGAGATTGCTTGGAGGCTTGCGAGCTCAAGTTTAGATCTGCCTTAGGGTTTCCATCAGCTTCTGATTGTCTTCAGAGCTAAACTAGCTGGGATTGTATTGGATCTGGTTGTGGATCTTGCAGAATTGTTTTTTTTTATTGTAATTGGCCCTAACCCAGAAGGCCTTACAACTGGGCATGTTAATGAAAATCAGTGTTAAACAATTGATTTATGTGGCATTGTTGAGTAATCCACTGTGTAATTCTGTTGGCTGCAAGGTTTGGAATGTCCTTCATTGGATCCACCTACCTTGACTACATCAGGTGGTATCAGAGCGAAGGTTGATCTTGTTGAAGCAGAAGGTTGACCTAGCAAGGCTGATCTTGCGAAGTTGATCTTGTTGGCGAAAAGATTGTGCGCAATTTGGATTGTAGATCTGAAGCACTGAACTTGTGAAATTGTGCCCTAGTTCTTTGCAAGATTGCAGGTTGAGATCTAACTTGTTTACAACTTGGAAATTGTCACAAGGTGGTCAGTGAGGGTTTGTTGCAGAGGGTTTCTCTTATTTTTTAGGATGCCTCCGAGAAGATTGGACCCTAGAGTTATTTCAGATCTTTGTGATACTGTTGAATCTCGGATCACAGAGAAAGTGAAATCAAATTTCAGATCTAAGATGGAATTAATGAAGAATGACATGGTCACCAAGATCATGAGAACTGTTGCTGGTATACTTCAGAATGTTGGTACTAAGGATGGCTATGAAGAAGCTGCTAAAGAATTTGAAACTACTGGATCTAGTGGTGATGATCGAAGGAACAGATCTAGTGAAGATAGAACTGCTCGGTTGCCTAGATCTGCTGCTTGGTTTAGTAATTACTGAATGGAAGTTTCTACTTTCTCTGGTACTTTGAAACCTGACAATCTGATTGATTGGACTGGTGAACTTGAAGATTTCTTTGAGCTGGAAGAAATTGAAGATCCTCTTCGAGTGAGATTAGCATAGACAAAGTTGAAAGGACATGCTGCTCTTTGGTGGAAAGAACTTCAGAGAGACCGAGAAGATGAAAAACAAAGATCAATTGGTGGAGATTGATGGTGACTAAGTTGAAAGCTAAGTTCATACTGGCTGACTATGAGCTTGACTTGTTTAAGAAGTTGCAGAATCTGAAACAAAAGGATTTGTCTATTGAAGATTATACCAAGGAGTTCTACAAACTTACTATTCGGTCTAGACACCGAGAGCTTGGTAAGGAAAAGGTAGCTCAATATGTGAATGGTCTGAGATTCAATATTCAGGATGAGCTTGGTATGCTGAAGATTGATTTTGTTGAAGATGCTTATCAATATGCTCTAAAGGTAGAAGATAAGTTGAAGAGGAAACAACCTAGTAACTTCTGAGGGAAGGAAAATATTGATCACTCGGTGAAGGATAAACTGACTGATGCAGAAGATGAACAGAAACCTATGGAACCGAAGAAGAAGATAGGTAGAGTTATCTTTAAGGGTACTTGCTATAACTGTGGAGAGGAAGGACATCATTCTTTTGAGTGTACATAGAAGAAGGTTGACCAACGAATTGTTGTGATGAATGAGAACATTTAGAATGAACCTGAATCAGAGAACTTGCTGCTTCAGTGAACATTTCTCAGTACAAAGGATGAACCTTGTTAGAGGAGTAACTTGTTTAGGACCCGATGCAAGACTGAAGGTAAACTCTGTGATGTTATTGTTGATAGTGGTAGTACTGATAACCTTGTTGCTGAGGACCTAGTTCAGAAACTTGGTTTGAATAGAATGAAGCATCCTTGTCCTCATAGGCTTGGCTGGTTACAAGATGTTCATGCTTTGGAAGTTAGAGAACAATGTTTCATTGATGTTAAGATTGGCCAGTATAAAGATCTTGTGCTTTGTGACATTGTGAAGATGAATAGTTGTGATATATTTCTCAGTAGACCTTGGCAGTATGATTGCAAAGCTATTTATGACTATGTCCGAAATGTGTTCACCATTGAAAAGGATGATAAGAAGTTTTCACTGATGCCATTGATGGATACAATGCTCGGTAGGAGAAGCCTGAGTATTGGTAGCTGAGTTGAGATTGTGGATCCTGAGAAAATGAATGATCAGTATGGAGAATCGACCTGTACATTGTCAAGGAAAGACTTAAAGAGATAGAGAAAACTACAGTGGAAGAATTTGCAAGCAGAAAAGGTGGACGACTTTTATGTGAAGAACCAATTCGAGATTTATGTGCTGAATTCTAAAAGATGTTCTTCTCACATATGAACATCTTTTGGAACCTGGGGTGTCTGATGCAGGGGCATCCAAGGTTAAGGTGGGGCATTTTGTGTCCTCGGTGAAACTGCATGGAGTGTTAGTGTTTTGGCCAGTGTTGCTCAGTTGCAGCCTTGATTGACGGTCTTAGTCATTGAAGGAAGCTCGGTCACTGAAGGAACTCGGTAGTCTCTAGCGTTCGATGAAAGTGTTACTCGGTCATGCCTGCGGTGCTCGGTCGACACTGGTACTTGGCAATGCCTGGCGTGCTCGGTGATTTTACTGTCGCTCGGTAGATATGGCTTACCAATTGGAGTTCTGTGTGATTTTGAGCCGACTTGGTGAATTTATTATTGGTAGCCATTGTTATAGGCCGACATGCAAAATTAAATGTTTGTATACATTTGTAAGCTGACTTCTATGGCATTTAATTATTTATTTTGGGGAGTTAAGGGTTTCATCTTGCCAACTTGTGGTTGATGATTAGTATTTAAGGAGTGCTTGGGTAGATGTTTAGGATAGAATTTTGGGAGATCAAGAAGAGCAGAGAAGTTCATGACTGGAAAACTTAGTGAGTCAGATCTGAGGTTCTGAAAGCTGAAGTTGGTGAAGTTGTGGAAAAGTTCTTGATGATCTTGCAGATTAGATTGTAATTTGATAATTGTTTGTAGCAGAGCTAGGGGTTTGCATACTTGGGAACAAGGAGATTTCTTGGAGGCTTGCGAGCTCAAGTTTAGATTTTCCTTAGGGTTTCCATCAACTTCTGATTATCTTCAGAGCTGAACTAGCTAGGATTGTATTGGATCTAGTTGTGGATCTTGCAGAATTGTTTTTCTGATTGTAATTGGCCCGAACCCGGAAGGCCTAATAGTTGGGCATGTTAATGAAAATCAGTGTTAAACAATTGATTTGTGTGGCATTGTTGAGTAATCGACTATGTAATTCTATTGGCTGCAAGGTTTGGACTGTCCTTCATTGGATCCACCTACCTTGACTGCATCAGTTGGTATATAGATATGTATATGTGTTGCCTTTGTTTCTCAGTGATGCAGGTGTGTGCATATACTAGTCATCGATTCCACCTAGTTACACAAGTCTAAGCGTGCCTTAAAATCCTCAAACCAGTTGTTATCGTTCGAAGATGGTCCAAAGTTCACACATGGAAAAACCCTATGGTTTTGATTATTTTATCGAGACTCTTGGCTTGGTTTTCAATGGATTTAAGTTCCTTATTTTATATATCTTTTCTCTCTCTCTATGTGTTAATTATATATGAAAACATATGCATATATGGGTGGACACGTATATGCATACTTGTATATATTCAGTTATTGATGTGTTTGTAGTTATGTTCCTATGAGTGTATTAGTTATTATCGTGATTCTATGTATTTTGATGTATAATATGGCTTTAGATAAATATAATAAATACAAAGTGAATAAAAGAAAAGAATATAATATAAAAGTAAATAAAACTAATTACCTATGCCTATATTTACTCCTACTATATAGACTCTCTCTCTCTCTCTCTCTCTCTCTCTCTCTCTCTCTCTCTCTCTTTCTCTTGTATGTCTTGTTAGTGTAGAGGGTGGGAGTGGACCTCGGGACCTCCGGTTTGTAAGGGGTCCGAAGTTTCCATTGGGGTAGTGACTTCCTTGAGAAGCATACCCAAATATATTATATTTATTTAAGAGTTAGTTTCTATTAATTATAATAATGATAATGAAACTATATAAATAGATTTAAATTATTTAATTAGTTGGAAAGGGGTAAGTTAGTACGAGAAAGGTAGGTAAAAGTTAGTTACCTAAGGGTTAAAACTAACTATTGGTTAAGTTATTATTTTTATTATTAGATTTATTTAATAAAGTAGGTGAGGATGTTGGTTTACGGGAAGCAACGCCCTCAACCTTTGGAATGACCCGAACGTTTACTTATAGAGAGAAATTCTTGAGCATAAGGGAGGGGGGTTTTGGAGGCTGGAGAGAAGTATTGCTCAGGAAGTTGCATAAGGATTGGGAGAAGGCTAGGCTCGGGGAAAGTGTTGTGTCAGGGACCTCCATCAAATGATCCAGGTAGGCTTTTGAATCCAGAAAAAGCCTCTCTCTCTCTCTCTCTCTCTCTCTCCAATTGCTCATGGTTCTCTTCCTATGTGTTTAATTATCTCTGGAAGGTTAGAATTAAAATTCTTAAAATAGAACAATAATAGCCTTAGCAATAATCTACATAAAATGAACTAGAAAACCTATAGTTAGGGGATGGATTTTTAATACTATATTTATTCTTAATCTGAGAGAGAAAGGTTTTAGTATTAAAAATTATGGAACCTCGCTCTGTTTGGTTTTTTGTATTTTAGGACTAAAAATTTATGCACAAGCATAAGTAAATTTAAAAATAATTAAAACAATAATAGTAATGATGAAATAATAAACCTATTAAATTGGATGTTATTTTCAGGTTCTGAATTATGTTAATATTTAAATATTATCATGTTTAGCTTTATAATATTTTATTTTGATAGATTTGTTTAATAAGTTCGGGGGAGATTATTAGATTTTATATTTAAAAATGTTATATATATGATAAATCATTTGGCAAAAATCCTTTAAATTTTTAGTAAAAACATAGGAGAAATTATAGGAAAATAATAAGGAAGAAAGGAGAAAAATAAGGAGAGATTATAAGAGAAAATAAATAAATAAATAAATAAAAGATCAAAAGAAATAAGTTAAAAGTGGAAATTACTTTATAACATAAGGTATAAAAAAATAGAAGAAAGAAAAGGGGTTTAGATAAATAAAAGAGAAATGTATTTTTTCATTAAAGTTTATTTAAATTATTTCAAATTTTAATTGCTTAAAATTTTTAAATTTAATTAAATTAGAATATAATAAATTTAGCCTATTTATTATTATTATTTTATTTTATTCCAAGTGATGTGGAAATTAATTAAAAAGTATAATATAGGAGGTTAACTTTAGTTTATATTAAGTTTTAATGTAATTAAAGTTTAAACTTAATTAATAATGAATAAAAAATTAAGTGTATTAAGTTTGTAATAAGCCTAAATTTTATAAAGATTAGTTTATGTTAAATGAGGAGTCTATTTTTGGATATCAGAATTAAACAATTCATAGATATGGATGTTAGGTCCTATGTGTATATTTTGATGTTTGTTAATTCTAACTTTATCAATTTTTTCAAAGGATTATAGTGTTACCTTGTATCATGTAGGTGTTTCTAGGAGTTGTACCTCCCTCTACACTTACTTTTATGCTATTGGAATCATTGTGAGAGCTCTACTTTTGTTGTATGTCATCTTTTGTCTTGATGGTTAGGGTTTGTCCTGGTGGTATGGACCCCAAGAAAAACAACAAAAGAAACCCTAAGGAAGGGATTTCTATGAGAAAGTATAAACTCTAGATAGCCTATTTTGTTGAGTAAGATTCCTAGGTGCCCTAGGTGAGTGGCTCACCACAAGATCTGGCTAAGGAGATTGAAAGGATAACCTTTGGATGAGTTTGGAAAAGAAAACCTAAATATAATTCAAAATTAGTTGGGAATGGGTAAGGAATTTAATAAAATTTTAAAAAGATTTAAAAAAAATGATAAGGGCCACATAGGTCCTCTTGGAGTACTGGACTCATTGTAGCTACTAGAGCAAGCCACATGAGGGCGCCAGAGTACATGACTACTAGGGAGGATCCCAACACATAGGACTATGCAATGACACTCACCTGGTTAGCATCCTAGGGAACTCCTCTCTTGTTCTTTCGGTTTTGTGTAAGATTATTATTTTCTTAAGTGTTGGTTTTGATTCGGTTCGTATGCTCCACAACCTTAGACTACCCTAGTTCCCTTATGCGAATAATGGTTCTATTTCCTAGCATGGGAGAGTGGACCTTTGTGGATCCACGTGGTTGGATTGTGATACTTTTTTGAGGTATCATTCATGTGTTGCAGACTATGGAGCATCTAAAGTTGTTGCAGATCTTTCTCTCTATTTTTCTTATTGTATCATGTGAAGGATATTGTAAAGATATTGTAAGATGTTATTTAAACTCATGTAAGCCTATAAGGCCTTGTATTGTTCAAAAGAAATATTGTAAGAATCCATACATTTGGGAAAGGTATCTTCAGGAAAATGATGGGAAGGGAAATCAAGTTGTAATATTTCTGGTTGATGTCACTTTTCAGTTATGTGTGTTAAATGTAATTATTGAAGGATATTGAATTCAGTTTGTTA
Source organism: Chamaecyparis obtusa (assembly GCA_027943335.1). NCBI lineage: Eukaryota > Viridiplantae > Streptophyta > Pinopsida > Cupressales > Cupressaceae > Chamaecyparis > Chamaecyparis obtusa. The sequence goes on along the minus strand of BSBK01001399.1, from coordinate 9,007,028 downwards.
TGGTTATTTCATGTGTAAAAGAAAGAAGAAAGAAAATAAATAATATGTTAAATCATACTTAGTCTCTCTCTCTCTCTCTCTCTCTCTCTCTCTCTCTCTCTCTCTCTCTCTCTCTCTCTCTCTCTCTCTACTTTTTCTTGTAAGAATAAATGAATTATTAATTTTTACTTTTATGCATGTTTTAACTTAATACATTCGTGAAATGTTAAACATGGATTTTAAGGGGTTAAACCTTTAGGGGAATCCTGTTAGGACTTTATACCTAATTGAACTTAGTAAGTACAAAAGAAATTTTTTGCACTTTTCTCTTGTTTATTTGTTATGTCCTTCCAGGTTCCCTGGCAGGGCATGACAGAAGTATTATCCATGCTAAAACTTGAAAGAAATTAATCCTTTATAACAAAACTTGTTGGACTTGAATTCCCTTCTAACTACTCAAAATGTTAATACCACTTAAGAAACCTAGCGAGGATGGAAAAAAAGAAGCAAAATGAAATCTTACCCATATTAGTATGAAACACACAAGATAAGTAACATTCTTGATGACCTCTTGTCAGATTCTTTTCTGCTAAGCATCAAGAATCAATAGCCTTTCACAATATATTAGGTAAAAGAGTAATGAAGACCTAAAAAAAACTCAACTAGACTTGACTTGTTGTTATTTTGGAGCTAAAAAGACTGACAAAATAGAATGAAACTACTACTTTAAATGACACAAAAGACTAATTTATTATGCCTCAACACTTTGAAGAAAATGAGACTCAAACAATGGGTTGCCATCACTAGTAAATTTTTGCTTGTTTTTCGATGAGGTTTAATCGATTATTAGATGCCTATTGATCGGCTAATCGACCATAATGGTCATCAGATTTTTTTTGGTCGAAAATAACACACTTCAAATCTTCGTCGCAATTGCGACATCCCCAATGGTTGAACTATCGACGAAAATGACGTCGAAATCATTGCTTCAACCTAGAAGAATTGCCTTATCCCTGCGACCAATGTACGTCGAAATGGTGACATAAAATCGTCGCAATAAACGTCGAATGTACATAGCTTTCTCGTCGATATTTCTATTCTTTGTTGGTCGAAATATCAACATACAATTTAATTTTTTATTTTTTAAAATATATATATATATATATATATATTATCAAATTAAGCACAGCAATATTATGTCGTTGTTGTTTACTGTTTACAAACAGTCACACATTTTTTGTCTTATTTCACACAAACAAGCTGGTTTTAGACCGAAACACTCCACCATAGATCACGGAGCGACTCTTAGATACTTAGTTGACAAAATATGGGACACTCCGGGTGACGAGGCTTTTTGCTGCTTTATTGATTTCAAAAAAGCCTTTGATTTAATTTGTCTGTGGACTGAGACCTTAAATTATTGAGCTTCTCTTTATTTCGAGAAGAGTATAACATTCTCTACTTAATAGGGCCAACCACGTGAAGGTGGAAGCTCATCTGGCCCCTCCTAGGAGCCTCCTATGACAAGATAATAATGTGTTTTGGTGATACTATTCCTCTTCATAAGCAAGGAAACATTGCAGGTGATATAGGTTGGTAAAATGTTGAAGAATCTCTATTCCACTTAAATAATGAAGATGGCACAATGTTGAAGAATCTCTATTGTGAGTTTAGAAAACAACAACACTATTGCAATGCACGTAGCATAGGCATTCTATTAGTTTTGGCCAGAGGCGTAAGTTGAAATATTATTCAATTTGAATAGAAGCTTTGAATAACTTCCAATAGCTACAACATGAATGGATGAGGTGTGTATCCTTGATCACAATCTCTTCCTTGCTTGATAGTGTATGTCTACTATAAACAAATCCCTTAGAAAAATTTAAAGATAAGAAGAAACTAAAACATAAAGTTGCGGGTGAGCCAATAGAACAAGGGACGCAAGCGTAAAAGTTCCTGCCTTATATAATGTGTTTGGGGTATATTGATTTATTATCATTTCCTTGTATTTTTTTCATGAAGTTTTAAGGCAGAGAATACAAGTTTTTCTTGATTTTCCTGTACAGGGGTTTTGCAATCAGCAATCTTGTTTTGAAGTTGCATTTGAAGAAATTTGCACATGATAGACCATATAGAGCCTCATGAATGAGTGATGAGCAAAGTCTTGTGAGTAGGGAGCAAGATTATGTAGATTTTTCTATTGGTGAGTACAAGGAGAAATTTTTGTATGATATAGTACCAATGACATGTTGTCACATCCTCTTAGAAAGTACTCCAATAACGCCAAAATTTGCTAACATCTTTCGAGCTAAGAAGTATCCATTCTGCCATTAGATATCCCTTTTGTCTAAGTGGGTCACTTGACCTTATCTCTTAAATCCTATTTATGGTACTGGTCTCATTTGTTATATCATACATACCTCAAAGAGTTTAAATTTTGGTGGGGGGTGTAATTAAGAAACATACCATCACCCTTACCAATTATGCTTGAAATAGAATTAAATCTATCTGATATGATCTTTGACATTTAAGATTTAACTTTATAAATAGTAATTTGAATTAAAAAGTTAAAAATTAAAACAAAAACATTTAAGAGTCTCAAAGATAGGAACACGTTGAGGAATTAATATTTCATTCAGGCTATACTTGGGACTGCCATCAACATTTATCATCATTGAAGGGGATTAATTCATATTCGGAAGATAACTATGGTAAGCAATGAAATACAAACATTTCATTTCCAATTATTATCGGTGAGATAAATAAATTTGGGCCAAGAGTACGGAATATGGAGAAGACTCCAAATATAAGTGAGTTGACGGTCAAAATGTCTTAATAGAATTTACATCAAAACCAAAAACATTAATCAGTTGATTATTATATAAGCTCCTCAAGCATGAGTTGGAGGACTACATTACACGTTGAGACACAATATTGTTTTCACAAGTTGGCGACTATTATAATCATAAGGCAAATTAGGCTATAACTGGTGGAGAGAAGTATGCGTGTAGATTAGAAAGCATAGAGTACACACCAGTTTCTTGCATAAGTGAAAGATGAAATGTAGATTTCATGTAAAGAATAGCAGCATTCTTTGGACATTCAAAGGCATGTTTCAAACATAGAAAAAGAGTAAATTGTTGAAGGGAGTAACAAGGAATGGAAAATGTCAAAGAAAGAGAAGTAGTTTTCATTAAAATGTTCACAAGGAGATACATCTTTTGTTTTGCGAAAATAAAATCTCTACTATTTTGAGGAGGGTTTCTAAGAGTTTTGAATTCTTAGATCTCTGGCAGTCATGGTAAGTGACAAAAGCACTCTTGTGAAGAACAGTGACAGTCACTATAAAAGAGCAGGCAATGATACAAAGAAGCAATGTCCAGTGTAATGAAAGAAATGGAAAACCATACCAAGCATGAGGAATCATGGTGACTGTGTATAAAGGAGTAGCAGTGGTAAAGGGAACAATTAGAGCAACAATTTAATGGTCAATAAAAGATATAGAGAAATTTTCAAGAGGAGAGTCAATGATATGTATTTTGTTTCTAATGATGTGTTCACTACCACAAGATAATTTTGCAATCATGGATAATAGAACTCTGGTGCAATATACACCAACAGTCTTGTGGTAGTGAACACATCATTAGAAACATCTCTATATCTTATATTGACCATTAAATCACTGCTGAAAAGCAGTGGTATACACTGCAAATGGAAAAGACAATGTTGATGAAGTTGGAATGGCACTTTTAGAGTGTCATAGAGTTCCTCATGATAGTGAGCACAAAAGATGATCAGTCATGTGAAGGAATAGTAAGAACGAAAGAAAAAAATGCATCCAAGAGTCTTGAGAAGTGACTATCAAAAGGATGTCAATAAATGGTGATCAAATTTGTAAGCAAAGATTAGTCCCAAAGACAAAAAACACTTTTGAGTTCTTAGTTATAGATAAGGTTGACTGTCAAATAGGCTTGATGAGGTGACGATAAGTGTAACAATTCATGATTTAAAAAGATGCCAAAACAATGTGGATAAGAAATGTTTAAAGAAAGTTCTTCTTCAATGCTTATCCATTGTCATAGTGGTATAAAGTGATAAAAAAATAATGATTCATATGGTTTATGATAAGTCACAAAGACACTCTTATAATAGTCATCAAGAGATAATAGAGGTCATGCATGCATGATTGCAAAGCACAATGAATAAAGAACAGGCACTGTTATGAAGGCTCATAGCCACAGTAAGGAATGATGTCATAAAATCAAAAGAGGGACAATTTCTAAAAGGCAGTGATATTCAAAGATTGAAACGAGGGTACTATATCATGACAAAGATGCAAGCATTAATAGATTTTCATGAATGTGAAGGTGCCATGATCAACAATGCCATAAAGAGACTATTGTTAGTGTTTCTACAAAATAGAATGACAGTGTTGTGAAAGAAAAGATTAATGTTCAAGAAGAGTGCCTCAAAACAATGTTATTCAATGCTTGAGGGATGATATTTACTACTTTCATAATGACTACATGATGAAAAGATGGTCAGATTAAAAGATGTAAATCTTACCCACTGATATGACAGTCAGCTATAGGGCCACAGTGTATGTAACAAGAGGTGTCATATTGTCTTTCAAAGAGCATAGTAAAAGCTGGCAGTAGCATCAAGAGGTGCATGTTTTGTACAAAGTTTTAGACCATGGAATGAAGAGCATGAGGTTATCATCACATCAATCCTTATGAGTTGTGAGATAAAAAAAAGATTGAAGGCATTAGATCTTACAAGGAAGCAGTGTCCAGTGTAATGAAAGAAATGGAAAACCATACCAAGCATGAGGAATCATGGTGACTGTGTATAAAGGAGTAGCAGTGGTAAAGGGAACAATTAGAGTAGCGATTTAATGGTCAATATAAGATATAGAGATGTTTTCAAGAGGAGAGGAAATGATATGTATTTTGTTTCTAATGATGTGTTCACTACCACAAGACAATTTTGCAATCATGGATAATAGAACTCTGGTGCAATATACACCAACAGTCTCGTGGTAGTGAACACATCATTAGAAACATCTCTATATCTTATATTGACCATTAAATCACTGCTCAAAAGCAATGGTATACACTGCAAATGGAAAAGGCAATGTTGATGAAGTTGGAATGGCACTTTTAGAGTGTCATAGAGTTCCTCATGACAGTGAGCACAAAAGATGATCAGTCATGTGAAGGAATAGTAAGAACGGAAGAAAAAAATGCACTCTAAAAGTGCCATTCCAACTTCATCAACATTGTCTTTTCCATTTGCAGTGTATACCATTGCTTTTGAGCAGCGATTTAATGGTCAATATAAGATATAGAGATGTTTTCAAGAGGAGAGACAATGATATGTATTTTGTTTCTAATGATGTGTTCACTACCACAAGACAATTTTGCAATCATGGATAATAGAACTCTAGTGCAATATACACCAACAGTCTTGTGGTAGTGAACACATCATTAGAAACAAAATACAGTTTCCCGAGAGTTTATTAACAGATTCGAGCATAGTTATTTAGCATTGAATTGTTGTTTCCTCTATTTCTTGTTTGAATCCACAAACAATAACAACAATCTTCCTCGACACCTCCGAATGGTCTCAAGAACGTTTAACCTAGTTGATCAAACTAGGTCAACTTCGACTAGAATAATTCGAGGGTGGTTACGGGAGGTTGGTATTGATGCTTACTGTCTTCGATGAATCCAGACCCCAGAATCAACAAGTTCAATACTCATTCCATTCACTCACTGTTACAACATTATTTATTTTGTTAACTAAATACATGTAATGCATCTGGTTTAGGGCATCGGCCCTAAAGCAGTTTAACATCCCCTGCAAATCTGAGCATTGAGCTTATTGAAATATTCTACCCTAACTTGACTTTCATCCATCCGTCTTAAGTATTCCATGGAGAAGATACAAGTTAGGGCCATAACTTCATGATAGGCCGAGAACAATAGTCTTGTTTCGGTCTGTCATAAATTTACTTTGCTTTGAAAATTAACAAAACTAAAACAACTTAAATTTGTCAACAAAGTTGCATGACCAGATTTGACAGTCAACCGTGACTTCCTTCCTCGATAGAGATATAGATATCAAACAAACTAAGACACACAAACTCCACAAAATCGTGGGTACATTAACACATCTTCCCGAATACTAACACTGTTTGCCACTACATAATCGATTTCACAACAATGGAAACAGAGACATAAGTGTGCTCAGAATTGTAATTTCTTTTGTTATTCCAAATTTGCTTCGAAGGCCATGGGGAAAGGCATAATAAATGTGTGTACATAGTGATAGTCCTGCAAGTTGAAAGAATTTGAACCGGGTCCAGGAAGACCCACAAGGCACGAACAAACAGTGACTACAAATTTTTGAGCCCTAGAAATGCTACAAATTGAATGCAAAAAATATAAATGCAGCACAAGAACTTTTTCAAAGATTAAAAAACCAGAGTATTTGTTATAGATGAAGAGTGGTTCTTACAGGTGGAGTCGAGGCTTTTTCTTTCACCTCTGCTTTGTCATGCGCCGAATATAAAATGAAATCCCTAGGCCTTTTCTTTCACCTCTGCTTTGCCACGCGCGGAATATAAAATGAAATCCCTATGTTTTTTTTTTAAGTTATAGACTTGTGTTCGTCAAAATTTTGACAACCTGTCATGGTTGTCAAAATACTGACCAACACGGGAATGGATTAAAAAAAATCAAATTTTTCCTTCTATAAACCGACCAAGGAAAACCATTTTAATGCTTGATCGGAAATGTTGGTCTAAAAAGTGGGTCTAATGTACTAGTGCATACCTATTAGAATGAAAACTTAACCTAACCAAATAAATTATGTTCTCAAACAAATCCATTAACTAGTTCCTTAAAATAGCTTCTTTTTCTTCCTATTTTAATATACCCATCATGTTTAAAAATAAACAAGAAGATATAAAAGAATCAAAGGTGTTTGACTAAGTGTTGCAATACTTTTTGAAGAACAAAAACACCTTCACTAATTTCAACATGTTTGTTAGACATATTGTTGTTTGGAAATGCCTCACCAAATCAATATTTAAACCATATATCATGTTTGTTAGACATATTGTTGTTTGGAAATGCCTCAACAAATCAATATTTAAACCATATATCATGTTTGTTAGACATATTGTTGTTTGGAAATGCCTCACCAAATCAATATTTAAACCATATATCACATTCTTAGAGGAAAGTACCCAATTAAATCCACATTGTCCATAGTGAAACTCATTTTTACGGGGATATAAGTTACCTTTGTAGAAATGACATGAGGGTCGCTATAAAAGGCACATGTTTGTTTCACAAAAACCTATAATTTTATTTCAAATGATATTTTGATATGGTTACTATTGAGACACTACTTAGTATGATTTTTTGGAATTGAGTTACCATTGATATCAAGGGGTGCATTGATGAAGGAAGAGCCAAGTGTAAATGAAGATGGTTTTCACATTTGTTAGTATGGAGTCAGTTTAGGTTGAACAAAGTACAAGTAAAGGAACGTTAGATTTTATACCACAGTAGAAGTAACATGGTTGATTATGATTGTGGTAGTAGAGATGGTGCATATTGTGATGGTGTTTCATATTTTCCAAAGAATTTGTTGTGCAAAGAAGACATCAAAGGTTGTAATCAAGGGTTTACAATGGAATTTTTTGAATCTTCTCATCATGGCTACAAGAAATGCAGTCGGCTACAGGAGTATAAATCTCTGCTATAAGAAATTAATTTACTCATTAACCAACATAACTAAAATACACACACGTGTGTGTATGTATGTATGTTTGTGTATATATATATATATATATATATATATATATATATATATATATATATATATATATATATATATATATATATGTTTGTGTGTGTATATATATGTATGTTTGTGTAAACATATATATATAAAAGGTTGCCTAAAATCAGGTTTTAAATTATGATTGAAACTTTATACATAGTTGGTTTGGAAGCCAAAAAAAAATGGTTTTGTTGATGAAAATAAAATAGCTATTTGTGTTCGACTGGTAAAACAGAGGTTGTGCAATTTGTTTACAAATATCTGAAGACCACATTGACCAATCAAAATGTGCTGAGTTGGACCAGCCACACAGTAGAAATCAAATGCAATATATTGTCATCAATATTTATTGCTAGTAAATGAAAATTCCAAACTCGGCGGGTGAATATCCAATCAATCTAAATGTAGGGATCATATGAAAAAAGAGGAAAGAAACATTTATGATGGAAGCTACAAGTTGTTTTTGTGGATGGAAATCAAAGTTAAGTGTTTGGCTCGAGAAGCTTAGTAAAATGCAAGGCAAAAAAACTTGAAAAATAGTGCAGAAAAATGGATACACAGAATGGAAATTAGATGGTAATAATGATGAAAAAAGTGTGCATGGGTATTAAGGAAAACATAGAACTAGATGGAACAAAAAATAAAAATGTATGTTAGTGAAAACAAAAAAAGATATTTCAGAAAAATGTTTATCTTTGAAGAAGAGACAAAATGAATGTGTGAAGACAAAGAGAGAGGTTGAAAAATTATAGTGCATGGGCTACGTGCATGTTGAGAGAGCAACAAAGAAGGAAAGGTGATCCATGGATGAATGTGCAAGTGGTGAGAAACCAAACAAGCGAATTCTGAATTAGGTTTACAAAGACTAGTTTGAGTCAACAAAAACACAAAGAGGCTATGAATGAAAAGTAGGTAAAAGACCAAAACTAGGGAGTTTGAATTGTCTCAGATAGAGCATAAAAAAAAGAACAAAAGGGAGGGTTCTAAGATATTTTGCATAGAGAAAGAAAAACTTAAAGGAGTGAACAAAGAGGGCATTCTGAAATTGTCTTAGCAAATAGTAGAAAGAATACACAAGCAATGATTATGTGTGAAAAAAAAATAATACAGATATTGTGAAGAAGAAGAAGAAAATGTATGTAGTGATTATGAAGATGAAGTGAATGTAGAGATTCTAAAGAAGATGCAGATGGAAATAATCATAACTAGATGTTACACTAGTGCAAGAAACACAAAAGGTTACAAAATATCATTTGTAACAATGTATTATAACTATCAATATATTTTCAATTATATCTTATCTACATAGATATTCAAAATAGGGGTTGTAGCTCCTTTAGGTTCCCATAAAATTGTAATGTTGTATTCAATCTGATTTGGTGCTTAGAGAAGAGATTGTAGCTCCTTTGGGTTGGTTCCCATTTGTAATCAAAGTTATTTTCATTGTGAGATTGGATTAGAGTAGTAGACTCTAGCAACTCTTCTCATTGAGGTTTTTCCCATTGTGGGCTTTCCTCATATATTTGGTGTCATGTGCATGATTCTTGTGTGTCATCGATTTAGTCTTTCTTTGCATTGGTGTTTATGCTTTCTAGTTAAAAAGTGTTAGATTCTAAAAGAAAAAAATTGTATCCACTGATTCAACTCCCCCTCTCAATGGACTTTGTGTTCCTCCATGATTGTGATCATTTATTTTTTTAACGTGCATATGTGTAGCCAATAAAATTAAATTACTCTATAAGTTATAAATTGGATTGGTAAACATTGTATCATCACAATCATTTTTCTTAACACTCGAGGAAATTAAAAATGGAAATAACCAAAAAAAATAGAATGCATGTATTTGTTTATTGCATCTTACTATGTTTTACTTGCAAATCCACAATTGAATTCCTTTGAACTAATCAATTTATACAATAATAATGAAGTGAAATTATAGAGAATGGATGTCATATATACCATCATGGATAGATGATACCAAAAAAACACCACCTAGTATTGCAATTATCAATAATTTTGTAACTCGTAGTACGGAAGGACAACAAACTAGCAACAAAAAAACAACAATAGATTTTACACTAGGAAGATAAGGAACAAAAAAAAATGGACAAACAAGGTCCAAGATTTAAATTTAAGTATTATATCCCAAAATAAATAGCAATCAAGGTATACTTAAGTTTTTCTAAGCTTAGTTTGTTGGAATTGTAGAGGTTACCTTGGAGGTGGAGACCTGGGTTATGGCCTATTGCAAAAGACACATATATATTTTGTATCATGAAGATGCATGAACATGAAGGGCATAAGACTATTATGTTTAAAAGTTACATGAAGGCTTGGAATGGGGAAATGAGGAATGTCAAAGGGCATGGTGGAATAATGATCACACTGAAAGAAAAAAAAAATGGCATATCATTTAGATAAAAAGAGAAAATTCAAATAAGTTGTATATTTGGCTCAAAAATTTTTAAAAATGTGTACCATCCTAAAAATTAAGCACCTTTAATTAGGTGCTCCTTTTATCCCCATTTTAGTATGTATGGGTTCCGACATGTTTTTATGCTCTCCAAATGCTTATGGGACCTTCAAATTAACATTATAAGTCCTATATTGATTCAATTTATTCAATACTTGAGGTTAGACCTTATTTATAAGTCCTCTACTCTATTTTTTCCTCCAATCAAATAATTCATCTCATCACCTAGGCCCTATATCCCTATTTGTGGCATTTGCGACCTTTTTTTACCTCAGATTGAGTTGTACCTAGAAATCCTGCACCTATTGACTATTTGGGACCCACAATTTGAAGTTGATCCCTAATTGGAGGGTATAAAATGTTAATAGAATTTTTTCCCCGAGGATTTAGGCCCAAATTTGGCCCAAGGCCCTATGTTGGGGTATCAGTGAGAGATTTAGTCCCATGGTGGGTCTACCTAAGTTTTAACCCCCAAAATGATGGATTGAGTATATAAACCCCCTATCTCTACTCATTTTGGTATCCATTATCAAGTGAAATAATTTACTATAAAGTTTTCAAACATTCACAATCAATCAAGCAATCAGAGTTCAAGATCTCTTCTACAATTAACCATCCAAGTCTTCAATCCTTCAAAGCATTCTTCCTTCTTCTTCATCAAACATTTTTGGCAAACTAAAATATTTGTCATTCAAGGTATTTGTTTCATTATTTCTTCTTGGATCAAGATATTGCGTTAACATTTTCAATCACATCCAAAGAAGTATTGTATCATCAAGGTATAAGGTAATTTACAATTCAAATCTAGCTTATATTTTATCTTTCCTTGTGCAATTTCATTTAATTTTCAAGGTTGATTATTAAATACAGATTTTACTGAGGAAAACCCCTTTAAACAACCTTCTTCCTGATTTTTATGTGTATAGGAACATGTTATGGAGCCTCCAAATGAAATTTGGAAAGATCAGACACAGTCAGTGAGACCAAAACAAATTTAGTCAAAAATCACTTGGTACAGAATGCCATTGGCACTCTATCCCCAAGTACACAATAAGTTTCACCATGTACCCTACATTTTCAACTTAAATTTGGTAGAGAGTTAGGTTACAGCCTCTAGGTCTCATATCTGCAGTTATAGGTCATTTCAAGATTTTGATAGTCAGGAATTTGGATATAGAAACTCACTTCTCCTATTTCATTTATAGGTGCTTTCAAATTCTTCTCCATTCCCTTGTACATCAATTTTATTAGTTGGATTCGATCATATCTATTCTTATTTAGTATCTTGCATATCAATATCATTCTTCTCCTTTCCAATTCTAAGCAACAAAAGGAATAAAAACCCTTCAAGCACAAATATTGCATTGGCATTTTTATTACCAAGTGGTGCTAATCATATTTATCTTAAGGTGGTTTTGTATTCTAATGTGCCTTATGATTTGGGAAAATTATTCCTTTCGTGTTATCTCCTTTTCATATTATAAATTTTGGTGAACCCGATGCTTCTTACATACTTCTGATTTTGGTGGTTACATCCTCCTTGCATAACTTTTCCACCTTGATTTAGTGTTTAGATCTCATTTGTATGCAATGTTTCTATCATATCTTTGTTTTTTAATATGGTAAAAATAGGTTTTGAATGGGCCCCGAAACCATATACATTCAGTTTTTTAAGGGAACTGTAACCACCAAAAAATAGGAAGAACTAGCTTAGATCTAAGTGAAACAACTGGGGGAAAAAGAAAACCTTACAGCACCCCTCCATATCCTTGCATAACTTTTCCACCTTGATTTAGTGTTTTGATCTCATTTGTATGCAATGTTGCTATCATATCTTTGTTACATCTTGTGCATTTAGATTTTTATGCATTACATTATTTTATTCTATGTATTTGCGTTAATGAATAACAACAAAAAAATTAATGTTTTTTAAAGCATGTTTTCCTTTTAAATTAATTTTATAACACATATATTTTCTCAAGGTGATAGTGGCTTATGTTGGATAATTGAGAGGAGGGTGAATCAGTTATAGAATGAGTTATCTTAGGTCCCTTAACAATTTTCAATCTTAAAATATTCTCAATACTTAATCCTTTTAATTAGATTTAAACATTCAACCTACCATAGCAATATTCATCAGAAAATTAGTAAATATCATGAAAAATATTTAATCACACATTAACACCAGTATTTAACGTGGAAACCTAATTTGGGTAAAAACCCATACGTGAATTATCACCCACAAAATAATTCACTCTTGTGAAGTGAGTTCGGTTAAGAGTCAATCATGTTAAAGATTACAAACACATTTTCTATATGTGACCCTATTAGGGGGTTTTAACCAAAGATCGACTAGATCTATCACCCTATAATGAGTGGCCTTATTAGAGGACTTATAACATTCATCAGAATGCCACCTTACAAAGGATTTAGAAATAGGACTATTAAATCCACTCAGTTAAGATATTTTTTGCTACAATGGTTAGAAAGTAATAGTGAAATGATTTGATAAAATATGCAACTACCTTTGCATGTTCAGATCTCTTTTCTTCTCATTTATCTTCATCAAACTCGTCATTTCTGGTTGATCGACAAATACTCTTCATCTCATCACTTTCCTTCACTTCATTCACACTTTTCTTCAACTTTGTTATGCTCAGTGTACCCGTATGTACTAATTCAGCCATCTTCTCTGCCTATCTTCAAATCAACAATTCAACATCAGCATCAACAATATGATCATCATGATCATCCTTTATATATACAAATTTTGTTTCTTAATCCTTTTCACTGTTTAATCTCATCCATTCGATCAAATTTGTACCTCAGTAAAATATTTTATGATTCTTACCAGCTATATCTTTACCTTGGAACTTGAACTTTTCTTGGATCTTAAACCAATCATTAAAAATTCATCATTTATCTTTACCTAACAATTTTGATCTGTTTATTTCATTAACTGACTTTGTTCCTTCCTTAGAATCTTCTAGATTATTCCAGATTCTCATTCAATGTCATCTTCAACTTGATTTCTTGTTTAACTAACCAACTTCATCTACTTGGTTAAGTTTGTGTGCTATAAATGTGTCACACTTCTATGAATCATTACATTCAAGAACACTCAAGAATGAGGTCTCAAAAATCAATCCATAGCTCCCTAGGCATGGAGTGCAAGGGTTTTTAAGAATTCTCTCAGCTAGAGCTATTAAGCCAATAACTTTGTTAGTAAACCATGCAATGGGAGATTCAAATGAAGACAAAGGCAAGAATGCCAATATCCTCAAGAATCAAATGACATGCAATGCAATGCTATGCTAGAAATGGAAATGCAAGCTAAGCTATGAAAATGAAAGATGCAAGTATTACAAAGCCTCCTAGTTAAGCTAGATGAATTAATCTAAAGCATAAAGGAAACTAAGCTAAGTATGAAGCTATGAATGCCATGATAATGAAAGAAATAAAACTATGATAACATGTAGATGCAAAAACCAAGAATGCTCCAAATCTTCAAAAGTTCCAAATGTACCTAGAAAACCTGCAGCATAACATTAGCATAAAAAGTTGAGGATCTAGAATGAAGAAGAGAGCTCTCCTTTTAAAGGAAATGAGGAGGAATGGACCATGGAGATTAAGAGGCAAAAGATTTAATCAACGGTGGAGCTTAAAAGAGGAGCAATCCATGTGCACAAGTATCCTCCAATGAGAAAATAGAAGTTGACTTTTGTGTCCATATGAGACAAAAAGTGTTTTTTCCTTTTTTATAAAATAAGAATAATACTTTATTTGTGCAACTTAGGATAAGAGGAAAAGTGGGGGCTTTTTATTTATTAAAAGGAGAGGAAATATTCTTTTTAAATAAATAAAGACGTAGGATAAGATGGTTAGCCCATAGAAAATAATCGAATAAATGATAGAGCTAGGATTTGATCGAGAGCAAGTAATTGATGATTTAGCAAAAGGGGCTAATAGTCTAGATGACCATTTTTAGGTGTATACAAAGTCCACCTACTCAATATCATATACTCGGTTAACATTCACTTGGTTAATTGTGCCTGACCAATATCTTTACTTACCGACAACCATTTCTAGCTTGGTAGAATACATTGTTTCCTTGTCTTTTCACTTCGCAACTTCAATCCTTTATTATTGACCAACATAACTGACTTGTGCATCATTCTAACACTTCATTAAATCATGTAAAACAATCAAATCAATATCACCTTGTCATGGACCAATTCAACACTTGACCATTTAAGCTCTCATACTTAACATCACTTCTTTATTTCATCTTCTGTCTTTACAACCATTTCATCACATATTTCAGATTGATATGGAAACTTGAAATCAGTGGGTCAATAGGCTTGACATCAATGAAAACATAACAACTAATCCAATCCTTCTACATACCTTTCATCGCTTGGTTAACCTTGTTCATTCTCAGCGTCACAATATCAGTAGAGTAACAATCTCATCAGCAATCTCAATTGGGGTAACAATCTCCCCCTTTGGCATTGATGGAAACACATTGTATATCCCATCTCACATCTGAAATATACCATCAATATTAGTAATCTTAATTCTTTATTTATGTCTCCCCCTTTCTTCTTACATAGTCATCTCTATTCATTAATTTCTCTAGTCATCATTCATATCTTTCCATAGGTATCTATCCCTCAGTTCTTCTTCCTTCAATTGTTCTTCTCCCCCTATATTATCTTCTCTCCCACTTTGACAACAATGTCAAAGGTACCTGCAAAACCTTAATCTTTATAGTTATACATTGTACCTTTATTGTACCAATTACTTTTGTTTCCTCATATCTTTCTCACAACTTTAGGTTGGTCCTAAAGAGTGAACATCTGCATAAACTCACAAATAGATAATCTGATAAAGCATGAGTTGATGCAACCTACATCTTTCTCTAATGAACATCAGATAGAGGAATCACCCCTAGTTTACCTCTTAGGTACTCAAAAGTATCCTTAGTAAATGGTGTTGTGAATATGTCAGCAAGTTGTTACTTATATTTCACATATTCTAGCTTTACTTGTTTCTCATGTACTTGTTCTCTCAAGTAGTGATACTTGATTGATATGTGCTTTATCTTTGAATGCATCATCGGATTATTTGAAATGTTTATAGCACTAGTATTATCACAATAGATTGTCACGGGACCATCCATCTCATCTTGTATCCCTTCAAGTACTTGTTTAATCCAAACAATGTTAGAACAATTGATTGCAGTAGCAACATATTCTGCCTCAGCAGATGACTATGAAATGCAACTTTTATTTTTGCTTATCCATGTCACTAATCTTTCTCCTAAGAAGAAAGCTCCTCCACTTGTACTTTTCTTGTCATCCACATTACCTTCCCAATCAGCATTAGTATACACTTTCAATTTAAAATCTCCATCCTTTTTGTACCATATTCCATAGTCCTCAGTTCCTTTCAGATATCTAAAGATTCTCTTCACAACAGTCATATGGGCTTCTTTAGGATTAGAAGAAAATCTTGCCACAATACCAACAACATGAGCAATATCAGGTCTACTATGATCATCATATTATAGGTTATCGATTATGGATCTATACAGAGTTTCATTCACCTCGGTAGAGTCATCTTGTTTTGATAATTTACATCTAGTAATCAGTGGTGTACCAATCGGTTTTGAGTCTTCCATCCCAAAACTTTTTACAATCTCTTTGATATATTTTGACTGTGTTGTGTATATGACATCCTTGATCCATTGAATTTGCAATCCAATGAAAAAATTGATCTCTCCAATCATTGACATTTCAAATTCCTTTCTCATTTCATCAGAAATGATTTACACATTGACTCATTTCCTCCAAATATGATATCATCAACAAAAATTTTAGTAATTAATACCTTATCATCAGATTCACTTTTCAATTACACATTATTCTTATCACTAGCTCTAATGAAACCTATTCTCATTAAATATGAGTAGAGTTTTTCATACCATGCACGAGGTGCTTGCTTCAAACCATAATGTACCTTTTGTAGTTTACATACCATGTTTTTATGAATTTTGTCAACAAATCCTTCAGATTTCTCAATGTAAACTTCTTCTTCTAGTATTCCATTAAAAAATGTAGACTTTACATCCATTTGATAAACCTTGAAACCTTTATAAGAAACATATGCAAGTAAAATTCTCACACTTTCTAATCTAGCAACAAGAGAAAATGTCTCACCATAGTCAATACCTTCTTCTTGTGCATATCCTTTGCATACAAGTCTAGCTTTATTCCTTATCACATCTCCATTTTCATTTAGTTTTTTTCTAAAAATCCACTTTGTACTGATAACATTATTTTTCTTAGGTCTTAGTACCAGTGACCAAGTATTGTTCTTTTCAATCTGATCAATCTCTTCTTTCATTGCATTAACTCAATCTTCATTTTCAAGTGTATCCTTGACTAGTCTAGACTCAAATTCAGAAATCAAACATGTATTGTCTCTCAACTTACTTCTTGTCATGAATCTTGCATTCTTGTCTCCAATTATTTGAGTCAGTGAATGGTTCATTCTTACATATTTTGCTAGCATTGGCTCGGTTCTCTGTTCTTCAACATTTTCTTCTCTCAGTGGGGGCTCAACTAGTTCCCTCAGTTTCTTCTTGCATCTTAGGTAAAGTACCAGAAACTCATTCCTATACATATAAAAATATTTGATTATCTTCTAGTTCCTTTTTGCTATCTCCTTCATTCTTATCTACAAACTCATCAATTCTTACATTTGCACTTTCCACAATTTTGTTAGTAGCCTTGCTCAAACATTTATAAGTTTTTCTCTTTGTGGAGTATCCTAAGAATATAATATCATCTCCTTTAGAATCAAACTTTCCATTCCTAGTATCTTTCAGAATGTAACACCTACTTCCTAAGATTTTAAAGTAGCTTAGGTGTATGCCCATACCAAAGTTCATAAGGAGTTTTATTTGTACCTTTCTTTAGTTGTACTCGGTTGAGGGTGTAAACAACAATACTAATGGCTTCTCTCTAGAATATTTGTGCAACCTCCTTCTTATCAACAATGTTCTAGCACAATCAATTGTTGATCTATTTCTTCTTTCAACTATGTCATTCTGTTGTGGAGTTCTTGGTGCAGAGACTTGTCTTTTGATTCCATTCTCATTGCAAAAGATAGTAAATTTATCAAAGATGAATTCCTCTCCTCTATCCGATCTTAAACATTTCATTTAATTACTTGTTTCCTTCTCAACTCTTTCCTTGTGCCATTTAAACATTTGGAATGCATTAGACTTTTCTTTTAGAAACATTACAAACATCATCCTTGAGTAGTCATCAACAAACAAAATGAAATATTGATCACCATAATAGCTTTGTACTCTCATAGGGCCACATAGATAAGTATGAACTAATTCCAATATACCATTAGATGAGTAAGACTTGTTTGAAAAACTTGATTTTATCATCTTACCGATATGACATTCCTTATACATAACTTTATTAGGCTTTCTCAATCTCAGTAAACCTCTGACTCTATTATTTTTGCTAACCTTGATCATGTTATCAAAATTAACATGACAGAATGTTTTATGCCATAACCAAGCATCTTCTTTTCTTTCAAATAGACACACATTTCCATTAGAGTTTAGATAAAATAAGTTACATTTAGATTATTCACTGGTTCCAATCAAAACTCCAGCAACATCATAGATCTTCACTTTTCTATTCTGAAATTCCAGTCGGAGACCAGTGTTATTCAATTGTGCAACACTCAACAAGTTGTACTTTAGTCCTTGAACCCAATAAGAATTGTCACATTTAATCTTTTCATTCAACATAATGGATCCCTTTCCTTTTATAGAATGGGGAGCATCATTTCCAAATCTAAAAAATCCTCCATCATATTCTTCTAAGTTTTAAAACTTATCAATGTTACCAATCATGTGATGTGAACAACCATTGTTAATAATTCATGGGTCGGTTTTACTATCTTGAGAAATAAGGGCTTTTTTATCTTCATACATTTCTTCTTCTGAATCATCCTTCATAACAACATAAACCACTTCCTCACTTTCTTTCATGTCATCAGATTCATCATCAGTTTGTCCTTCCTCAACTAGGTAGCATGATTTATTTCCTTTATCCTTGTAGTCTCTAAACCTTCAATATTGGTTCTCCTTCTTGTCCTTCTTATCATTTCTATCATTACCAAGACACCTAGATGCAATGCGACCAATCTTATTGCAGTTAAAATATTTTAGAGGGAATTTACCTTTGTACTTTCATTTTCCTCTCGGTAGCCTATTTGCCAGCAGTGCTTCCAATTCTTCTTGTTCTTTTTCCTCGGTTATTATATTGTCATAGTCACTTCCACCTAAACTATAGTGATTATCTCTTTCTCTTCTTGAACTACCAATGATTAAAGATGATTTAAAAGTTGTTTCAATGTTCGATAAACTATTATCAAAGTTACTAAGCTCAAATGCACTCATCTTACCGATTAGAGCATCAAGAGTAACAACATTACCAGGTATGGATCTCAATTCTTGAATAGAAGATACTTGAGTAACATATTTAGGTAAGAGACTTCTAAGAATTTTTCTTACCACATCTTCTCCATTTATTGTTCCACCAGCACCTTTGATAGCACTAACCACTTCCTTAATTTTGAAATTGTATTGTGCAATGTTTTCGTCTTCTTTCATTCTCATCTCATCAAATTTACCTCTAAGACTATCAACCTTTACTTTTTGTACATGCATATCACCTCCATAAACAAGTGCAAGTTTATCCCACATATCTTTCATTGTATCATAGTCCTTTATGTTATTAAACTCAACATCGATCAAGGAAGAAGAAATATCAATCATTATCGAGTTGAGTTCCTGCTTTTCTCTCATTTGATCAAGTGTCATAGGTCCAAGTAGTAGTGGAGTGTACTCATTTTCCAAATAGTAGATTGTATAATCTCCTATTCCAGATAAGTGGAACTTCATCCTTCTTTTCCATGTAGGGAAACTCTCCTTGTTCAATTTTGGTACTTCTCTCCTATACATCTTTGGATCTTTATCTTAAGTCTTTTAAACTTTTACCTCTTAGAACCAAATGCTCTGAAACCAATTGTTGGATAACTAAGAGGGGGGGGGAGGGGCGGGGTGAATCAGTTATCTTAGGTCCCTTAAGAATTTTCAACGTTAAAATCTTCTTGGTACTTAATCTTTATAATCAGATTTAAACATTCAACCGACAATAGCAGTATTCATCAGAAAATCATTAAATTGCATGCAAAACATTCAATCACACATTAAAACTAGTATTTAATGTGGAAACCCAATTTGGGTAAAAACCACTGTGGGAATTATCACCCACAAAATAATTCACTCTTTTGAAGTGAGCTCGGTCAAGAGCCAATCCTATTAAAGATTACAAACACATTTACTAGATGTGACCCTTTTAGGGATTTTCACCAAAGATCAACTAGATCTGTCACCCTATAATGAGTGGCCTTATTAGAGGACTTAGAACATTCATTAGAATGCCACCTTACAGTGGATTTAGAAATATGACTGTTAAATCCACTTGGTTAAGAGATTTTTTTCTACAATGGTTAGAAAGTAACAATGCAATGATTTGATAAAATATGCAAATACCTTTTCCTGTTCAGATCTCCTTTTTGTTCATTTATCTTCTTCAAAATCTTCCTTTTTGGTTTATCAACAAATGCTCTTCATCTAATCACTTTCCTTCACTTTATTTACACTTTACTTCAACTCTATTCTAGTCGGTGTACCCTTCTGCACTAATTCGGCTATTTGCTCTGGCTATCTTCAAATCAGCAATTCAACATCAGCATCAACAATATGATCATAATGATCATCCTTTATATAGACAATTTTTGCCGCTTAATCCTTTTCACCACTTAATCCATTCGATCAAATCTATAGCTCGGTAAAATGTTTTATGATTCTTACCAACTATATATTTTTTTAGAAAGTAAAGTCCACCAAGATAACTGAGAGGGGGGGTGAATCAGTTATTAGATAAATATAGCTTTTATCAACTTTAATAGATTTTAAACAAGTAAGCAATGTGATCAACAACCATAGAAAGATATACATACACAACAACACAATAAAATAAGATATGTTGACTAGGGAACCTCTTGATCAAAGAGTAAACCCCGATGGGAATGATGCCCACAAAAGATGCACTAATATGAAAGTTCCTTGTGAGAGGATGGACTCTATTAGGAGTCTTATGAAATACATTCAGTACATATTAGTCCCTGCTAGGAGACTTTGAATCCCTGCTAAAATATTCTAACTCTGTTAGGAGTTGTGGAAGACAGAAGGACCCACTGCCCAAACTGCTTCAGGTGCAAGATCACTAAACATGTTGTCCAACTGATCTCTATATTATTCAATAGAATAATATCAAAATATTACTGATCTCAACAACTTAACACTTCTCCTCTGATTGTGCCAAACCGCACCAATTGCTTCATCAGATCTCAATATCATATCTCTGTACTTCGCATATCCTCTTTCAACAAGTAGTGCACAATTCTGCAATTCACTTTCACAATATTACATTCCTATTACATAATACAATAAGGAAAATATTCCTTCCTTTATACCACACTCAAATAATTACAAATGAGTCGGCATACAAATTACAAAATAAAATCTTCCACATGTTACATACGAATTTCATAATTACACAAAAACTGTCGGCTTCCAATTAAGATAACTCTTCACTCGTGTGACCTTTGACCTTGCTGTCACGTCCACATCACAATTATCATGTCTTCATCATCTGTTCAACTTTGCATGCTCAGATTCTATCTCGATTAGGAGATATCATCTGATTTCCAAAAACCACTACTCAGGAACACTGCCTGAATACTGCTTCCACTGAATTACACATAGTTGTCATGAATAAATGAATTTTCATACGTGCTATTAACCATGATCTTATAGAACATCATAGAGTAATTCCTCAACTCCACATAGCTTGATCTTTATTATTCCATGTGCACTAACTCAAACATTATCTGCTTCTCTGCTAAACTTCAGTAGATCACTGTGTTGACATCAATGACAATCACAATCATGAATGCAACAACAACTGCTACAGAATGGCTGCGAATACTCCCCCATAGGATATATTCAGCATTCATTCCTAACAATCTCCCCCATTGGCATTGATGAAAACATAGATGAAAAAACATACAAGTTCCATGAATACCAACACTGCAACATTGTTTCTCTGAAAATACTTCAAATCCTCTTCATCAATTAAATCTTGCTTCATTTTCCTATTCATCACTTTTTAGTTTTCCATTTTATATTTCTTGTAAGCTTCTCCCTCAGATTCTCTTCAATAGATAGTTTTTTCATGTATCTTTCTCCCCCATTGACATCAATGACAGATGCTGCATCACTATGTCAACAACAACTTCAATGTCAAAAGACACTTTTCAGAAAATACATTCACTAGAGTCCTCATGACTCAGCTCAAATACACATACTCCCCCATAGAGGAAGTACCAACATCCACTCCAAAAGAAAGATAAGGCTCATATACCACTGGACAGATGCAACAATCTGCATCACTTCTCAAAAGTAGGCAGGGGCATAACCCCAAGCATACCTCTCAGATACACAAATGTATCCTTAGGCAAAGGCTTTGTAAATATATCCACAATCTGCTCTTTTGTTCTTATATATTCTAATCTGACTTCTTTTTCTGCCACTTTCTCTCTCACTACATGATACTTTATCTCTATATGTTTTGTCATAGAATGTAGTACATGATTCTTAGACATACTAATTATGCTGGTGTTATCACAATGTATAACAATAGGCTCAACAAATTTTATTCCAATATACTTCAGCATTTGTTTCATCCAAATTATCTGATTACAATTGTTTGTTGCTACCACATATTCTGCTTCTGCTGTGCTCTGTGAAATATAGTTTTACTTCTTGCGTAGCCAAGAAAATAATCTTCCTCCAAGGAAAAATGCTCTACCACTTGTGCTCTTTTTGTCATCAACACTACCTCCCCAATCTGCATCTGTATATGCACATAGGGTAAAGTCATCAGAATTTTCATACCACAATCCATATTCAGTTGTGTCTCTTAAGTACCTCAGTATCCTTTTTATTGCTACAAAATGTGATTATCTGGGATCAGCTTGAAATCTTGCTAAAATTCTAACTGCATGTGATATATCAGGTCTTGTATGAGTTAAATATTGCAATCCTCCAATCATAGATTTGTACTTCTTCTGTTCAACTGCAGGAGTTTCATCTGTGCTAGATAACTTTTGTTTAGTTACCATAGGTGTTCCAACTAGTTTACAGTTCTCCATTCCAAATCTCTTTAACAAGTAATTCAAGTACTTTGTCTAACTTATAAAGATACCATCAATGTTATGTATTATCTACAATCCTAAAAAGTATTTCATCTCACCAATCATACTCATTTCAAATTTAGTCTTCATTTCATCATCAATAAAGATAACTACAACCAACAAACCATTTTCAATTTCTTTTGTGTACAAGTTGTTGTCTGTTGTGCCTTTAGTAAATCCTAATTTTATCAAATGCTTATTAAGTCTTGCATACCAAGTTATAAGTGCTTGTTTCAATCCATATAAAGCTTTCTTCAATTTAAATACCATATCTCCTTCATTAGTTAAAGGAAAACCTTCAGGCTGCTCAATGTAAACTTCTTCTTTTGATTCTCCATTCAGAAATGTTGACTTCACATCCATCTGATACATTTTGAATTTCTTATAAGCTGCATAAGCCAAAAATATTCTTACTGCTTCAATTCTTGATATTGGTGCAAAAGTTTTTTCATAGTCAATTCCTTCTTTCTGTGAGTATCCTTTACATACCAATCTTGCTTTATTTCTTACAACTTCTCCTCGTTCATTCATCTTGTTTCTGAATACCCATTTAGTTCCTATAACATTCTTATCTTTAGGTCTAGGGACCAATTCCCAAGTTTTATTCTTTTCAATTTGATCTAGTTCTTCCTTCATAGCTTTAATCCAATGTTCATCTTCACAGGCTTCACTAGTAGATTTAGATTCAATTTGAGAAATTAAATACAACTGTTCTTGTACCTTATTTCATGTCAGAACTCCTATGTCTATGCTTCCAATAATCTGCTCAATAGGATGATTTCTTGATAGGTTCCTGTTAGGTGTCACTGTCTCAGTTCTTGTTTTAGCTGTAGGTTCCTCAATGATTTATTCAATGTAGCTTTCATTCAGCAAATCACTGTCAGTTTCATAAAATAATTATGCATTCTTTGAATTAGTTCTAGGATGAGTTCCTTCATCTGATTCATAATCAAGCATTCTTTCCTAAATTTTGAACTTTTCATCAACTTTAACATTTGCGCTCTCAACAATAGTCTTAGTTCTTTTATTATAACATCTATAAGCTTTGCTCTTCAATGAATATCCAAGAAATATACCTTCATCACTTCTAGGGTCAAACTTTCCAATGTCATCGTCTCTCTTAATATAACATTTGCTTCCAAAAATTCTAAAATACTTAACTGATGGTCCATGTCCAAACCATAGTTCATAAGGTGTCTTGTCTGTATATGCTCTGATTTGTACTATGTTCATTGTATACACTATTATGTTCACTGCTTCTCTCCAGAATATCTTCGCCAAGTCATTTTCAAATAACATGGCTCTTGTTGCTTTAGTCACTGACATGTTCCTTCTTTCTGCAATACCATTTTGTTCAGGTGTCATAGAGGTTGAAAACTGTCTCTTAATACCATTCACTTCACAAAAAATATTAAATTCTTTTGAAGTAAATTCTCCACCTCTATCTGATCTCAAACATTTAATCTTCATTCCAGATTCATTCTCAACTTTGTTCTTAATAATTTTAAACTTATCAAATGCTTCAGACTTTTCTTTAAGAAATGTAATCCACATCATTCTTTTAAAATCATCAACAAGAATCATAAAATACCTTTCTCCATAGAATCCTCTAGTCCTTGTGGGACCGCTCAAATCTGTATGAACAATTTCCAACTTCTTTGCTGTTGTGAACTTCTTGCTAGGAAATGAGCTTCTCTTCTGCTTAGCCATCACACATTCCTTGCAAATCATGCTAGTAGGTTTCATAATCTTAGGCAAATCTTTTACTACAAGTGTAGTACTTACTTTCACAATATTATTAAAGTTTATATGACAAAATCTTCTGTGCCATAACCAACTGTCATCAATCTTAGTAATCAAGCATGTCATCTCAGTAGGATTCAACTGAAATACATTACCTCTGGTTCTTGATCCAGTTCCAATCAAATTACCATCCTTGTCTTTGATTACACAAGTTTTCTTAGTAAACCAAACTTGATATCCCTTATTAACTAGTTGTCCAACACTCAAAAGATTATGTTTCAATCCATCCACAAAGTAAACATCATCAGTATTAGTCTTTCCATCAAGAGTAATAGATCTTATACCTTTTATCAAACAAGGTGCATTGTTTCCAACTCTAACAACTCCTCCATCATAATTGTTAAATTTTATGAATTTCTTCATATCTCCAGTCATATGATGTGAACAACCACTATCTATAATCCAATCAGCTTTCTTTTCTACTTGAGAAACTAAAGCTTTTTCTTCCTTAACTTGTGTTTCAAGATTTTCTTCTTTTATTGCTACAAATCCTATGTCATCATTCTCATTATCACTTTCACTTAGAGATTTCTCCGTACTAGCTTCAAATTCTTCATCATTAGCATAATAACATTCTTTAGATCTTCTAGGTTTAAAGTTCTTTCTATACTTCTTAACTCTCTTAGGACATTTAGATGCAAAATGACCATATTCTTGACAAGTCCAACATTTAAAGATTTTCTTACCGTCTAGTTCTCTTTTCACAAGTAAGGCAATACCTTCTTCAATCTTCCTTTCTTCTTCATTCCTGGTTCTACTACTACTAGCATAATCTCCACTCACACTCACACTTATTGTCAAAGTAGGGTGAATACTAAGTGCGTTGAATGTTGTCTCCATTCTAGGTAAATCTCTTGATTGCCTCAAGTTCATTTTTGTTACTTCTAATCTTCTAAGAAGGGTTTCTCTGGTGAAGTTCTCAGTACAAGGTATAACTTGTTCAATCATCTGCATTGTCTGCTTAAATACAGGAGTGAATGTCCTCAGAATTTTCCATATCACTTCATTCTCTATCTTGATTCCTTCACAAGATTTTATAATTGCAACAATTTCTGACATTCTACCAATATAGCTTCTAATAGATTCATCTTCCATCATTCTTATATCTTCAAATGCACATATCCAGTTATGTAATCTAACTTTCTTTGCATGTTCATCACCTTCAAAAGTAGATTGTAAAGCTGACCAAATTTCATGAGATGTTTTTAGATATTTTACTTGACTGTACTCATTTTCTGGAAGGGCTGACAAAAGTGCTTCTTTGGCAAGTATGTTACACATGAATAGATCTCTTTCATTAGTAGTACATTCTCCAATCTTGTCTTCATCAATAATAGTCTTCAAGTTCTTTGTGATTAACCAATATCTTGGTCCTAAACAAAGTAGGTGTGTCTTCATCTTTTCTTTCCAGCTGTCAAAATTTACTCCATCAAAATTAGCGCTTTCTATCCTGAAATGACTCGCCATGGATCTCCTTAAGCTGTTAAACTTTTCCTTCAAGGACCTTCTGCTCTGATACCAATTGTTAGAAAGTAAAGTCCACTAAGATAACTGAGAGGGGGGGGGGGGGTGAATCAGTTATTAGATAAATACAACTTTTATCAACTTTAATAGATTTTAACTAAGTAAGCAATGTGATCAACAACCATAGAAAGATATACATACACAACAACACAATAACACAAGATATGTTGACTAGGGAACCTCTTGATCAAAGAGTAAACCCCGGTGGGAATGATGCCCACAAAAGATGCACTAATATGAAAGTTCCTTGTGAGAGGATGGACTCTGTTAGGAGTCTTATGAAATACATTTAGTACATATTAGTCCTTGCTAGGAGACTTTGAATCCCTGCTAAAATATTCTAACTCTGTTAAGAGTTGTGGAAGACAGAAGGATCCACTGCCCAAACCGCTTCAGGTGCAAGATCACTTAACACACTATCCAATTGATCTCTATATTATTCAATAGAATAATATCAAAATATTACTTATCTCAACAACTTAACACTTCTCCTCTAACTATGCCTGTGTGTGTGAAAATTGTACCTGATCTGTAGACACAACACTTCAATAAAACATTAGAGGTTAGTTGAAATTGAAATCTAATTTAACCAAGCGATTTACTGCCTTCTAGTAGGTGCGAGATTGATGTTCTTAGATTGTTATCGAGATCAGTGACCTAGACGACACCTAAATGAAGGATTTGGATGCAAGAATATGAAATATGAATGCAATTAATCTATTTTTTTTGGATTTTAGACGCAATAATATGAAAAATTATATGAAATCTATGCTAATATGAAAATTGATCTATGATATGCTATGAATTGATCTAACAATGATATGAAAAAGAATCTAAATGAATGTAAAAAAAACAAATTGATCTCACAATAGCCTTGATTCATAATAAGCTTTGATTCTCTAGATGTCGATTCTCCAACATAAGTTTGCACAATTATGAGATGAATTATGAAGAGTTGAGCCTTGATTTTATAGAAATCTAGGGCTTTAGAGGTGCATGGATAAAAGCCATAAATCACTCAAATAACTCAGGTTGATTTTTGAGTTATTTTTAAATAAAGAATAATTAATTCACAAAAATATGCAAAAGCAAAGTTTAACTCAAAATAGAGTTTAGCTTTAATTGATAATTGATAGTTGTCTGCTTTTATGATTGTGAATTATTTATTTATGAATTAATTCAATAATAAAGTGATTTATTTCCAACTTAACTACTTTTAAAAATAAAACAATTGATTTATGGGTTAATCAATCATTTAATCAAACTTTTATTAAAAACTATATTATTAAATAATGACAACTTGCTTTAATTAATTAAATAAGAATTTAATCAATTATTCATAAGATTTTAGATTTATTGTCAAAATTTAAATAATATAATTAATAATAGATAGAATTAAATTTAATTAAACAATTAAGTGGCAAATATTAAATCTAATTAATTAAATATGAAAATATTCAATTAATCAAACTTAGGATAAATGTGATTTATTGTCAAATAATTATTAAATTAAAGATAATTAAGATAGTTAGAAATATTGCTAGGAATATTCCTCGATGCAGAATTTAAGATAATCAATTAGGATTCGATGATGTGTATATGTGCCTTTGGTTAGGACTTTGATGTCGATTTCGTTCGATTTGATGATGTAGAGGATTAATGAACTTATAGCCCATTTTTGGGGTATTACAATGCCAAACTGCACCAACTGCTTCATCAGATCTCAATACCAGATCTTTGTACTTTGCATATCCTCTTTCAACAAGTATTGCACAATTCTGTAATTCACTTTCACAATCTTACATTCCTATTACATAATATAATAAGGAAAACATTCCTTCCTTTATACCACACTCAAATAATTACAAATGAGTCGGCATACAAATTACAAAATAAAATCTTCCACATGTTACATAAGAATTCCATAGTTACACAAAAACTGTCGGCTTCCAATTAAGATAACTCTTCACTCGTGTGACCTCTGACCTTGTTGTCACGTCCACATCACAATTATCATGTCTTCATCATCTGTTCAACTTCGCATGCTCGAATTCTATCCCGATTAGGAGATATCATCTGATTTCCAAAAATTGCTACTCAGGAACACTGCTTGAATACTGCGTCCACTGAATTACACATAGTTGTCATGAATAAATGAATTTATGTACACACTCTTAACCACGATCTTATAGAACATCATTGAGTAAGTCCTCAACTCCGCATAGTTTGATCTTCAATATTCCATGTGCGCTAACTCAAACACTGTTTGCTTCTCTGCTAAACTTTAATAGATCATTGTGTTGACATCAATGACAATCACAATCATGAATGCAACAACAATTGCTACAAAATGGCTGCAAATACTCCCTCGTAGGATATATTCAGCATTTATTCCTAATATATTTACCTTGGAACTTGAACTTTTCTTGGATCTTAAGCCAATCATTAAATTTTCATCATTTATCTTTACCTAACGATTTTGATCTGCTGATTTCATTAACTGGCTTTGTTCCTTCCTTAGAATCTTCTAGATTATTCTAGATTCTCATTTGATGTCATCTTCAAATTGATTTCTTGTTTAACCGACCAACTTCATCTACTTGGTTAAAAGTCCATCTACTCAGTATCATATACTCGGTTAAAATTCACTTAGTTAACTGTGATCAACTACTATATTTACTTAGCCACAACCATTTCTAGCTCAATGGACACACAATTTCCTTGTCTTTTCACTTCACAACTTAAATCCTTTATTACCGACCAACATAACTGACTTGTGCATCATTCTAACACTTCATTAAATCACGTAAAACAATCAAATCAATATTACCTTATCACATAATGATTCAACACTTGCCCATTTAAGCTCTCATTCTTAACATCACTTCTTAATTTCATCTTTTGTCTTTACCAACCATTTCATCACATATTTCAGATTGATATGGGAACTTGAAATCAGTAGGTCAATAGGCTTGACATCAATGACAACATAACAACTGATCCAATCCTTCTACATACCTTTCATTGCTCGGTTAACCTTGTTCATTCTCAACATCACAATATTAGTAGAGTAACAATCTCATCATCAATATCAATTGGGGTAACAAATTAGCCTCCCTTTTATCACTTTATCCCTCTCCCAAGGGCCCTCCTCTCCATGAGGACATATCAATTCAAGATGTTTTTAACCCTTCTTTCAATAATCTTTCTTTCGAGAGAAGTGTTTAAGATTAATGTCAACTCTTGTCTTAAAATGTGCTTCCACCATGAGAATACCTTGCTGAAATTTGATAGTTCCCCTTGTGATACCTTACCTTCTATTCATTTCCATGACTTTCCCTTTAGGAATGAAGTTTTGATAAATTGTGATTATCCTTCTCCTAAATTTTTTTCTATATTTAATCGTAATGATCTCCCTATTTGGGATGAACCACTAGATAATGATGTTTATTATTCTCTCCCTCATGAAGCAACCTTGACAAAATAGGATGATATTGTGGTTTACATTTCTTCTACTCCCTCTAAAAATGACACATTAATACTTCATGTTGATCTTTATCCTAAGACATACTCCCTTTGTGAGGATATTTTAGAGCAAGACGATGACATTATAAATATATTTCTTAATATCAAATTACCTTCTTTAAATGGCATCCCTCTTAGAGATGAAGCATTGGTGGAAATACCTAAATCCAATTTTAAAGGTTGTCCTACTCATGAGAACACCTTGAAAGAAGAGGATAATGTCATTACTAATTTCCTTAATGTTCTACCTTCTTGTGATTCCCATGAACAATCACGAGCTTGATCAAGTCAATGTTGCCAATGTTTTGGGTAATGAAAATCCTAAGGTGGTTGTCCATCTTTGTCAAGATACCCCTCAAACATAAAATAAATCAGTCATTGTGGTGAAAGGTGCTCAAAAACTTGACTACCATGCGGTTTCCCACACTTATAACACAAGAACTAATATATAACCTACAAGTTGAGTTGTTCCTCCTTTTCTTCCTGCTTCTCAGCCAGTGCTTCCTTCTGCACCTTGTCTCCCTCAAAATATTGGAAAGGAGTACAATTTATTTGAACAACTCCATGCTACTCCTTCCAAGATATCTCTTTGGGATCTTATTCAAACTTCACCTACTTATCATGAAGAATTACACAAGCCTTGAGAAATGTGATTGCCCCACCTCCTAGAGAAGACAATATAACTTCCATATTAGATTGCATGAATGTGACCAATAAAAAAGCTCAAATTGTATTTTCTCAAGATGAGTTTCCTCTTAAGGAAATTTAAGACCAACATGATTATCTTATGGTTGTTTTCCTTATCAATGGTAATCTTATTCGAAGAACTTTAGTTGATAATAGATTTGGTCTTAATGTTTATGGTATTGACTTGTTACACAAGATAAATGTGGATGTTTCTTCAATCAAACCCAATTATATTCCTATCCATGGATTTGATAAATTTTCTAAACAAACCTTAGATATTATCACTTTACCTGTTAAGGTAGGTCCTGTTATTTTATCAACACCTATTCATGTCATGCCCAGTGTTCTTAATTATAACCTTCTCTTAGGTAGACCATGGTTACATGTCAAACATGTTGTTCCTTCAACACTTCATCACAGAGTTAAGTTCATTTATAACAACATCATGTATACCCTTTTTGCCAATGATAAAATCCAAAATTACTTACAAACTAAACTCAACTCTCCTATTCCTACACCATTTAAACAAAATATATATTATCCCCGTAAAGACACTTCTCCTCCTAAAAGTTCCCTTTTACAAGATGATTGGGGGTCATTATACTTTACACCATATTTTTCCAGGTGAATATAGAGTTCCTAATTTTAACACATGACTCTTTAAAGGGCACCTAATTCTCTTCACAATTCAACTCACAATCTCCAACATAGTTTAGGATGTGTACAAAAAAAATTTGAGACTCACAAGAAACCTATGGAAGAGTTCAGTCTCAAACCTCCTCCTTTGTCCACATCCCCTCCTTTATCATTTAACATTTCTTCCATGTCTAGCTTTAATCAATAAATCATTTTACCTAGCCTTCTTCATGCTAAGTTGATCACTTGACCTAAAGAAAAGGAAGAATAGTCAAAATCTTGAGAGTATCCATTTTTGTATGTATCACCGATATCATGACCACTCTACTAATGAATGTCAATCTTTGCATTACAAAATTTAGAAACTCGTTGATAATGATATCATTGACATAACATGTCACAATGAGTTAATTTTCAATTTTGATATCTTAAAATAATATTTAAGTTCCTAGTATGTTGATCCAAACTATGTGAGATTGGTATCCTATCCTTTTGGGGCTCATGGTCATGCATGGTACTTTGTGAGTAATATAATAGTCCTTAATTTAATTATTATCTCTACACTTTGTGGAAAAATATAGTATTTTAAATCTCTCTCATCCTTCTCTTAAGCATTCACTTTTCTCTTGGTTAAGTCTCATTTGTCTTGTAATATCCAATCTTACATGGAATTGTTTTTTTACATTAGGGATTCTCCCTCATACAAGAGATATGCATCCTTCATCATAACCTTTTCATTGTTCACAATTGGGTATCTATGGTAAACAAATCCCTTACCTTGGGCGCTAAAAGTGTGTCATGCTTCCTCAAGAATCCCTTTACCAAGAAATAGGGAAGGTGTAAATTTTTCCCTTCTTGATCTACATCTCTTTTTGGCATCCTTGAAAAGGATCCCTTTTACACTTCTTTCATGGTATCTCCTTGCATTCATCCCTTCCTTGACCTCATAGGAGTTGTGACCTTTTTGGCTTCAACTAGGTGTTGCTTATAGGATACCTCCTCTGTGTTAACGGTGTTTTATCCTTATTTATATTTTCCTTAAGATGTCAAAATTGGTCTTCTTTTTCCATCTTAAAGGGGGGCATATATGGCCTCCTTATTGCAAATATTTTATTTACTTTAAATATTTCAGGTAGAGTACACTAGCATAATACAACTTAATAGAGCTAGATCACTCCCCTTTATACATTTTTGGAATATTTCCTTGCATACAATGCTTCCCTTGGCTATCCTTAGGATTGGTTTAACTAGCATAACATAACTTTCTATCCCATTTGACCTCTACTTTGCATAAATTTTCAGTATTAGTTGACTACCATAACACAATTTGCTAGACCATTTAACCTCTCCTTTTCATGGGTTGACTAGAATAACACACTTTTATAGACCATTCAACCTCTTATTTACATAAATTTTCATGATTTGACTAGCATACACTAGACCATCAACTCCCTCTTTACATTCTCTTTGATGGGTGGAGCTAGCATAACACAATTTTCTAGACCATTCCCCCCTCTCTTCTCTCTTCTTTCTCTCTCCTAGATCACCTAGCACAACATAAATGGCTATCTTGTGTCATCCATGGTTGTCTTATTCTCTCCTCTGTGATTCCATAACATAATATTGTTGGCATGTGATGTTTTGGAGCACTTGGAATCACTTGAGGGTTGTCATTTATGGAAACACTTATGTTTGGAGTGATCGCATGATAAGAAGATTGCTACTGGAGTCACAATCATGAAAATGACTAAGTTCAGAATCAGGATAATAGGGTACAGTGCTATTGTTTTGATCAACGATGAAGGTATATGAGGTATGAGAGCTTGCGAAGTTAACTAAAGGTATTTTGGGATGTATACATGCTTTAGTTAAGAGCGCATGATTTTTGGTTACCAGATCTGAGAGATACAGTGTTCGGAAGATATGTGAAGATAGTAAAACAACATAACAAAACATATGAACAGTTGTGAAGATCAAGGAGAGTACAGTGAATATGGTAACTGTATACACCTAAAAATGGTCATCTAGACTATTAGCCCCTTTTGCTAAATCATAAATTACTTATTCTTGATCAAATCCTAGCTCTATCATTTATTCGATTACTTTCTATGGGCTAACCATCTTATCCTAAGTCTTTATTTATTTAAAAGGAATATTTCCTCCCATTTTAAATAAATAAAAGCCCTCACTTTTCCTCTTATCCTAAGTTGCACAAATAAAGCATTATTCTTATTTTATAAAAAAGGAAAAAACACTTTTTGTCTCATATGGACACAAAAGTCAACTCCTATTTTCTCATTGGAGGATACTTGTGCACATGGATTGCTCCTCTTTTAAGCTCCACCGTTGATTAAATCTTTTGCCTCTTAATCTCCATGGTCCATTTCTCCTCATTTCCTATAAAAGAAGAGCTCTCTTCTTCATTCTAGATCCCCAACTTTTTATGCTATTGTTATGCTACAGGTTTTCTAGGTCATCTTGGAGCTTTTGGAGACATTCTTGCATCTAGGGTTTGAAGACTTGGAGCATTGTTGGCATTCATCTTAGATCTTCATCAACACTCTATCTTCTTGTCTTCATTCTTGCATCATCATGGCTTTCTTGCTTCATAGTTAGATTTCATTTCTTGCATAGTAGCTTCATTTTCATGGCATTCTTAGCTTAGATTTCTTTTATGCTTTAGATTAATTCATCTAGTTTAACTAGGAGGCTTTGTAATACTTGCATCTTTCATTTCCATAGTTTAGCTTGCATCTTCATTCTTAGCTAGCTTGCATTGCATTGCATTTCATTCTTGATTCTTGGGGATATTGGCATTCTTGCCCTTGTCTTCATTGAATCTCCCATTGCATGGTTTACTAGCAAGGTTATTGGCTAAATAGCTCTAGCTGAGAGCATTCTTAAAACCCTTGCACTCCATGCCTAGGGAGCTATGGATCGATTTGTGAGGCCTCATTCTTGAGTTTCCTTGCATGTAATGATCCATAGAAGTGTGGTCACATTTATAGCACACAGTAACGTGCTAAGACAAGTGAATAAATTATATTGCTGACTCTTTGGTAATATAAGAGTGTTGACTCCATAAATATCATTTGCATGAGTTTTGATTATGTAAAAGTAGGTTTTGAAAGGACCCGAAACCTTTTACATCAAAGTTACATGATAAGCATTAAAGTTCCAACAGAACTGTGCAACAGCACTAAAAAAAGACACACAACCAAGTCCTTAAACAAAAATGAAAACAAATAAACAAACAGAGGACCGCTGTCATGCCCATAATTTTCATCCAAAAACACACTAACTTTTTTTTTTAGAAAAGGGTAATATAAGTCTAAGTTTATGTTGCGGGTTAACAGTTGCCTAAGATAGAACTTTGAAAAGAGTTTGAAACAATATTACATAATAACCAAAATATGACTATCAACAAAATATCCATACATCTCTTTACATCTTAAATACAACAACACTTGATATATTCACAAAACTTGGAGTGATGACTCCATTGCAAAATACATTGAGCTCATGGATATCACAAGATATCCTTACAATGACTTAATACACAATACAAGAGTGATACAACTCAAAATAAAAAAACAACATCAAATTTCTTCAAGAGTCCCTCTTCAACATGAAGACTTCATTGGCTTCCATAACCTGCAAATAAACAAAATATAGGCCAAGGAGTGCTCACCTCCCAACCTAGGCTTCTATGAAGCCATCCCCGAGCTAGGGGAACCATCACAAAGACATGGAGAACACTCATGCAAACCCACAACACAACAACATAAACATAAATTACAAGAAAACTCCCTTCCAAGTTTATCACAAAGAGTCACAACATGACTCAAATAGGGTGAAGGTGGAACCAAAATCAAAAGGAGAAAGCACATCTCTTGATGAGAGCTAAGCCATCACTTGGCTTCCTCATCAAATATCTCTCTCCACAAACACAATCTCCACAAACTCCTTATGACCCCCAATATACAAAACATAAAATTGAGATAGCTACATGGAGCTCATACATCCATGTTTCATCCCTCTCCTATCCAAGGAGAGACTCTACACCCTTGAATGTCTCAACAATCCCTTCACCCTCAAGGCTACTCTTCCCTCCCAAGGGTGAGTATGGCCTTGAGAACTCCTTCAACAAAACATTACAACACATAAAAGAAAACTTCAAGAAACAACAATGAAACTACACATTTACAATACAAGAAATCATGCTCAACAACAAGCTCATGATTCTCATAACATCTACAAAGAAATACATTTTCACAACACAAGAAACATAAAACTACAACAACTAAAGAATCACAAATCCTCCATTATCACAATATCATCAAGCTCACAACACATACAACACAAGAGCAATAATAACTAAATTTTGCATATAAGGAAATAACATTCAAGAGAGCTCATCCTCTCAACATGAAAAACTAAAATAACAAAGTGAAGAATGCCACCAACCTTGATCCAAGCTAATGGAAGAAAGTTGATGAAGAGCTTTCCACTATCCAAGGTCCTCCAAAATAGCTAAGTCTCCAAATCTAGAGAGTGGGTCTCAAACTCTTCCAAAAGAAGAGTCCCCTCTAAAAAGGCCTCCACACAAACCCCTATGGATAAGATTGCATTCCTATTGGGTGGTCTTCCCTGAGACCCTTACATGGTTTCCAAATTTGGTCTCTTACAAAGGTAAGCTAAAAAAGTGGGATAAGGACTACCTTTTTAGTGGGTGGTGATCTTTTCAAAACTTGGTCCCAAAAGTTGATTTTCGTCCATCTTGGTAAACCAACTTTTGGATGGGCCATTTGATCAACCAAGGGTTATTCTATGGTGAAAAATGACCCTTACCCTATGGTATATCAAGTGGGGCAACTAAAAATGGCCTAAACACTTCCCTAGACACTTTTTAAGCCTCCCAAAAATCCTTAAGAAGCTCAAATTCGAAATTCAAAGATATGACAACACCTCAAGCTCCCTAACCAAGTGATTTTCATGGGGATCCTAAAGGGTACCTTCCTAGGTTGGTGTTCAACCAATCCCCAAGTGGACATGTCATGGCCACATGTACACACACATGTGTCAAGTGACACATACACAAAAAGACACATCACAAGCCATGTGTCATATCCACTTGGGCATTCCTAAACATAAATAACATACACAATTAACAAATAAGTCAATACATTCATGAATCATTTTTTTACAAATTAAATACATTACAATGAAGTTTTTGGCTTCTCACTAGAAGCAACCTCGGCTCAAATAGATTTTCACATTAGTCTCTGTGATGATTCCCCAAATTTACCATGGCCTATTTCCCTACACACTCAAGTCCAATATCAGTAGTCCAAGGAAATAAAACATGTAAATTCTTAACATTAATAATCAAGATAATTCATTTGTCAATTCATAATTCACATGACCATAATTGTTCATTCATAACCTACATACATCTCATCATGAAATATACAATTCATCACTAAATAAACTAGAAACATAATCATTGCATACATATATAATTTAATTGCAATTAAACTTCATCATCATAAACATTCATAAAATAGAATTAAAAACATACATGTAAGTTTCAAACCGATGTCTCAGTAATCATCATCCAAATCATAATATAATGTGCATCAAACTACTAAAGTGATAAAATCATAACATAAGGTATCAGTAACATCCATAGAGTATTAAAATATAACCATAAAATATGTCTAACTCAAATGCAGAACTGAAAGGCTACGATAGGCTCGGGGTGAGGCCTCACAACAACAAAAGGACAATAGGACAACAACTTGTAGACTAAATACATTTCATAGGGTCTGTCGCCTGATCAGCCAGCATCTACATATTAGCTGAGGACACTTTGAGTTCTTCAATGTCATTGTTCTTATTATCCTCCAGCTTCCTGAACCTAGATCTAGTCCTCCTGCTGGGACCATGATCCTCTTTGACCTCGGTGATCACCTGCTCCCCTTTTCCCTGGTCCAGTTTGTCCACCAAAATCTTAACATGCTCTACCAAAGCCTTAAGGATAACAAAGCTCTGTTCTATTATGTTTCCAACCATTTTCTCCAGCTTGTCCACTCTCTTTTCCATAATCTAAACTCTTTTTTCCATTTCCTCTCCTTTTTCAATTTTCTCTTCCATAGCAGTAATGTTTTGTATGGTAATTGTGAAGCCGATTGGAAGGCTGATTTTGTATAAGTATAGATTGTTTTTGTGAAAGCGAAGTATGGTGATGGTTATGATGATGGAGTAAGTTTGTGAATGTAAGAGCAGAGATTAGATGTGAGATCAGTAAGAGGTCGAGCTATAACTGGAACTATCTAAGCAAGATAAGTGCTTGTACTATTCCTCTTTTGAGAACTCTTTTGAGACAAGTATTGATTGTAAGAGTAGTGTGCTTACCACCTTTAACTAGGTGTTTTGTATACCCCTAATAGGGTTTTGTATTCCTCTAACAAGGAAATGTACTATGTAACAATCAGCTCCTAGCAGGGCTAGATCTCCTGACAGGGATATTATATTTTAGTGCATATTTGTGGGTACCATCCCCATTGGAGTCTTCCCTTTGGCCAAGGTTTTTTCAAGAACAAATCATGGTGTAATGAGTAATGTGTTATGCTTATATGTTCTTTTCATTTCTGCATTACTTTGGATTGTATGTAATTATTTAAAGTTGAAATAAAAGTTCTATAATACTGATTCTGTAATGCCCCTCCAACCCTAACAAATATTGGTTATGCTCACCAGGGAGTTAGATCATGCTATAAGTGATTTCATGGTTATTTTGTAAGAGAATGATCCTTCTTGAGATGGTTTCCTACTAATCATGATAACTTCACATTTTAATTTGGGAGATAATAATATTCACATAAGTAGGTCCTTTATATCTTCTTGTGTGTCAATGATAGTTTAGGATCTTAATACTAAAAGGATCGCCTAATAGACTTATATGCTTCTTTGTGAAATGCTCATTATTAATATTTATGTTACCTTAGGTTAATTGATTATAATCGCTCAAGGGTTGGATTTGTTATCTTCTCTAAAAATGTTACTTGGGATTAGATATGATTAATACATTTGGGTTTATATGATTTATTTATCTTGATCGAATAATGGGACATTTTGAGTACACGTCTGATGGTTAAATGGGTTTGTGAAAGATAATAGATGATTTATGTTTACATGATTATGTTATGATTCATTATTGTTATACGATATAGAAAAGAGATCATTTTGATACTAACCACACTAATCCAATTATGACTTGTTGATGTGACTGTCGGATGAGGGGAGGCAATCGTAGTTACTCCTCTAGGAGGTCCACATGATGTCGCACTCTCCCTCCTTATTTGAAATTGTTTGTACATATGTATATATTGGTGTACTTGGTTGGTGTTGTAGGATGCAGGTACCAGGCATCGACTCCACCTGGCTACACAAGTCTGAGCATGCCTTCAAAATCCTCGAACTATTGTTGTGTGGAGGTATTACCAAGATTACTCTCAAGGTTACCATGGACTTAGATTTCTGCTTAGGAGATTACCCTAGTTGGGGGATCCGAATGCTTTATGTGATGTGGTCTTGTGAATTATGAATTGATGTCATTTTGTGATTTTTGATGTGAGATAGATTTATCCTTACTAGTATATGTATATATATTATATATAAGTGTACATTGATTGTATGTTATATAGGTATGTGTATATGTGAGTGCACACGCATATACCCATGCTTATATAAATAATAATATTTGTATGGTTTTATTGATTGTTTTAGTGGTATGTTATTTAAAGTAAATTCAATGAAGTGTATTAAATAAATGTATTAAAAAGTGAAAATAATATTAATAATAGTTATAATAAAAATAAATGCTCTTTGTAGTAAAACTAGTTATCTAGGAGGGAGTTGAACTCAAGACCTCCTAGAAGTTAGGCTAGTTGGTTGCCATGCGTGCTATGTGGTTTTCTTGAAAGTTATTTGTTGAATGTTCTTGTTATGTTTTCCTTCAAAGTTATTTTTAATTAAATTCATTAAAACTTTGTTAAGTGCTTATGGGAATAATTGGTTTGATTTTTCAACCAACTATAGAAGTTGGAGAAGTTGCTTCTCATAAAACAACTCCTCCAACCACATAGTTGGAAGATAAATGTTTGAAGATTTTGTGTGCGGAAGAGGATAATTTTTGGGAAGATTTGTTTTCTTTTGAGTTGTCTGTAAATGATTTCTCCAAAAAAATTTGGTGAAAGTTATGTGAGTTTGAGAGTCTCTGGTTGGTGAAGTCTTATGTGTGAGGATTGCTTGGAGTTGGTTGCCTGAGGAAGATTTTCAGAAGGATATCTACTCAAGGCTAGAAAGTTTGCAAAGAGTCTCCAACCAAGGGAGGACGATTCTCCACAAGACCCTAGGTAGGATCTAAACTGGGATGAATCTCCATTCTTCCCATGTGCATGATTATGTATATGAATGATATGTTACTCGATGAGAATATGATGGTTTATTTTTGTTTGAAAATGAGAACTATATATATGTTTTGTTTTTCTATGTATTTGCAATGTGTTTCTGAGAAGTGATTTTTATGAATGCTTGTATGTTCACTGTGGTGAAATCTTCCTGGGAGGGTAGAAGTGGTTTTGATCATGTAGGATAGTGTATTATATTGTTATTAAATGTATTATGAATGTTTCCAAAATTTAGAACTGTTATTTCAACCTTACTAGTCCTTGTCAGTCTGTGCACCACCTTTCTTTGTCTAGATCTAGAACAGATTTTTTAGATAGATAGGATGGATTGATGAGCCATTTGTGAAGGGAAACTGAGAGATCTCAAATGGGTCGTGCTCATATTAGGCAACCATAGTCCCCATAATGCCCAGTTTTACCCGCAAGTCAAAGTTGACAGTCGTATTTCATCATTTCTGGCAGTCGGGTTAGTGATGACTGAGTCAGTTTAGTAATGACCAAGTTAGTTTAGTGATGATCGAGTCAGTTTAGTGGTGACCGAGCAGACTGTATCAACTGAGCAGATTAGTGTTAACCAAGGAAAAATGGGCTTTATACAATTATAACATTTAAGTATACTTTAAGGTATACTTGTATAAAGGGTTTAGGTACCTTCTGAGATGATTGGGATAGGTTCCAGATTCATAGGAGTTAAGATGCAATTTCTAATTTTGAGATTTCTTAGAAAAAAATTAGACTTAGCCAAATTTCAGGCACGTGAGATTTTGCAGAGCATGGTGTTTTGGCATATGAAATTTTGTGTGAACTTTAAATATGTTCATTGCTTGTTTTGTTGGGATTATATGGTGCATTTAGATGCTTGAATAAGGTTTAGGATGTGTTTTAGGGATCAGAATTAGAGTTAGGGTTGTCCAATGGACTAGGACTACTCTAAGGCCTCCTAAATGTCCCCCAAACGTTCCTAAACTTTCCTATTCTTTTCTATGTTTTGATTCTAGTTCTTGAAAGTGTTTATGATGTATTTGTATTTGTGATGCGTGAAGTTTGTATCACCTATGTACATTTGTTACTTGTATTGTTGGGGTTATATGGCTTACTTATGATGTGTTTGCACTTGTCATATACCTGAGTTTAGTTTATGAGGCTAGGACTTGTCTCGGTGGCCTGTGTGCACGGGAGGGTTCCTTAGACCTATAAATGAGCTTTGGAAAAGTTGAACTTGTACATGTGAAAATTTTTATGTTTTTCTTTGAGATGTCTTGTGATAGACATTCTTCCAATAGTTCATGTTATGCATATGGCTAAGGTTAGGACTCGCTCTGAGGGCCTGAGTGCGCAGGGGAGTTCCTAAGCCTATGAATCAGGACTTGGAAGTGTTATCTTGTATTTGTGGCTTGTGATGGGGTAAGGGAATAGGAACCTTAAGTGAGTGGCTCACCATAGGTGCTGGAACCCTAAAGTGGTTGCCGGAGGATCCTATGGGTGGGTTTGTAAAAAGTGATAACCTTAAAAATTAACCTGGGAAGGGGGGATTCAAAAGATAATGAAAGAAAATATAATAATGGCCACACAGACCTGATTGGAGTACCGGGACCAGGGATAACTGCCAGGATGGATCCCTATTCATAAAGGGGGGACCGGGGTTACATGGTTGCTAGGAAGGATCTCAATATATAGGTTGTGTGATGACACTCACTTAGGTGGTCTCCTAGAACCTTAACCTCGGTGTTATAATACGATGATTTTTTTATGTGCCTTATTATTTTTATTTTAGTCTTGGTTTTATTGGAATTTGAGACTTAGATTGCCTTAAGGTCTTGAGAGTACCTTGGTTCTATCTCCTAGCATGGGGGGTGGAACTTTATCAATTTCACATGGTTGGGTGGCAAATCTCTTTCAAGGTATTGTTCGTGGTTCGTGTCGTGGCTTAGATTCTGAGTTGTTCAATGGTGAAGATTATGTTCTTATATCATGTATCTCTATCTTTTGTTATCAAGATGTAAAGATGTATTGTAAGCCCTTGGGCAACTTGATGTAATTATCTTTCTATATGCCTTCGGGCAATGTGCAGTAATTGTAATTATGTTTGTAAAAAGAAATTGTAAGGAATAAGTTATGTATATGTGAAGGGTAGAATTGTGAATCTAAAGAAGGGATTGAATATGGTTAAATCAACGAGTAATTTCTTACCTTATATCTCTTGTGAATTTTAAAAGAAATTGAAAGTAATGGTTCTATGCAAACCTTTGTAATGAAAGTACTTATGGATGTAAACTTCTTTAAAAGGAAACTTGTTTTGATATTTGGTTAGTGAAAAGATATGCTAAGGGTTGAAGGTTATCTCCAGGTGAAATAATAAGGGAAAAAGGAAATATGTATGTTATTGAAAGAAGTAATGAGGTGTGACTTCTTAAATGTATAGTTCATTATGAGTAATGTGTGATTATTCAAACAAGGTTTTAATCTCAATTCTTAACTAGGCCTATACAAGGTTATAGATGATGATTTGTGGAAGTTAAACGTATGGGAAAAGAAAGATTCATTGAATGGTTTGTGTTGGTTAACAATATATGGTTAATTACTTTACACTATTTCTATTATTATATTGAAAGTAGAAAGTAGGGACTCTTATTGTAAAAGTTTAATTGAGTTTTGATGGTGTAGTTGAGTTGAGAATAAATAATGTTAAGGAGTAAATAAACATGAAAGAATAAATGTGTTTAGTGGATGTGATAAGTAATGTGTGCTTGTTTCACTTCTGAAGGTAAATTACGTGTTAGTCGGTAAGGGAAATTAATTCCACTAGTTCATTAATGTAATTGGTTATGATGTGAAATGGAATTAATGTTAATTGAAGTTGTAATGGAAATAGAATTGTCTTAGATTAAGCAATTAAATGAAATACTTGATAATGGTAATTGAATTCATTAAGGGAACCTTAAGGAATGTACTTGTGAATGGTAATGATGATATGTTAAAGTGTAAAAAAAAAATTTGTTAGTTGTAATTTTAGGTCATTGACCTGATTCCTTATGGGTTCCCTGGTGGGGACATTACAGATTCACCCCCCCCCCCCCCTCCTCTCAATATTACCTAATCCTAACAATTGGTATCAGAGCTATTGGTCCTTAGAGAGAAAGCCTAACAGCTTAAGGGAGATCAAAATGGATTCAAAAGATTTGCAAGAGAACTTTGAAGCTACTCTTGAAGATCTGGATAAGATGAAAGATGAGAATGGTGAACTAAAATTCAAATTAAGAAGAGCAGAAGGTTTCATGAGGAAACTAAAAGAACAACTTGAGATTGCAAATAGTCAGAGACAAGACCTTATGGAGAAGATCAAAGAAAGTTCAGAGAGTGATACATCAGACAAAATAAAGAAGTTGGAGTAGAAAAAAGAACAAATTGATCTTTTGATGATTAAAGAGATTCAACATGAAAAGGATGAAAGAAACAAAGTTGAAGAGTCACTAAAAGAAGCTAACATGCAGATGAGACAAATGAAGACTAAACTTGACCAATACAAGGATAAATATTAGGAATTGGAAAAATACAATCAGATCATTAAAGGTGAACTCACTCAATCTAAATTACACATTGAGAAGTTACACATGAATAGTGACAAGATTGATGAACAAAGAGCAAGACAAAAGCCTAAAGGATATATGACTAGAGTTGGATTCAATGAAGTTAAAAGTTCAAAAGCCCAGGAAGAATCAAATGAAGCCAAGAATGAGGAAAGACCTATTCCTGAAGAGAGACCTACTAATGAAGAACCTAGAGAACAATTCAGACCCTTCAAAGGTAGATGTTTCAGATGCAACAAAGTTGGACACATGAAAAGAGATTACAGAAGTAAAGGTAACTCTAAGCCCTTTACCAGCTACTATTTTAATTGCTATGATTATGGACAAAAGAAAGCAGATTGTAGAAAACCTAATAAATCTAGGTATAAGCAAGACTATGTTAGAGAAGAATCAACAGCCAAGATTACATGTCATAAATGCAATAACTTTGGGCACACGTCAAGGTATTGTAAGCTG
Organism: Chamaecyparis obtusa; assembly: GCA_027943335.1. NCBI lineage: Eukaryota > Viridiplantae > Streptophyta > Pinopsida > Cupressales > Cupressaceae > Chamaecyparis > Chamaecyparis obtusa. The sequence continues at coordinate 8,963,610 of BSBK01001399.1, read as the reverse complement.
CAAAATAATCAAGATAGAAGAAGACCACCTATTTGTTACAAGTGTAACAATCCAAGTCACATTGTAAAGTTTTGTAGATATAATGGAGATGACAACAGAAGAGGACCAATAAGATATAGTGAACCAAGAGGACCACCTCCTGTGGTTATAAAGAAAAATGTTGGTGACAGTGGTAAGATTTTTATGAGTACATGGATGAATTTGGAAATCATTTCAAGAAATCAGAAAGCAAGGAGGATGATCAGATATGGAAAGTGAAATTTCTAAACAAAGCAGTGGTTTAGGGAGAGATAGTAGATGATGTTGTGTCTTCACATGATGAGTTCTTTGAGGTATCGACCTAGAAGGCCGCATGGCCTTATGGGGATCATTGGATGCAGTCAACAGAAATTATCCAGTCATTCTATATGTGGAGTAAGCTCATACGAGCTTAGGAATGATGTGTACAGACATTGTGGAGTATGTGGATGAGAGTGTAGCACTTGGAGACTCATCTTCTATGTTCACGAGTTTTGTATCGACTGGACGACATGCAAAGTTGAGCTACCTGTGTTTATTTCACACACTCAGATTGTGATGGATAAAAGGACTTAAAGGATCTCAAATCTACACCATTTGTTGATCAATGCTTAAGGAGAACAGAGTAGAGAAGGTTATCAGTCATCTGGCAGAGTGGTTACGTGATCACGTGATCGCGTGAAGCAAAGCATCGAATTTAGACATGTTAAGGTATTTAGACCTAATCTCTTTGAGAAGTCATGGATGCACCAGTATTTAATGATGTTGTAGACAGACCTAGGTATAAATTCAAAAGGAATCCATTCAAATCCTGTGAGGATGATCCAAAAGGAGCATTTTCACAAACCCCCTTAGGTGTGTTGCACATAGAAGATATTAGGGCATACATACATTACAAGTATGAGATTAATGAGGAGGTTAACATCTTCAGTGAATTGAATAGTATGATTGAAGCTAATGGATCTATGGTAGAAGAATTTAAGCACCTAAAGGATCAGTCAATCCTTAAGCTAACCTGACTCACAAAATTCATGGAAGTTGATTGGTTTAAGATAATTCTTAGCAGAGTTCATGACCAGTTTTTATGGATAGGTGAACAACCTATTAAGATACGTGCATAGTTGATTCATGATATCACAGGCCTTGACAATGAAGGAACCCTACCTGTAGTAGAAAAGAACCTAAATAAACTGGCAGAAACCCTAACACACTCTAAGTGGGATAAGAGGGCAATGACAGTAAATGATGTTTATTTGCAAATGTCAGATTGGTAGCAATGTTACTAGGCTACAAGTTGTTTTACAGTAGCATACCTAATTCTATATTTGCTGGAGTCATCATGATGGCAAACAAAATGGTAAAAGAGAACAAAAAGTATAATCTTTGCGAAATTATAGCTCAACAATTTATTCAGAATGTGAAAGCTATAAAGAAGGACAAATCTAAGGCATTTAGGTTTGGTTCATTGCTGATTCACATATACATTCATATCATTCACAACTTTCATGGCATACATCCTAGAGCATGGAAAGACAATGAACCCACTGGACTTTAGATCTCAGAATACTGTAGAAGACAAAAGAAGGATTGGGTAGATGGAGAGTTGTTTGGCATGATCAAGATATTATAGAGGTAGATGAAAGAAAGGTACAAAATTCCAGATAATTTAGTGGAAAAATATGAGGACACTATTTGTTTCATGGTTGAAACTGATTGTGTTTGCTTTGAAGTAGTTGAGCCAAGAACCAAGTGGTGTTATCCTATGGGATATGAGGTAAGTGCTGAAATCCCGACTATGCAAGTGGAGCATGTATTGGCAGTAGAAAATGACCCTACCCAAGAAAGATGGGGAACATATAGGGAGAAATATGAGAAAGTCAGAGAAGAACAAGAAAAGGTGACAAGGAAAAGAAATGTCAGCAAGATTGTTGAAGAAATTACTGCGAAGGTAGGAATCACAAAGAGGCAATTTTTAGATTTGAAAAATAAGATGGAGGCATCTTCTAGCATTGCCACTAATGCATCCATTCCCTTGGAGACAAAAAAAGTAGTAGTTCCTACTGATGACATTGTTGATTTGTCAGCCTCTCAAGAGGAAGAAATACAAGAAGTTGTGGCTACAGTTGTTCCCAGAAGATCAACAAGGACAAGTAAGCAAGACAGTCCCAAAAAAAGAGACAGAGGTGAAGAGGAAGAAGAAGGAAGAAAAGGTAGTTGAGAAAGAGGAAGAGAAAATAGCTCAAAAGAATCCACAAACCTTGTGGAAACTAGACCTAAAATCACTATAGAAAAGAGTTATCAAAGATGGAAATCTGTTAACAGTGAGCAGATCTATGAAAGATATAACTCCGAGGACCAAGAAGTCATTGAAGATACTGTTATTGAGCATCTGCTTGTCTTTAAGAAGAATTCATTGGAAATTGAAGGAAGCATTCCCAAAGGCCTATATAGAAAATTGGAAATCAGAAAATAGTTGGCACATTCAGAGGATGAAAACATAAGGAATAAGAAAATTGAAGACATGTTACTAGTTGTGTCTTTACAGGAGAGAGAGAGAGAGAGAGAGAGAGAGAGAGGGAGAGAGAGAGAGGATCATAAATGCATTAAAATCCTTACTAAGAACAAAGACCAAACTAGTCAAAATTATGGCTAGGAAGTATGATGAGGTGATTGAGGACACCCAAAAGGCATTAGGCCAAGTTCTAATGTATGACATTCCTAAGAAGGTTTCACCTCCTAAGTCTTCTAAGCCTGTATCTTTGGGTTTAGGAGAGAGTTCAAAGGCAGTAGATGAAAGTGTTCAAGTTAGCATGCAACCATATTTCTTTGTCACTAGTGTGCCTATTAGCCTCAACACTTCGTAGGATGTAAATGATCCATTTTTGGATAATGTGGATAGTGCGATGGAGGTTGAAGATTAGGAGTAGATAGAGGAAGGGAAATAAGAAGAGAAACAAGAAGAAAAAGCATAGGAGAAGGAAATACAACAGGAGGAAAAGAAAGAAGAATACATAAAATTAGAAAAACATTGCTAAGGTTAGATTGGACACATCTTTATTGTTGGCAAGTATGGCCAAACCAGTCAGTTCTGATGTGGACAACATGGATGAAGATGAGTTGATGAGACTATCATTTATGGCTTTTGCTAAAGCTAAGGAGAGATCAGCTCAGAAAGGAGACAAAAGAGATAAGGTAATGGTCAGGGCTGTAGAAACAGTGAACAAGCTACTCCCCTCACTGGTTATCTTCAAAGTCAAAGATGAAGCTGAGAACCTTGGTATAGTATTGGATAGTTTTGATAGTCATTTTGACTCATTTCTAAAGACAACAGAGGAAAAGGCTGAAAATAACTTTTTGGAGAAGAAGTTGAGTGAAGTTTGTAAGTCCATTTCATGGGACTTAAGTTTTCTTAAGGCTACTACTCTTAAGGCCAAGAGTTGTGTTGCACAAGGCAGGAAAATTCACAGCTATTGCATAAACCCCTGCAAACATTTAAAGGACATTAAGGAGATCATAGCCAAAGATAGGGCTACTATTGATAGTCTAATGGACAGTTGTGAATCATCTTCACAAACTGTGGGAGAAATAGATAAGGAGACATCCAGACTATTGGATAAGATAGTAGTACTGGAAACGGAGAAAGGGAGAGTTGCAGATAGATTTAGCTTATTGAGAAGTCTGTTGACTCCTAAGCTTACAATGTTGGAGACTCATCTTTCAGAAATGATAAAAGTTGAAGGCTCAATGTCTGTATCCACTCTTACAGAGCTTAAGGTAGCAAAGACAATGTCATATGCACTGAATGGATTAATCCATGCTAGTGAATTGTTGATAAATTCATGGGTTGAAGAAGTTAAGACCTTGGAAAACTCCTTCCAAGATGTCTTAAATCTGGTGAGTAAGCACTGAATCATTTGTGCTTAAGTTTTACAATTTTGAATATACCTTTTCCATTGATGTCAAAGGGAGAGGAAGAAAAAGGATAAATGAGGAAAAGAAAGAAATATGTAGAGTTATATCTAGAGAAGAAAATAAAAGAAAATATGTAGAAAAGAAACAAAAAAATGTAGAAAAGAGAAAAAGAAAAGAAGGGAGTTGTATTGTGACACTTAGTCATTTTTCTAAGTGTTGCCATCAATGCCAAAGGGAGAGATTGTTGGCATGTGATGTTTTGGAGCACTTGGAATCACTTGAGGGTTGTCATTTATGGAAACACTTATGTTTGGAGTGATCACATGATAAGAAGATTGCTACTGGAGTCATAGTCATGAAAATGACTTAGTCCAAAATCAGGATAACAAGGTACGGTGCTACAGTTTTGATCAGCGATGAAGGTATATGAGGTATGAGAGCTTGCAAATTTAACTGAAGATATTTTGGGACATATACATGCTTCAATTTTGAGCGCATGAGTTTTTGTTACCAGATCTGAGAGATACAATGTTCAGAAGATATGCGAAGACAATAAAACAACATAACATGGCATATGAATAGTTGCAAAGATAAAGGAGAGTATAGTGAATATGGTAACATGCTAAGATAGGTGAATAATGTATATTGCCAACTCTTCGGTAATATAAGAGCGCCGACTCCATAAATATCATTTGCATGAGTTATTGTTATGTTTTGTATGGTAATTGTGAAGCTGACTGGAAGGCTGATTTTGTATAAGTATAGATTGCTTTTGTGAAAGTGAAGTATGGTGATGGTTATGATGATAGAGTAAGTTTGTGAATTTAAGAGAAGAGATTAGATGCGAGATCAGTAAGAGGCCGAACTATAACAGGAACTATCTAAGCAAGATAAGTGCTTGTATTGTTCCTCTTTTGAGACAAGTATTGATTGTAAGAGCAGTGTGCTCACCACCTTTAACCAGGTGTTTTGTATACCCCTAACAGGGTTTTGTATTCCTCTAATAAGGAAATTTACTATGTAACAATCAGATCCTAATAGGGCTAGATCTCCTAACAGAGATATTATATTTTAGTGCATATTTGTGGGTACCATCCCCACTGGGATTTTTCCTTTGGCCAGGGTTTTCTCGAGAACAAATCATAGTGTAATGAGTAATGTGTTATGCTTATATGTTCTTTTCATTTCTGCATTACTTTGGATTGCATGTAATTGTTTAAAGTTGAAATCAAAGTTCTATAATACTGATTCACCCCCCTCTCAGTATTACCTAATCCACTTTGCTAGTTGATTGGATCATGGAGTCTTATCTTATCATTGATGCATGCTCTTACTCTTTTTAGGTGACCACTTGTGCTTTTGCAATAGCTTCTAAGCATGATGCTAACCATTGAGACATTTTATTTAGCAAGGTACCTTCAACTAGTTGAATTGGAATCTAAGTAAGCTTTAGGATTTTGTTGTTTTATGTATCCTTGCACATGGATATACAAGTTATGATCCTTGGTTTGGTGGCTTGTGTCCTTAAACTTAGCAATATCTTATCTCCTTGCAAATTTCCCATAATCTCCATCTTTCTTTCTCTTTCTTCTACTTTATTGTGAGCATGAGGTGGACTCATAGTCCCACTAAAGTGGGGGCTAAATGTATCATCCCAAAAAGTAAGAACCCTTAATTAGGTGCTCATTTTAGCCCAATTTTAGTATCTATGGGTTCCCACATTGATTTCACGCTCTTCTAATGCTTACGAGACCTTCAAATTAACATTATAAGTCCTATATTGATTTAATTTATTCAAAAATTGAGGTTAACCCTTATTTCTAAGTGTGCTCCTCTATTTTTTCCTCCGATCAAACAATTCATCTCATCATATAGGCCATATATCCCTATTTGTGGCCTTTGTGATTTGTTCTAATCTCATAGTGAGTTGTACCTAGAAATCCTACACTTGTTGACTGTTTGGGACCCACACTTCAAAGATTGAAGGGCACATGATGCCAATGGAATTCTTTCCCCAAGGATTTACTCTCAAATTTGGCTCGGGGCCCTATGTTGGGGTATTAGTGGGAGATTTGGTTCCATGATCAGCCTACCTAAGTTTTAACCCCTGAAATGATGGATTGAGTATGTGAACCCCCTATCTCTCCTCATTTTGGTATCCATTATCAAGTTCAAGCATTTACTATCAAGTTTTCAAGCATTCATGATCAATCAAACAATCAGAGTTCAAGATCTCTTCTACAATTAAGCATCAAAGTCTTCGATCCTTCAAAGCATTCTTCCTTCTTCTTCATTAAACATTATTAGAAAACTATATTATCCATTATTCAAGGCATTTATATCATGATTTCCTTTTGGATCAAGTTATTTCATTAACATTTATGATCACATCCAAAGAAATATTGTATCATCAAGGTATAAGGTGATTTATAATTCAGATCTAGCTTCTGTTTCATCTTTCCTTATGAAATTTCCTTTAATTTTCAAGGTTGATTCCTAAACAAGGGTTTGACTAAGGCAAACCCATTTAGCCAACCTTCTTCCCCATTTTTATGTGTCTAGGAAGAATTTATGGATCCATTAGACAAAATTTGAAAGGATCAAACACAGTTAGAGAGATGCAAATTTTTTTATCCAAAATCACCTAGTACAGAACACCATTGTCATTCTATCCCTTGGTACACAATGAGTTTCGCCATGTACGCTACATTTTTAGCTTAAATTTGGTAGATATTTAGGTCACAACCTCTAGGTCTCAGATATGTAGTTGAAGGTCATTCAAGGATTCAAACAGTAAGAAATCCAGATTTGAAAACTCACTTCTCCTGTTTCATTTCTAGGCGCATTCAAATTGTTCTCCATACCCTTTTACATCAGTCTTCTCAGTTGGATTATATTAGATCTGTTCTTACTTAGTCTCTTGCATATCAATATCATTCCTCTCTTTTTCAATTATAAGAAACAAAAGGAATAAAAACCCTTCAAGCATAGATATTGCATTGGCATCTTTGTTACTAAGTGGTTTTAATCATATTTGTGTTAAGGTGGTTTTGTATTCCAAATTGCCTTATGAATTGAGGAAATTATTTATTTCATGTGATCCCATTTTCATATAGTACAAAATGAAAGTCACATTAGAATTGCATAGTATTATTTTGATCCATAAGTTTCAAAAAATTTAAAAATAATGGGCTAGATATGAAGGACCCTAATACAACCTCAAAAAGATATTCTAGTATATTCTTAGTAAGGAGAAGTCATCTTAGTGGGAGATTTCAATGCTAGGACTTCTAATGAACAAGCTAGTTTCTCTATGATCTATAAAGTATTTTATTATTCTATTTGAATTTAGAAAGAAGGAAATCATCAATGGTCAAGATGTTCATAAGACAACAAAGATAGTAAGCATTTGGGGAGGAATCACTTACTTTATGTGATGTATTTGACTTAATTGTTTGCAATGGTTTGGATGTGTGGACAACTCCTAGGAATTTTACCTACAATAGAGGAAGTGTCACTGATTATGCAACTTGAATGTTTTGATCGATGAACATATATATGATTTAAAATTAGACCATAGACCAAGTTATTTAAGTTTACCTTGGGAAAAATGACAACATGGGGGGAGAAATCAATGTCTTCGATAACACCTTGAAATAGATAAATTATTTTGACTCAAGAAAAATGTATTACTTTCAAGAAAACTCTTGAGAGCCTAAGTAATAAGGAGACAACCTAAATTCAAGACATCAATTTTAATTCAAGGTGCACTTGAGGAATGAAAAAGAGAAAACAAAATCATAAACAAATTTATTTCCTCCTAATTCTTGGTTTGATGAGGAATAAAAATTGCAAGGACAATTTTGAAAGAGAAAAATAAGGAAAAGATAAATATATTAAGTTGTATAAACATATTTTAAGAAAGAAAAAATTTGATTTCAAGAACACAATGCATGAAGAACTAATCTAACTTGGAAAGAATAACCCCAAGTTATTTTGAAATGAGCTACAACCAATAAGTAAGAAAAACAAAAACATTACAATTCATCAATAATTGGAGTATGCAAGATGAGTTAATGAGTGAAAAATAAAGGTTGACCCCATCATCACTCCTTGTCAAAAAAAAATCATCGTGTAATATGTTGAGATAGGTAGTATGAAATTGGGTGTGGAAAAAGAAAAGAACTTGATTGAACTTCAAGAAAAGTATCTAAGATGGGGATGAGAACTCTTGCACCAGACATTATGAAAATATTCAACAACTTATTTGAGAAAGGGTTACCAAAATAATATATAATTAGTCTAAAAAAACCTCTTTTTAAGAATGGTGATGTTAATAATCCTTTCAATTATAGGACCATAATGATAAACTCTTTTATTTACAAAATGATTTAGTAGTGTGATAGAAAAAATAAATAAAAAGTGGGCAAAAGAAAAAGAAAAACATGCAAAAGGGCAAGTAGCTTCTAGGTCTAAGCACTCCATTTTTCATCACAGAAATACTTTGAGGCACACCATTGAAAGGTTTGGGAGAAAGGGGAAGAAGATTTTTGTTGTTTTCTTAATTTAAAAAAAAGGCTTTCAACATGGTTCCTAGGGATAATCTATGACATACAATGCAATAACTTAGGATTCCTATGCATCTTAGAGTGGTTGTCTACATTCTTTATGAAGAGGTTAAAATCAAAATCAAAACTCTAAGAAGTATTTTAGAATATTTTGGGAGTGACATTATGGTCAAACACGAGTGCCCCTATGCCCTACTCTTTATAGTTTATATATTGACAAACTTGAAGAATGGTTAAAGTTACAAGATGGAGATGGTATCCATTTGAGAGAGTTTGTGATAACACTTCTTATTTATGTCGATGAACTTATTTTGATTATTAAATTGAATCATAGATTTCAAGAGCACTTATATGCCCCTAAACATTTTTGTAAAATAATAGGATGTACATCAATATTAGCAAGACTAAAGTCATCATTTTCCTCTAAAAATAAAGCGAGATAAATATAAGTTTTACTTTGAAGGAAATATTATTGATGAAGTAATGGAATGAAAATATCTTAGGATTGAATTCAATAAAAAGCTCAACAAGAGGACTGTAGAAAGAAGAGAACTTTGGGAGGATATAGCACATTACATGCTCTTAAAATTGGATGTAAATAGGCAAAACTATGATACTAGAAAATTGACCAAAGTCTTCTGAGCTTTTAGCATTTATAGTTGTGCTCTATGGGTGTGAATTATGGGCTAGCAACACCTCAGACTCAAAGTGGGAACAAACGAGAAAACCCATAAGCACTCAATCACAAGAAATTTCAAAATAAGATAATTGGTTCCTTATAATATTATGTTGAGTGAAACATATACAACTCCTATTAAATCAATTTCTATAGTGCATCTCATAAGATATTCAATAAGAATTGAATAAATGAAAGTAGGTAGATTGTATAAGGTTTTTCTCAATAGCATATTGAACAAAATAAAGAAGATTTGGATGAAAGACAATAAAAAGTGGACAAGTAAATGGATTATTTACTTGAATGCATGCCCTATAAATAGTAAAGAGATAAATAAATTTTTAATAGATAAGTCTCACAAGTGTACATAGAGTAAAGTGATAAGGATAAAGGAAAAACATTATATGGAGGAGTTAAATCCCACTTGTGATCATCAACACAAAATGTACAAAGGGGCTAGTATTATGTGGCAAGCTAAAATTCTTATTTCTTAGTTAATAAGTAACTTTCATCAACTTTGATGTTAAACAAGATAATGAAAAAGACCAAAAAGAACCATGGAAAAAAAGAATGTCTTTCTTGCACCACCAAGGTAGTGGAATAAAAACATTTCATTATTATTGGTAATTATCCAAACTCAAACCCAAGATGAGCTAGTCCTATAAGGGCCAGTAGCCCAATCAATAGAACAATCTAGTAGTGAATGGAAGGTCATAGGTTTGAGTTCTAACTAGTCCATGAAAAGATCAACATGGTAAAAGATCCAAGATAGACTATAAGCCCTAAGAATCTTATGTGGCTTAAGGAGGGTGTTGGTAATACGCCAAACCAAGAACAAATATGGGTTGATCTTATAGAGGCCAACAATTTAGTTGAAAATAGAAGGTCCCACATTTGAGTCATAACTGGTTTATGAAATCTCAACAATTATGTAGTGTGATGCCTTTGGGGCCATTAAAAATAAACATACATAAATGTCTTTACATCTAGTTCTTAGTATAGTCTATTTAGAAAGGGGACTATTGCAAAGTTGGGGGAGCTCATCATCACCTTGTCTAGGAAAATGATTGAAATGGATAAGTTAAAAATGATAAAGTTGACTATCCCATAGAATATTTTTTGACCTCGTGAACATTTTAAAACATTTTCTTCTTCAAAAGATCTTCTACCAAAAGAAGAGAAATACCTAATTAGTTGACTTAAAAAAAAGTTTCTCCACTTCCTATGTGATACCTACATTTAAGAACATTATCCTCAATAAAAGAAAATATAGGGCATCCCCTAGCTATGATTTGAAAAGATAGATAGATAGATAGAACTTTTAACATCTTCAAGGTTGCAAAATAGCCTACAAGATATACAACCTTGTTATTTTGACCTTCTACATTTCAATCCTTTTCATATTCAAGGAGATGATAAAAATCCCCATCTTCTCAATACTCTCTTTGCTGAATAAACAATGCCAAGGAACAACTATCATTATATTGTCATGCTTGCCTCTTATGTACCTAAAGGCATTACACTCTATAATAAAGTATTTTTCTAATTCTACTACCCCAATATTGTAAATAATACACACCCTTTCTTCCTATTCTTCTTTTGGTCTTTACATCAAAGTTGAGGAGAGTTGGTTTTTAATTGAGCAATAAGAATCTTGAATTTCCACAAAATATTGATAATTGTGTATGCTTTTTGTCGATGATCACACTTAGGGTTGAACTCTTCAAGATGTTACTTCTTTTTTCTCCCTATCACTTTTCCCCATATACACTTGCAAAACTTATCTGCAACAAAAGCTTTTGTCTCTTTGCTATTCATGGGACAAGCATTCAAGTAAATATTTTATTTAGTCACCCATTTATTATTTTGCTTTATCTAAGTCTTTTTTCTCTTGGTAACAGTGTCATTGAAAGCAATCTTAGGTCATTTACTAACTTGCATTTGTTCAATTCTCTTATTAGACACACCATAACAAATGTTTCAATAGGATCCACTTTCATTTCACACAACATAATCTCATATGGAACTTGGTCTTTTGTTTTGAACTTGCTTGTGATGAGAGCACTTTTGAACTTTATCAATTTGTTTATACTTTATGTTTGAGGTACCGCTAGCCCTCACATCTATAGACCACCATTAGAAGCACTAAAAGTCCAAAATGAACCTGAATGATTTTCCAATCCCATAACTTTTCCTCTCTACATATATTTTTGAGAGAAAATAAATCTTTCCAACCTCCCAAGTTCTGTTCTTTCTACAACCTTTCCAATTTAGCTCATTGTTAAAGTTAATCTCAAGGGACTTGTATTTAGTTACTATCTCAATGTGTTACCTTCAAATTAGAACTTATGTTGATTATTTTTTCTACTATTGAAGAAAAGAATGATTTTGGTTTTGCTGGTATTGACCTGCACCCCTACATCTCTACAAAAATGTTTAAAGGCATATAAGTATTGTTAAAATTCATGAGCTGATTTAGCAAATAATATAAGAGCATCAACGTATTGAAGAAGCTTTATCGTAAACTTACTCAAACAAAAAGAGTATGGGAAAGAGGGTAACCTTGTTTCACACCGATGTCACTCCTAAAGCTTTATCTATTGAAGTTTTGATTTCGACTTCAAATTTTTCGTAAAGTCTGGACAATTGCTATTAAACCTTGATGATTATGATACGTTAAATAACGTTATACTAAACATAAAAACTAAAATAGGGCAATCCCCTAGCTATGTTTTGAAAAGAATTAGCTTGAGAAAACAATCTCCTCCGTATCATGTGATTTGCACGTTTAATAAGAAGCGTTATCCAAAACAAAAACAAAAACAAAAAAACCTAAAATACGGCAAATCCCTCGCTCTCTTGGAGCAGGGGGCTGGAGAGAATGAGAATGAAGAGCAGCATGGTGGGAATGGGAATGAGGATGGGAATAGGGATGAGGATGCTAATGCCGGTGGTGAGCGGGCCATATGCGCTTAGGCTCAGTTTTCTAACACCTTTCCCACACCGTTCTGTAAGCAAATGGCCCTTCTCGTTGAGGCCAAAGCTTAAGCCCAGTTCGTCAATGATTATACCACATGCTCGTAACAACAATTCTATAGATATGGACGACTTATCTGTGTTCCGTTTTACTCTGGGTGGGTTTGCTTCTCTATCTTCAGTCCTACCCAACCCTGCCCCAATTGAAGATAGCAAAACAAAGACAGATCATGGCCTTAATAAAATTATGTATAAGTGTTTGCAGGAATAGTGGGATTTGACGAGTCTTACTTACCGAGATTCATTGGGGTCCTTTTTGGATTTCTTTTGGTGTTAAATCACGTTTTTACTCAGACTCCAGCCACTGCAGCACAACTTGTAAGTTTGCAGCACTTGGGATTTTCTTTTTACACAGAATTTCCTTTTTGTTTGAAGTTTAATAACATTTTTCAACTGTCTCGACAGAGATCGGAATTCGTGGGCCTTTTTCTAGTTGCCATTACTATCAGCATTCCATATGTCGGAAAACACCTCAAAGTATGCATTCGCAATTTCTCTCCTTAGGAACTCTCCAAATGCCATCCACTATACTCTTCCTTTATATACTTTCTTATGCAAAATTACAATGCAGAATGACTTTTATATAAGCTAGAGAACTAATGCTTCCTAGGAACAACTGTACAACAACCTACAACTTATTTACAACCATGTGCCATCTTTGGCGTTTTTGGTGTAATATTTTTTCTTCACTGAGGTATTTTGTTAGAATTTTTTTATTGCTTTTAACTTTGAAAAACAAAAACAAAACAATTTAAAAGAAAAAAGACTGCTTTATTTATAAAATAGGGGGTTTACTTTTGGGGTAGGGTATGTCCCCTGCATCTCTTGACTCCTGTGGTTGATTACAATACCACCTTCTTACAAATTAATTAGCCTTCCAATAAATTTATTTGTTCGTCATAAATGGGGGCCTACTAGTCTTTATAAACGACTCTGCCACTTTTGCTATCCATGCTCCACCTCCGAGCAATCCAGGCAACACCTCAGCTAGCGGTGCCACCCACAGGCCATTGGCTTTGCCACCATCACCCAACCAAGGACCTCCTTCCATTACAATTTTTGCTGTGCTCCACGGGGATACGTCCCTTAGATGTTTTGGCCCATTCCTGTACTGGGGACACGGGGATGTTTTTTTGCTGTCCCCCAAGCTGTTCCTAATTGAGTCAAATCGGGGACCGTCCTTGAAACAGATTTTTTTTTTGAACCGACACGGGGGACGGCGTGGCCATCCCTCGTCCGTCCCTGGTACGGATTCCCGTCCCCTATTTCCCAGCCGGAACTTGGACGGTGGTTGAGGCAAACAAAACATTTTGTTTAATTTGTTTTACCGCGCAGGCCCCACATGGCTTCTAAAGTATGATAAAATATTGTAAACCCTATTTTGACCATTAAAACACAAAAATTCTAACTCTTCTTCTCATTTTTAGTTTTATCATAGTTGCTAAGAGGAAGAAGAAAACATAGACCAGCAACAACAGTGAGGAAAGATTGCAATTTGGAGTTGCAAGAGGAGGTTTTGCCATCATATCTTCTTCATTACAGGTATGTATTTCATTTTCCTTTTGTTTGTTTCAAACTTTGTTTTCATTTGTTTCTATTTTTTTTTTTTTCCATCACATAGAGAGGACATTTTGAATGAAACATTGAAATATTTTTTTTTAATAACTTGCAGCACTATGTTACATTGCAAAATCTGAAAACATGAGCAACAATGAGAGTGACCATGAGGGAAGTAGTGATAGCATGGATGTTGTTATGCAAGAAACTCAAATATCACAAAGAAAAAGACCTAGTTCTAGGGCAGCCATAGGGGGGTTGGGGTCTTCAATTAATGTGGATGTTCATAGAGAAGATACAATCTCTAATCCATTTGAGTGCCCCTCCCAAATCCTCAAAAAATATGCCAAAGACCCATTCAACTCTAAGAAACCTCTCCTACAATTTGCCTCAAGAGTAGACAAGAACAAGCAAAAAAATTCGGGGGGTAGTAGGGAATGAGAGTGCCATATATGTAAGATACATTATTTTGGGAGCTACACTAGAGTGTATTGCCATCTTTTATGGATAGGTGGGCAAGGAGTCAAAGGATGCAAAATGATTACATATGAGGAAAAACTTGAGGCCATTAGATTGCACATGGAGTGGGAGGGATTGAAAATGGGGAGTCCAATAGAGAACATGCAAGCCAATATGCCTATGACTAACACAACCACACCCACAACCACAACCACTCCCACTACTAGTAGAGGAAAGGGAAATAAGACCAAAAGATAAACAAATGTTGCTGATTTGTTTAATATACAAGCAAAAGAGAAGACTGAAGAATCTATTGGCAGGTTTCTTTTTTCTCATGGTATACCATTCCATGTGTCACATTCCTCATTTTATAAACAAATGTCCAAAGATATATATGTTGTTGGTCCCTCATTTATACCACCTGGAGAGACAAAACTACACACCACTATCCTTGATAAAGAGTATTCAAAAGTAAGTATTTTGATGGAGGATATGAGACAAACATGGATCAGTGATGGATGCTCTATCATCATGGATTGGTGGACCGATATCAAACATCGACCACTCATCAATTTTATTGTCACTAACATAGTAGACTCTTATTTTCTTAGAGCTATTGATTGTTCAGGAAAAAGGAAGGATGTATCCTTCCAATTTCAGATTTTGAAGGATGCTATAGAAGAGGTTGGACCTTCAAATGTTGTGCAAGTAGTCACTGATTCAGCTCGGGTGTGTAAGTCAGCTAGATTGATGGTGGAGAGTACTTATAGACACATTTTTTGGACCCCATGTGCTAATTCTAACCGGTTACGGAGAGGGGGGTGAATAAGTAATTTCAATTTCTTCTACTTCTTTCTAAATAGATATTCTTACTTACTCAGAAATTAAAGAATATTACAACATTAATAAAGAAAAATTGAATACATAGGTCAACACAACATCTGTACGTGGAAACCCTTGGTTAGAAGGAAGAAACCATGGTGGGACAAAACCCACAACTTCACTACTGCAGTAATAAAGATGCCCTGTTAGAGGCTTACGAAGCACTGGTAAGAGTGCTACCCAGTTAAGGGATTTAGTAGAAGACTTGTTAGGATCTTGACCCTGTTAGGAGTCGCCTTGTAAGAGGACTTAGAACACCAATAAAGATGTTACCCGGTAAAGGGATTTATACAAAGAAACTGTTAGGGTTCACCCTGATTGAGGGATTTAAATATGCTTCTCAATTTAAATCAATGACCTTATGATGACACTTTCTATCTAATTAGATCATACCTGTTACCCTTTCCTCTGCTTGGCTATTGAATCTTTCTCTGCCTTTCACCTTCGGTGACTGTGACTCCTCTCAAAAAATTCTGCTCTCCTGCTCTTTTTCGCTCTACGCTCTTGATATTCAACAACACTTCTTTCATGTCCTTTGACCTATATTTATAAGAAATTAATCTTATTAAAAATATATCTCATAGTTTCGCCAAGCTGTAAACTCACCCATAAATCATGCATGCAATAAAAGCTTGCAAACTAATCTTGAGTTTACCTCGAAATGCTCATAGATAAAACAAAGCTAACTTCAGCTCCACTGAAAAAGCTAACTCCAGTTTAACTGAAAATGCTCCACATAATCCGGTTCGGATTATGTGCACTTAACCGGTGAAGAGCTTGTATTCAGTTAGTCATCTGTTCCCTGTTCGTGTGTCAAGTTCGGTTGGAAAAACCTAGACCGGTATAAGCGTGACCGGTTAAAGTTCACTGCTTTCTTGCTTAGTCTACTGGTTCACAATTATGAGTACCGGTGTTTTGGTGGGATTGATGTTTGCCTATGACTTTACCAATGACAACCAAGTTTATGTCAACAATCTTCCCCTTTGGCATTGGTGGCAAAACATATCAATACATCACCTGTAGACTCCCCTGTAGATCTCCTTGTCTACGTGTAGCATATTCTGACACACTGTCATCTTTCTCTTCTCCTTCTCTTTTCTTTCATTTGGGTTGATCTTCTCATTTGTATCTGTATTCCATCTCTTCCCCTTTTTGCCTCCACGGGTCAAAGGGTTGTTACTCCTTAAATGTTTACATATCATAACTGTAACATATTGAAGATATCCTTATATATTTTCTTTGTAGAATCAAGGAAAGGCTTCCATATACTTGTTACATGATCTAAATTTTTCTTTGCTGCTTGTAGTGAGACTATTATGTTTTCCATGTCTTCCACTATTTTGTAATCAGGTTCTTTTATCAGTCTTTCTGCATTTGTTGCCGTTGTCTGCATTAGTTCAAAATTTGGTGCAACGAACAACTGGAACCCAATAAGATCTTGGATTCTTTTTGTCTTTCTTCGGATGCCTTCCTTAAGATGAGAGCAAGACTTGTCAGCTCTCAGCTGTACTTTGTTGCAGAAGAGCTCTTTGCATCAAATTTGGATGTTAGAACTTTTAAGTCTTCTGTAGTCTTGTTCGTTCTCTCAGTGATATCTTTAACAAAGTCTTCAAAGTTTGAAGTCCTTGTAATCAACCTTCCTGCTTCCTGTATCTGTTGCTGTAGCTCTCCGGTGCTTGTAGATACAATGGCTTTGAGTTCTTCAACCTGTTTGGAAGAATTTCTATTCTCTTCTTCTCATAGTGATCAATTGATATTGTCTTTGGATCATTGACATCTTCCCCAATTGCTTGCGCTAATATCTCCAATTGATCAATTACAGGTTCATCCTCATCTATATTTGTATCAGGTACAAAATTGTACAAGATATTTCTTACACTAGAGAGAACCATATCCTGTTTTCTCTTAGTGAGCTCTTTTAGCTGTCTTGTTGACATCTTGCTTATGTCAACCACTGTTTCACTAACTTTACTTTTCTTTGCTTCAGAATCTGTCGCAAAAGTTAGATTTTCTCTTTAATGATGTACTAGGAACATTTGCCGGTTCCTCCTGTCTACTCTCTTGTGCAGGTTGATCTTTTGCAGGCTTCTCGTGTTCTTCATTAATAGGCAACTCCTGTTGTTGAGGTATCTCTTCTTGTCGTACCTCCTGTTCTTGATGTACTTCCCCTCCTGGTTGTACTCCTTCCAAATGGACTTCCTCTTCCGGATGGTCTTTCTCTTCCAGTGGTTGCTCTGTTTGTTTCTCTTCAACAACCTGTCGATCATTCAAAACAGTTTCTTCCTTATTTGTTCCTTTTTCAGTAGTCATCTTTTCTGATGACTCTCCCTATACTTGATCTTCTGGTTAAACTTGTTCTCCCAGATTTACCTATTCACTGGAAGTGAACTGTGTTGGTTCCCAAAACCACAGATTGGAAATCCAAGAGCCTGCCAATTCTCCAATAGGATTCCAAATCAATTTTGGCCAACGAACAAAAATAATCCAAATTCCCCTGCACTTTAGGCTTCACTACACCTAGGCGGGTAAACCTTCACCTCAAACCTAATCACTTTGTTCAAGGCTTTTCTATAGCGAATTTAGACTTGGTGAGTTCTTCGGTTGGCAAAATCCTCAAACTCGATCAATATAAAGTTATGTGATTTCTTGAAATGATTTGAATGTTTGTGTAAGGTTTATCAATAATCGATTAGATGCTTGCAAGAAGGAAGTATATAGATTTATGACTTCAATTAATAACTCCAATAATTATATTCCAATGATTTTTAAATGACCAGTGCCTTTGTTTATCCGGGCGATAGAGTCAACTATAACAAGGATTATTACGTACAACTTTATGAGACAATATTTATTTAAATATCATCAATTACTCCTAAGCTCTGCAAAAGACAAATCTTATATGCAATTCTTCGTTAGTCCAAAAGGAATTTAACTTCTCTAGCTGGAAGTCCGATTAGACAGAGATAAAGAAATATATTTATATTTCACACTATTATGATTGTCGAACAAAGAATGCAGGAATATATCCAATGCAAAAATAAAACTCTGTCGGAATAATTCAATAATCTATTTATTGATCACAAAGGACGAATCCACATTTTAGTTGCAGTCTCTTTGCCTTGAAAATAAACAAAAGAGCCTTTTATTTATTATTAAAATATAATATTAAAATCTATATTAATGTCATGCTTTAATATTTACATCTTCCCTTACAAATATTCTTCTTCTAATTGCTTATTTGAATGCCCTCTCTCTACATTTTACATTATGTATATATATGTGTTTGAGTGGCTTTCACACCTCTTTAGGGTGAAAAGACACAACCCTTATTACAAATTATTTTGAAAAATAGTAAACTAACTAAAAAATAACTACCTAACTTTCAAATTTGGGTCTGGTCGAAAAACCAAAACATCTCGTGGAAAGCTAAGATTTTTACTGGAGATAGGAAATTTGATTTCCCAAACTGGGTTGTTTTTAGATTTTTAAAATGCGACCATCTTCAGGCTCTGTCAGCATCATCTTTGCAGTAGGTCGAAATTCCAGCATTTTCTAAAGGCTTCGATTAGTTAGCTCTATTTATTTGTGTCATAAAGCTTCCTTCCTTCGATTTTTTTAGTATGGAGAAACTTGCTTATTGATAATGGATTTGGAGTCTCAAAATTTAGGGTACCACCAAACTGTTCAGGTGGTACTTCCTTCTCGCTGGTTGTTGGTTGTGAACTGTACCGGTGCTACCAACTCTTTTCAGGTTCATCCTGCGAGATGTTCTGTGGACCTGTAGACTTAAGAGTGTTGAAGTCATATTTTAGCCAAAAATCCAGAGAATCTTCACGCACATCTTTTTCCAGTGCATTTATTATCTTTGCAACCCTATTCTTTGTGTCCAAATTGAGTGACACTGCTTCCATTAGAAGTTTTATAGTATCATTAATAAGACCTGGTCTAACTTGTGTCAAAGTTTCCCTTATAATCTTGTTGTTCGTTGCTAAACTGGTTCTCCATTTAGCCATTAGCCTTTGATTCAATTCAGGAGGAAAGTGAGACCTATAGTCTCTAGGACTTATGTTGAAATCTAAAAAGGTTTCCAACAGAGCAATCTCTATTTTCTACTTATCCTCTTCTACTAGAACACTGCACCATTTAGCAACATTTCACACTTCACCAAAATCCATTATTTGATCTACTATATTATCTACAGTTAAAGTTCTAGCTTTACTTTTAACTGGGGAAGCAAGTAGTGTTGGTGGAGTGAGATCACCAGTTGTGTCTTCAGTGATATCAACAATGACTGGTTCGGTTGGAGTTTTAGTCTTGACTGGAGTGTCCTCTCCCAGTATCCCTTTTCCCTTTCTAGCGTCCATAACCGGTGGCTCTGTGGTCTTATGGCATTTTGCTTCTGCTTTTGCTTGATGTTGTTACTTTAGAACATTCGTCCAAGTAGCAACTCCTTCATCGTAAACTTTATCCACTTCACCAATTAGGACCTGACCAATTCTCTTTCTGATGGTAAATCTCTGTTTGAATAGGTCAGCCTGATTTGTTGCCTCTTCCAAACTTAGGTGATTCTGTACTTCAAGCAAAGCCCTTATCCTAAGCTCTGTCTCCTTATCTGAGGAAGATTTCCATCTTCCTTCAATTATTCTTACTAGATCACCAGAAATTGTTTTATGAAGTACAACAGGTGTTAAGTTCTGCTTGTGAAGAACAAAAATAACAGCTTTTTCTAGCTTTCTCTTATCCTCATATCTTCTCTTAATTGCACCCAGTCCACTTGTCTCCTTTATCCCTTCAACCACTTCATCAATGGTTGGTTTTCTTGCTCTTGGTGCATCCTCTTTTACCGGTTTCCCGATCTTTCTCTTTCTATGAAGAGTAGTTGTTTCTTTAGTTTCCGTTTCTTCCAGCTCCTCACCTTGAGTGCTGGACGCCTGCTGAGTTCTTTTCCTTTGAACCTTGGGTTCTTCTGCCACTGGCTTCTTCTTCCTAGGTGTGGGAGTTTTTTTACATACACCTTCTTCGGTTCCTTTGCAGATGTCTTTTTCTTTAGATTTCCCTGTATCACTTCATAGGTGCCAAATCGATATGCAGAGAGATCTAGGTCGCTTTCTTGAGTGCATCGGCATATGCCTTTGCAACCTTAGTGGTAATCTCACAATCGAGCTCCGGTGCATACTCGATCCTTGGCTCCACAACCTAGATCATACAATGATTGGTGCTTACCAGAAAGCACACCTCTTCCTTATATTCTTCAACAATGGTAGAGGGAATTCTTTCCTTGTTGTGCATTCTTAGTTGAAAGGCTTCAAAATAATTGGTCATAATCTTATTCAACCGATTTCCTAGGTTATTTACCATCTCTCCTATTTGAACCATAACTGGTTTATCTTCTAGCCATGTAACCTTTCCTATGCCTGGAAATAAGTTCTGATAATAGAAAAACAAACATACAACGTTCCATATTTGAGAAATTTCTTCTTTATCAGACCAAGCTTCTTCAAGTTTTCAAAGATCTTCCCTCTCAACATAGCGCATATATCGTATTGCGCATTGTCATGCATAATTCTGTGCATGGCGTGTATAGCTCCTCCCGGTATGCTATTTAAGTTGCTCGACTGATATATTTTGTAGCCGATAACCGCTGATGCAAATCGAACGCCATCGTCTTCAATGTCGTTCACAGTCATCAACCGATTGTCAGACCTTGACTTCGTCAACCGTGTGACTTCTACATTGGCTATTGTTCTTAGGGTAAGAGCTTCCCCTACGACATTATAACTAGTCACCCTACGTAAATCTTCTTTTGTTATCGGTGTGACCGCGCCTTTCGCTAGCCACATTTAGTTAAACTGAAGTTAGCTTTTTCAGTGGAACTGAAACTAGCTTTGTTTTTTCTACGAGCATTTCGAGGTAAACTAAGGATCAGTTTGCAAGCTTTTTGATCAAGGGTTTTGCATGCATGATTTATGGGACAGTTTACAGCTTGGTAGAACTATGAGATGTATTTTTAATAAGATAATTTCTAATAAATACAGGTTGAAAGATATGAAAGGTGTGTTGTTGAAAATCAAGAGCAAAGAGTGAAAGAGAGCAGGCGAGCAGAATCTTCTAAGAGGAATCACAGTCACAAAAGGTTAAAGAGAGAAAGATTGAACAGCCAAGCAGAGGAAAGGGTGAACAGGTATGATCTGAATCGACAGATATAGTGTCATCATAAGATCATTTCTTTTGTTGTGAAGCATATATAAATCCCTCAATCAGGGTGAACCCTTACAGGTTCTTTTGTATAAATCCCTTTACCGGGTAACATCTTTATTGGTGTTTTAAGCCCTCTGATAAGGCGACTCCTAATAGGGTCAAGATCCTAACAGATCTTCTAACAAATCCCTTAATTGGGTAGCATTCTCACCAGTGCTTTGTAAGCCTTTAACAGAGCAGCTTTATTACTGCAGTAGTGGAGTTTTGTGAAGAGCCCAACTGACTCTCAAAAGCGAACTGACTTTTTTTTGCTAATTTAATTGCAATTGTTTTTGTGTTTTCAAACATATATGAATTTTTCAAAGTTTTCTCCAGAATTGAATCACATGAATAATGACTAATTAAATAATTCTAAATGATCACCAAATACTTAAATTAAAGATTTGCCATTGCTTATAAATATCAAATCATTTATTAATGCTATTGGCACCTGGCAATTGAAATAAATGCTTGATAAATTGAATAACATTCAATTATGGTCGAAGCAGCGTTGGAAAGTATGTTGCAGCCTCAAGAATGAGAACACATAGCCTCTCGAGAGTCCACACAACCCTGCAAATGACCCATGCAGCCTCTAGAATTAGAGACAGCCTCCTTTAAGGTCACACAACCACAAAGAAATGACACAACACTTAAACAACTTGCAGCTCTCAATCAATGCAGTACGACATTGATTAATTCCTTCAGCAATAGCCCTTTCCTGTACGACAATGTCTCATACACATGCTCTAAACCCAATCTATAGACACACCATTCAAATTTGATCCTAGCTCTTTCAATCCAGCAAAAATTTGATGTTCTCTCCACAATACTAAAGACCAAACATGAAACCCTAGCACTCTCCAAGAAATTTCGATTTCTTTCTCCAAGGACAACTTCCAACTTTTCAATTTGATCAAATGCTCAATTGGTAAGAGAAATTGATTTCTCTAAGGCATATATAAGCTCATTAAATGAAGTCTTCTTCATTACACTTTTCACTAAAGAAACTTCACTCACACACCATCAAATTATAACATATAATTGCATAAGTTATTAAATTAATGAAGACTTAATTTAATAACTCCAAATATAATGCCATGTTATAAAATGCTTCTGACAAAAACATCTGAATTTCTGACGATAGCATCCTGAACTCACACTGCCCTACCAGAAATAGCAACCAAACCAAAATAGACTTACTAAAAGTAGTAAGTCTCACAAATTGGAGATTCTGCATAATCAATCCTGAAACATCTGAAACCACTGCACAGGCGCTCTACTAAACATAGTAATGTCAAAAATACCACTTACTATAAATAGTAAGTCCACCAATTTGAACCCAACGAAGAGCAATCTTGGCATTTGAGATCTCCAGAGTGGAATCCAACCACTAGCTCTGCCAAACGAACTCCTTTGACATCCTGATTAGCTTACGAGGGTCACTGCAATAAGCTAATCCCAAGGGCCTAAAATCGGGGACATTACAAGTTTTGTGGGTTCTATCCCACCGTGATTTTTTCCCTTTAACTGAGGATTTCCAGGTATAAATGCTATGTTGACCTGTGCATTTAATTTCTGTTTATGAGTGTTATAATATTCTTTTGATTTCTGTATTAACAAGAATATCTGTTTGCTTAAAAGAACAAGTAGAAATTGAATTTGCTGATTCACCCCCCCTCTCAGTAACCGGTTAGGACTAACAGTCCAACCTACAAATCTCCAAGGATTTTCTTCCTTAGAAATGGTTGTCACTGTTACACTAACAACTATGGAGAAATATCAAGTATAAAATCAACACATAACGAGTTTTGGAGAAGGAAGAGGCCTTTTTATTAAGACTTCCTAAATCACTTGCGGACCTTAAATTCCATTTTATAATTTTTAATAATTTTCCCCCTCTCCAAGAAGGTTTGTCCCACTTCTAGGAGGAAAATTAAATTAAAGTAAATCACTTTTATTTTATTTCCTCCTGATAAAGTCACTTTATGACTTTATTATTATTTTTATATTAAGTCACTTCAATTTTATTAATAATTTCATTTTATAACATAAAATGACTTTACCCTTCAAATTCGATATTAATCCAATAAAATAATATTTTACCTTGTTTCTCCACCAATTAAAATAATGACAAGTCTAGCATATCATCCCTTATGTCTCCAAATTAGCCTTTCGAGATGACGTCAAATAGTTTAATCAACTCTCAGGTGATCACTGAGGAGAAGGGGACATTACAAGATCCCCTTCAACTTATGTCATTTCTATACAACTCAATTATCAAGCCTACAATTTGACATGGTTGAGAGGTTTTGGGACCTAGCTTTGGGGCTATTGAGTAGGTCTGTATGGAGAGGGTCTAGACTCTCATGCAACAATGCATGGTTTTTTGCAAGTAGATAGTTCCATAGTGCAATGTCCAAGCTGAATTGCCACCTAGACATTATGCATTAAGACTATATTCAAGCTTACTTTCTACATCCATAGGCTTAGATTTATGGGGATCTTAGCTTTTGGTCATGACAAATATTTGTACTCAACACTTTGCTCTTTAGAGAGGATTGTTTTAATTGCCCCATTGCTTCACTTATCCTCCCTAGACATTAGCATTGTTGGTACTTGGAGGATAAGTCGCTTCTTTCTATTGGCATATCTAGTGATAGACTACCTCCTTTCATGTATTTTTTGGATGCTCCTCGGTTCCTTCAAAAGAGACCATTACTAGAGGTACTAGGGTGAACATTTACAAACAATATTTCTAGGTCACTTGGATCTACCCTATTATGTCACTTAGCCTGAAGCTTTCTTTTTATGTTGATCATTTCTTACAAGTAGAATATGGTATCTTCCTCACTATATATAGTGTAGTTCGAAAACTTGAACTTGAACTCAACTTGTCAGCCAAAAATTTTCGAGACTAGGTATGGTCTCAGCAAAAAACCCAACATAAATTTTGCAAAAACAAAACCTCATAATTTCACAAAAAAAAAAATCATTTAGAAAACTTCCAAGTCTAATTGGATTGCCAATTTGTCATAATTCAAACATTACATGTCATGCGATCCTCAAATTCTCAAAATTTGGGATTTTATAGATTCAAAGTCAAACAATACACTGTAATACAACAAAATTATAAATAATAATTGTATAAAAGCATTATAACTACTTTACATATGATGATATGTCAAAATGAAAAAAACAACCAAATACAATCTACATTTTCATCTTTCCCCTCTTTGTGTAACTTAATTTTTCAAGCGTTGAACCAGAAGGTAAGTCAATATCAAAATGATGATTAATTGTTTCTTCAAAAGTGTTTTCATTTTCCTCCATTGCATCCAACTCTACTGCTTTTGTTTGATGATTTAATCAAATTTGAATCATTAAAATTATCTTCTCAAATTATTTTCTTGCTATGTTGAAGCTTTGCTAGGTGAAATAGGAGAATAAGAGCAAAAAATGGCCAAACAAGAGTTGAAATTTCATTTGAAAAAGGATGGTTGTTATGTCCAAGCACTGTATAGAAGAGGCTGAGCTCAAGACTCAGGGGTTTGAGCCTAAGACCCAGAGAGTCTTGGAGCAAGACTCGGGCAAACTCGACGGGGGAATCTGGTTGACTCAGCTCAATCGAGGGACTTGGAGTTAGCTGAGTTTTGAAGAGTACTCTAAGAGTCTTCAAACTATGATCTCTAGCATCATTTGTCACATGGCTTGAGGTTTCCCCTTGTCCAATTGAGGGTTTGTTCCCACCAGCTATGAGTTGAGAGGAATGATTATATTCTTTTCCAAGATCAAATTTGTCATCTTTGTTCCCTCCAAGGGATGGAGATTGGGTAGCACTTCATCTTTAGATGCCCCATTTAATACGAGCTTTGAGGCAATACTACTACCTCTACAAGGACTTAGGCAACACTCTCTTGACTTTCTTTAGATATTTGGACCAATGGTGCCTAGACATTTACCTACAAGAGGCTTCAACCCTTTAGCCTAGATCCTTGACATGCCAAAGGAGTGGTCCAAGGAAGTTGCCTATGTTTAGCAAAATATATCTTGCTTTTGGTTGACGATTCCTATTTTTACTACAAATCACGAATGCTTTTTTTGAATAATAAGTCCAAATATTTTTCTCATTTTATAAGATGAAAAGCCTTGGTAAAGAAACAAACAGGTAAGTAGATTAAGGCTTTCAAAATTGATAATGGAGGCAAGTTTATTCAATGGCATACATGGACAATATATAGCGTGTAATTGCAAAATGGAGTTGTGGAATGCAGGGATAGGATGGTTATTGATAAGATGACAAGATGCATGGTGCACAGTTGAAATGTGCCATATTGATATTGTGCAGAAGCTGTGAATACAACAGTCTATTGTTAGTTGGTGTCCTTGTAAACCATTACAAAGTACAACTCCCAAGGAAGCATGGCCATGTAGGAAACCATTAGTAAGTGGTTAAAATGTTTTTAGTTGTATTGCTTTTGTATCAATTTCTGCAAAAAAGAGAAGTAAAGTGCAAACCATTATATTTGACATTTGTTGGCTATAGTGAGCTATTTAAGGCACACATGCTACTTGATGTTTCTATGAACACAATCATTGTTAGTAGAGATATTGTGGATGAGATGATGGCACCATAAATAGTATTGTATGAGAGACTGCTATTGATAATTTTGGAACAAGATCTCGTTTGGAAATCAAACATGACTTGGAACAAGGTTCAGATCTAGGAAAACCAAGAGAGTTGAATTCCAAGGTTGAGCTGCTGACGAACAAGGTGATAAATAGAGAGGAGTCAGTAATGGAAGTTGAAGTGGTATTTTACTGTGGTGTTTGGGAGGATGAATTACCAAAAATAGTGGAAGGCCTTGCAAAAAAACCTGTGAAAGGTGGCGAGAAGGTACATTTTGTCGAGTCTTCTACAATTTTGCAAGTATTTGAACCTAGCCCATATGGTGAGGCCAAAAGAAATCTTGGATGGGAAGCTACCATGAAGGTGGAATTTTGAGGCCTTGATTTAAAACAAAACTTGGGTGTTGTCTAAAGCACCCCAATGAGATAAGCCCATTGGCTGTAAATATGCTTATAAAGTAAACTTAAAATTTGATATATGAATGTATGTTAAAAGTGCCTTCTTGAATGGAGAGTTAGTAAAGGCCCACATAGTGTAGCTACAAGGAGTTATGGAAAGGAACATTCGGTTTTCAGATTGGTTAGATTTTTGTGAGAGTTATGGAAAGGAACATTTGGTTTTCAGATTGGTTAGATTTTTGTATGTGCTGAAAAATGGCCCTTGAATTTTGTATATAAAAATTAATCAACATCTTAGAGATTCAGGATATAGAAAAAAGTTGTTCTTATCCCAATCTTGACAAAAAAATCAGCTATGATGACATAGTGATCTTGATTATCTATGTTGATGATCTTTTCATTACTACTGGTTTGGCCAATGCTATTCAGTAGGAAAAAGATGACATTTATGTTGTTTTTGATATGGCAAGACTTGGCTTCTTAGTTATAGCATTACTGCTTAGGGGTAGAATTTTGGCTTCTTGATCATGCTATTTTTGTATCACAAACTAAGCATGCCAAAGCACTTCTAGAGAATTTTAGGATGATTCATGATACAATGCAATCCAACATCTACACCTATGGAAATTGGGATTGAACTTTCAATTACATTAATTTGTCATTAGTCAATCTAGGTACATATAACCAGTTGGTAGGTAGTTTGACTTTGACTTACCTTGCTACCACTTGTCTAGGTCTATGTTTTGCAGTGAGTTGTTTTTCATAGTTCATGTCCAAGCCATAAGAAGAACATTGGCAAGTTGCAAAACGAGTATTAGAAGATTTCAAAGCAAACATCAACCTTACGATCATATATCAATAATCTACACGTCATGCGATCTAGATATACTAATTTTGATTGAGTTGGATAGGCTAATACTCAAAAATCTACGAGTTAAGTTTTTATTCTTAGTGATGCAGGAGCATCTTTGGTTTATTGCAATCTTGCATCAACCAAAAACAATTCTTTGTTATTTTGTTTTACCGGTTGGAGAAATTATGTTGGTCGATCATCCTTTGTTCGAGATAGTGTGTGCAATTGTACAATCTTATTCCACACCTATCTAGGCTCATCTTCCTATGATCGCACCTCCTGTTGTTCGAGATTTGATCCTTTTTTTGTCTTTGGGTAATGTGTTCGTTGCTTGCTTGGACCTATTTGGAGATTCGAAGTGTGGTTGCGAATCTTTGATTTTCGACCATTGCGATCATAGTGTGTGGTTCGTGGATTCACCGAGGATCGTTTCCTATGATCGCGCATCTTGGTGTTTCCTTTCTTGGATCTTTGATTCATTTTGGGTCGGACCTATTTGTTTGTACTCGTTTCCTTCTTGGGGAATGTAATTCTCTCTTGGCCGACCTTTAGAGGCGTTGCCTATATGCAATAAATGATGTATCTTGAGTAGTAGCGATCAGCAGCAGTAGTTGGTTCATGGAACTTAGATTGGAATTAGGATTGAATTTCATTTCATTGTATGGCCATGACTAGGAAGGCCTGATAGCTCGGCATGTATGTTGTTTGATCTTTGAATAATACATTGGATCGTGCATTCTCTCTCTACTTTTGTGTTGTTGCTTCCCTATGTTACTCTTGCTACGAGATCGGGCATCTCCTTTGGGGATTCTCCCACCTTGGCACTGCATCAAGTGGTATCAGAGCAGGTTGTGTTTTTGTAGCAAGATGTAGTTGAATTGGTTGTAGGGTGGTAGACTGTGATCTGGCCTACAATTGCAAAGGGTTGCGAAAATGGTTCGAGGAAGGAGAGATGCTAATCCTGCTGTGTTGGATATGTTGAGACAAATTTTTGTTAGGCTCGAAGCTGATGAGACAGCCCAAAGAAGAGGAAGACCTATTGAAGATGTTAGTGAAGATGAAGCCGAAGAAGTAAGAGCAGAACAAACCCCTATTCTTGAACAAGGCGAATAAAGATTCTTGAGAGCTTTAACAAGTGTGAATTCTAAACCACACTTCAATCCTCCGAAATATAATGGCAATTTGGATTTAGATGAATTGTTGGATTGGATCTCTGAAATGGAGAAATATTTGAATATGAAGGTACATCGGTGGATAAGAAGGTGAAGTTTTTTGGTACAAAATTGAAGGGACATGCATCTTTATGGTGGGAACATTTGCAGCTTGATCGACAGAGAAGAGGAAAGGAAAAGATCAAGGTATGGGATAAGATGATAAACAAATTGAAGGGAAAATAGTAGATCTTATCAGGACAAGACAAATCCAGATGAAGACAAATCAAAATGGAGAGGAGAAAGTTCATACTGAGGAAGAGGAGGCTATACAAGAGGTAGTTACCATAGAGGTAATGATCATAAGAGAGAAGACCGAACCTGGTTTAAGGGCACTTGTTTCAAGTGTGGTGAAGGACATAGGGCATTTGAATGTAAGAAGGTTGGTAGTAGTAGTAGGAATGCACTTGTGCAGGAAGATTCAGTTGATTCATGAACAACTCAGAAGGTGGTGAAAATTTGATGATTAGGAGAGCTTTGTGGAATGAAGGAACTAAAGAAGACCCTCTGAGGAGAGGCTTATTCAAAACCAGATGTAAAGTTGCTGAGAAGTGTTGCAAGGTGATCATTGACAGTGGAAGTTCTTTGGTAAGTGAACAATGTCTTGTGAAATTTAAGATTGGAAACTATCATGATGAAGTTCTTTGTGATATTATGCCGATGGATTGTTGTCACATCTTGTTGGGTAGACAATGGCAGTATGATAGACAAGCTATACATGATGGTAGATTGAATAGGTATACTATTGTAGCTAATGGGAAGAAACAAGGTTTGTTACCTTTGGTAGAAGAATTTAAGAGTCAAAACTGTACTACTGTTAGAGTTTGCTTGCTTGAAGGAAAACAGTTCATGAAGGGTTTGAACAAGAATGATGTGTGTTATGCCTTTGTTCCTAATAGACTGATTGTGAAGACAGAAGATGATTCACCATTTGAGGTTAAAGAATTGTTGACAGAATTCCAAGATATCATTTCAAATAATGTACCTGATGGGTTACCCCCTGTTAGAAGCATCAGTCATTGCATGGACCTGATACTGGGAGCTAGCTTATCTAATAAGGCACCTCACCGGTTGACACCTGCAGAGAATGAAGAATTGAATAGATAGGATCAAGAATTGTTGTATAAGGTTTTGATCAGAGAAAGTTTGAGTCCATGTGTAGTACCGACTGTGTTGGTACCTACAAAGAGTGGAGAATGGAGGATGTGTATGGATTCAAGAGCTATAAATAGGATCACAGTGAAATACCGGTTTCCATTGACTAGGATGGATGATATCATGGATTGTTTGAGTGGAGCAAAGTACTTTACCAAGATTGATTTGGAGAGTGGCTATCATCAGATCAAAATCAGAGAAGGAGATGAATGAAAGACTGCTTTCAAGATAAAAGAAGTTGAAGGTTTGAAGATGGATCCTAAGAAAGTTAGAGCAATTTTGGAATGGCCTACTCCTGTGAATGCTAGTGAAGTAAGATCTTTTCATGGATAAGAAAGTTTCTACGGGAAGTTCAAAAGGAATGTTAGTTCTATTTGTAATGCTATGACAGAGACAATGAGAGGAGACAAGAAAGATTTCAAGTGGACACAGGGAGCTGACAAAAGTTTTGAGACCTTGAAGTAGAAGGTAGCTGAGTTACCGGTATTGGCTTTGTCTGATTTCTCTAAAGTATTCCAAATTGATTGTGATGCAAGTGGAAATGCAATTAGAGCAATATTGAGTCAAGAAGCTTTGAAGAAATGGACACATTATTTGATGCCTAAGGAATTTGTGATGTACACCTATCATAAAGCATTGCAATATTTGGGTAGTCAGAATAAGTTGAATCAAAGACATATGAAGTGGGTTGAATACTTGCAAAATTTTACCTTTGTGTTGAAGCATAGAAGTGGATTGTCAAATAGGGTTGTAGATGCATTTAGCAGAAGAAGTTTATTGATTGAGATGAGAATTGAGGTACTTGGTTTTGATGATTTGAAAAGTTTTTATGAAACTGACCCTGATTTTGTAGAACCTTGGAAAACATGTAAGGAACCAATCACAGATAATCAGAGCAAGTGGGTTGATTACTTCATTGAAGAAGGTATGTTGTTCAAAGGCATTCAATTATTTATACCAAGAGGATCAATGAGGGAAAACCTAATCAAGGAGAAGCATAGTGGAGGACTTGGAAGACATTTTGACATTGATAAAACAGTGAGTCTGATTAAGGAGAAATACTTTTGGCCTCAGTTGTATAAGGATGTTCAGAAATTTGTTAGAAGTTGCAGAATTTGTCAAGTTGCTAAGGGAGTCAGTCAAAATACAGGGTTATACACACCTTTACCTGTTCCTAGTAGACCTTGGGAAGACATTAGCATGGATTTTGTTCTTGGCTTACTGAAGACACAAAGAGCTAATGATTCTATATTTGTTGTGGTAGACAGATTTTCAAAGATGTCACATTTCATTCCTTGTAGGAAAACATCAGATGCTGTTCATATAGCTGATCTATTCTTTAGAGAAGTTGTGAGATTGCATGGGTTGCCTAAGACTATTGTTTTTGACTAGGATAGTAAGTTTGTGGGATGCTTTTGGAAGAAGATGGGTACATATTTGAAGTTCAATTCTACATTTCATCCACAAACCGATGGACAAACAAAATTTGTGAATAAAAGTTTGGGTAATTTGTTAAGATGTCTTGTTGGAGATAAACCTGGTAATTGGGATTTGGTTTTGGCACAAGCAGAGTTTGCATATAACAATTCAATGAACCATAGTACATGTAAAACACCCTTTGAAATTGTTACTGGCATGCATCCGAAAGGGATATTAGATTTGAAAGATCTTAGCCTTGAAGAGAAGAGAAGTGTTGAAGCAGAGGGATATGCTGAATTCATGAAGACTTTGCATGATGAGGTGAAGTATAATTTAGAACATAATAATCAGGAATATAAGGATACAACTGACCGATCTAGGACACTTAAGAATTTTAAGGTTGGTGATGAAGTTATGATTCATTTGAAGAAGGGCAGATTTCCTGTTGGAACCTACAGTAAGTTGAAGATGAAGAAGTTTGGGCCTTGTAAGATACTAAAGAAATTTGACAGTGGCAATGCTTTTAAGGTTGAGTTACCTAGTTGACATGTATATATCACCTATATTCAACATTGCAAATTTTTAGGAATACCATGAATCTGATAAGACAGACATGAAGCAGGAATATCCTAAGAAGCAGACAGAGAAAATTGAGGAGATCTTGGATGGCAGAATTTGAAGGAGCACAAGGGAAAAGGATTATATGGAGTACTTGGTTAAGTGGAAGAACATACCGATTGAGGACGCTACTTGGATTTCCCAATCTGAGTTGGATCGTTTGGATTCTTCTCAGGTTGTTCAACAACTCTGATTCAGAGCATCAGTTTTATTAACCCTAGATGTCTGATGCAGGAGCATCTTGGGTTCATCGCAATCTTGCATCAACCAAAAATAGTTCTTTTTTATTTTGTTTACTAGTTACTGGTTGGAGAGATTATGCTGGCCGATCATCCTTTGTTCAAGATAGTGTGTGCGATTGTATAGTCTTATTCCAGACCTATCTGGGATCATCTTCCTATGATCGCACCTCCTGTTGTTCGAGATTTGATCCTTTTTCTGTCCTTGGGTAACGTGTTCATTGCTTGCTTGGACCTATTTGGAGATTCAAAGTGCGGTTGCAAAACTTTGATTTTTGACCGTTGCGATCGTAGCGTGTGGTTCGTGGATTCCCTGTGGATCATTTCCTATGATTGCGCATCTTGGTGTTTCCTTTCTTGGATATTTGATTCATTTTGGGTCAGACCTATTTGTTTGTAGTATTGTACACATTTCCTTCTTGGGGAATGTAATTCTCTCTTGGCCGACCTTTAGAGGTGTTGCCTATATGTAATAACTAATGTATCTTGAGTAGTAGTGATCATGAGTAAAAGTAGTTGGTTCATGGAACCTAGATCTTGAGACTTGACAGATCAGAATTAGGATTGAATTTCATTTCATTGTATGGTTGTAATCGGGAAGGCTTGATAGCCTGACATGTATGTTGTTTGATCTCTGAATAATACATTGGATCGTGCATTCTCTCTGTACTTTTGTGTTGTTGCTTCCCTGTGTTACTCTTGCTGTGAGGTCGGGCATCTCCTTTAGGGATTCTCCCACCTTGGCACTGCATCGCTTGGATGTGGAGAAGTTTCTTAGCAGAGCATGCTGCAATGTAGTGGTTGCTCTCCAACTTGACCAGACAACAAACTTCACTTTCTGTTGACAATTAGACTGTACTCAAGATGGTGAAGAATTTAGTCTATCATACTAAAACCAAGCACTTTGAAGTTAATCAAGATAAATTTGTCAAATTTAGAGATTTAGGTTTTCTCTGATTTAGTCATTAAGGGGATGGTGTTAGATAACCTAATAATGTACATTTAGGCAACTAGTTTTTCTCTGTTTAAGTTTTCTTAATGATAGGCAAATTGCTACACGTAAATCAGTAGCTGGTTAATATTTAGTTTCATGGTTTTTGTTTGTATTATCAGGTTGCCAGCTTATATATAGCTGCATCTTCGCATGCAATACAGTATTTGTGCTCCAATTTCTAATGAGAATAGAGCTTTTGAAAGGGCTTGATCTTAAACACAAAACTTCAGATGTAAGGGTAAAGGTGTACCAGCTTCATAATTCAAACCCTTCGGCTTGGGTGGGATTGATATCAACTTAGATTTTCAAAGTATTACCATCCTTATTATCCCCAATTCTCTACACTAAGGAGGATATATTTTTCCTATAATCTATTATAAAATGGAAAATGCCATTTTGTAAACTTGATGCTAGTAATATTCCATCCAAATAAGAAAAGTGCATGCCACAATGATATGGATCTACTTTAATGCATTACAATATGCATTTTCTGTGAGAAATTATCTCTTGAAATGATCTCATTACAATGTGACCAATTTTGATGTTTAATAGGAAATATTTAAATTAATGATAAATAGGATGTTGGCCTCAATGTTTATGTCTTGAATAACAGAGATTTGGACCAAATTGCTAGTATAGACACCTAAATTTGATTAGTATAATTTGATCAAAATTATCCTTTTTTTCTTCTATTTTCCTCACCTTTTTAATTAAATAATTTATAATTATTTAATTAATAAACGCTTTATTCCTCTACCTGCCCCTCGGTGAATTAATTTATTTAATTTACCCAACTGACTATATCTCTCAAACCCTTATTCCATCTATTTAAATAGACCCCCATGTCTATTTAATTAAATCCCCTTTTCCCTTTCTCCCAGTTTTTGAATTTAGATTAATTCAAAAACCCCATTCTCCCTCAACCACTTGCATTCTCCTAATTTTCCCACTTGCATCCTCAATCTTCTCCATTAGCCTAATGCTCCCCCGTTAATCATGTTCACATTCCTAATCCAAGTGATTTGGGAGACGATCGACTCTCTTGCCTCCAATTGTTCTCCAAGCCTTAAAGGCTATCCACTTTTTGGAGGGTACCCCCGCATGGGTTTCATTCCCTTTTGTCCTCTCCAAGGAATTCCATGCTCCTTTATTCCTCATCCTCATGCACTATGGAGTGTGAGGACAAGAAATGCCTTTATGGAAAATCTTCCATACACTCCAAAGTCTCCCTTTTCCAATCACCTTGGTCCTCTCATCTCCTCCTAGGTTGACACTTGTCAACCTTTCATGAGAGCTGAGGACCAAATGCATGTCCACCTTTGATCTCATGCATTGCATCCTAGCTCTCCATTCCATTCAACACTTTGCCAATTTTCACTCCTATCTCTCATTATGCAACTACAATCAACTACATCTAATCTTGAGCATTTGGAGCACCCTTATGCAGCCGAAATTGCGAGCACACATCAAATCCATCATCATTGGGGAAATCCTTGAATCGAGGAGAACATCATACTTGGTCTTTGATGGCTATTTCATTGGTTTGAGCTCTTTTATTGCCTTATCTTGATTGTTGCTTTGATTTTGTGATTTTGAGTGATTTCTTAGTTGTTTTCATTCCTTTCTGAATCACATTTTCCTTGCAAACAGCTAGAAGACTGGTTCACCTTTTAACTGTAGGCATAGATGTCAAAAAGGAACCACAATCCTAAATCTGTTCTCAGATTATTTCTTAACACTGAGCTCAAGAATCCGCATTTCACAATAAAGAACCATTGGAACTCTAAAATAGTAAAATATCTTGCTGGCCTGAATGAGATTAAGGTTCTTTGTACTGGGCTTAACCTAGGCAATGTTTTCCTGTTCCGGACAAAGAAAATCAAGTGCCAGCTTAATGTCTTCATGCATGGTTTCTCCAATTGGATCACACCATTATATATATTAGTGAGAGTAGATCAACACAATGACTTTTGTACAAATTGCTACAGCTGAAGGGTCCTTCTCAAATTTAATTATTGTAGGTTTACAACATATTCCTGTCTTTGCTTCCTTGTTGGTGGAGTCTCCTTATTTTTTCTTTATTTTTAGGTGGTTGTATTGTCTTTCTTGCTTTGCATGCACCACCTCTTCCTTTCCCTTTATCTCTTGAGATGTTCCTTGTTTGCATCTTACTTTTTCAGCTCTCTTGCTCTTTTACATCCCGATGATGGATCACAGAGTGTGATCTGAAACGTTGATGCTAAAAATACACACACAATCTAAACTAGAAGCTACTCAATTCAACATATTTAGAGCTTACAAAATCATGCATGGTAGGAAGTGAGATATTTCTCATCTGAAGGAGGTTACCATGTATGATAAATTTTGAATTGTTGATTAAATGACAGATGTTGCACATTGAAGCCTTAACCTGGCTGTTCATGATCTTCATGATGCTGTTCATTATTTGGTTATCTATTCATTGTATGGGCTTGCATCTTCAGCATTAATCAGACTTAGAAGGGCTTGTCTAACTCATGCCCACATGGATTTTTACTCCACCAACTAATATTTTTGCTTTGATGTCATCTCAAAACACCCTGCCCCAAACAAGTACGAAGCGATTCTGTCCACATAAAATGGGCTAAAAAATAAATTTATTTACAGCATCATTTGTATGCTCCACATTTTGAGCTTCCATTTTACAAAATTAAGAAGTTATACCATTCTCTTCACATAGGAATGCCGTTAGCTATACTAGGATTGTCTTTATAGGGTTATTAAAAATGAACCCATTTGGAGGTGAGAATGTAATACTCAGAAGGTTTGAAGGGTCTAGTAACAACAACATTATCATATGTTGTGGATTTAGATATGTAAATTTAATTGGTTTAAAGGTAGATGCAACATTACTTAATCCAGTAGCTTTTCACAAGTCAGGACATTTTTACTTTGGTTTTATGTTTTTGTCATGCATACATGGTTTTGTCGTTATAGTTAACTGAAATTTTTTGACATATTTAATAGTTATCGAGGTTTCCTGATTAGACCTTTTGAAACAATAGACTAAAGCTTTAAACTACGAGTTTCTGCTTTGGATTTGATATGCACCTTCAATGTCCAAATTTGATGCTTTTATTTTTACTAAGATGCCTTTGTTATATTACCATATTAGTTTCGTAGTTTGATTTTTCTATAAGCTGAACCTAGTTTTTTAAGGCCAGAACATCCTTTCAAATGCAGGGTGCGAATGTAGAAAGACAAACAATTCTTCCTATAAATTGCAGGGAAGTGTTTCTGATTGCAGAATGTCTGTCTGATGCTGACAAAGAGGATCTAGCTTGGGGGTCTTATGCTTTGCTTCGGAACACTCTTTCCAGGTCTTTGGTATGCTATTACATACTTTTTTCCATGAGAATCGATCATGGTAACAAATTCCCATTGGAGGAAAATCAGTCATCTTAACTTGGCATAGTTGCTATCACCACCTGATCTTTTTAATAAGATTAAGAATTTAAACAGACATCTAAATCTTAGTTTCCAAAAGGAATTGTGCTTATGTTAGTCTGAGAAGTTGTACAACTTTTTTGGCTGTAGTTTGTTCACTAACACACAATGTTCTACTATTGGTCTCATTTTCATCAGCTTATTTATCATTCTGAACCATTATGTGCTCGTGGCTGCTGGGATGTGCCAGCAGAAGCATCAAAAGATGAAATATTTACTATGTTGGAGTGTGAGATTGATCGATTGGGCTTGTCACATGTGACAGAAACTCTTTATTTCCCAAACTATGTGGGTAAGAGTTAAACATGCTCTTGCTTCTGAAATAGGAAAATTTGATTCAGTAGTTTTGTAGTAAGCTGATTGCTGAGAGAAGAATATGTGACAACTGTTTTTCAAAATGAATATTGCTGCTTCTTTCCTTTACTTTGCAAGGATCTCTACGATGAATACTCTTTTGGGGCAATATTTTTTCTTTTCTTTTTGTGCAATGTTATCATTAAA
Source organism: Chamaecyparis obtusa (assembly GCA_027943335.1). Taxonomy (NCBI): domain Eukaryota; kingdom Viridiplantae; phylum Streptophyta; class Pinopsida; order Cupressales; family Cupressaceae; genus Chamaecyparis; species Chamaecyparis obtusa. The sequence continues at coordinate 8,926,761 of BSBK01001399.1, read as the reverse complement.
AAAATATTTTGCCATCCTATGTTTGACTTTACAGATAGGCAAGGTTTGGGAAGATTAACCAAAGGAGCAGCTTCTTTGCTCGTGCAGCCCTTTAATTGGAGGGTTTCATCAAATGATAACACAATGCACTCTGGAGGATTTATTCTTTTATTGTCAAGTACACCTCAAGCATATGGAGATAAAGAAAGAGCATGGGTTTCTGCACTTGCAAATAAGTTCAAAAATATTCAGTGCATGACGGAAAAGTAAATTTTGTCCATTCAGCTGACCTCTTTTGCAACTCATGTACTTTCTGTTTGGCATTTGCCTTTTTGGAAGAGGATTGGGAGTAGGTTGAGTGCACAAAAGGCATCCAAGAATGACATGTACGTCTATCACTAATTATGATTAAATGTTGGGGAATTCACGGATCAATCCTTGCAAACTTTTTTTGGCCAAACCTTCAAACAAAAAACATATTTTCAAAATGGATTAAATATTTTGCCATGAATAATGTAACATTGTTTTGAATCAGAAGCTAAGTATGCGCAAAGTCTCTTGTGACTGCCATCCCAGTCTGGGCTTTTTTGGGATATGATAGGTAGAAAATAGTTCTTTTGTCAAAAAAGGAAAACTTATCACTGTAACAAAGTAAAACAGAAGAAAACAACATTCATGAAATCCTATGTGGAGATCATATTTAAGGGAAATAATGATACCGCTGTATAGCTTATGTACACTGCCCGGTGTGCAATCTAGAATGAAGTCTTAACTATGCCTAACTTTTGAATCTATTTCTTTTCAGATCAATCTCATTCTCATTTCTGAATAATAGCAAGCATCACTGTGATTTCTAAGGGTCCACAACTACAATCTGAAACCTTACCTAATTAAAGAGGCAACAAACAGTTTCCTGTCATTTCCATTGGAATCCATGAGACTGGTTTTGCATAATTGCAAAGTGAAATCAAAACATTAAATCGACTGACTTGCTATAGCTAATAGCAACCCATGGGAATTGCTATCATGATGCAATTGCATGTTTTTAATAGACAATATCATTTTCTTATGGCAATATACGTAACATGGGTGTATACTGTTAATGTTTGTAGCTTCAGTCGTATAATCACTTAGAATACATATAATACTTAAATATTGATTAATAATAATATATTGTATTTGTGTATATACATGTTATATTATTATTAATATATATTATTCTAATACATGATTGATTAATGAAACATTATAAAATGAATAGACATGTCCCATGAAGGGACATGTCCCTCATAGCCTCATTCCCAATATAAATAAGAGGGATTGTTGCATTTGGAAAATACATACCGTATACAATATAGGCAGTGCTATTACATTTGCAGCGATCCTAAAATATCAACATGGTATCAGAGCCAGGCCAGGCTGCAAATGTAAGAAAGTGTTTAAAAGAAGTACTCACCATGTGGTTTACTGAATAGCAGACTTGGACAGATCATGAGATAACCGTCTTGATTACAAGTATAACTACAACCATCAGTGAAACATGCATGAATGTGATCTACTCCAAGCTTCGCTTCATCCATCACTCACAGACAGAGCATTCGGTTCGCTATCAACAATGAGCCATGTTTCATAAGGATGTCGAGCGTCCAGTTCCACTTGCGCACACAATTCAAGAACTAGGCATGTTTGAGACTATTGTGTTAAAAATCAAGCATGCTTGTGCGTGGTTAGCTAGTTTTGAACACTAGATCACCCATCACAATTCCCGTGGGTAGGTGCACCCTTGGTCGTATCATGGATGTGTTTTGCGAGCCTATTGACGAGAAGGGCGAATTAAAAACTAATCACTTCCTGCCAATCCATCGTGAGGCTCCTTTTGTGGAGAAGTCAACAGAGCAAATTCTTGTGACTGGAATTAAGATTCTAGACCTTCTTGCACCGTATTAACGTGGAGGGAAAATTGGGCTCTTTGGTGGAGCTGGTGCTGGGAAAAAAAAACTATGCTTATTATGGAACTTATCAACAATGTTGCTAAGGCTCATGGTGGGTTTTTTGTCTTTTCTGGTGTTGGAGAGCGTACAGGAGAAGGAAAATGATTTATACAAGGAAATGATGGAAGTGGTGTTATTAAGCAGTTTGAAAGCAAGTGGGCTCTTTTATACGGGCAAATGAATGATCCACTTGGTGCCCGAGCACATGTTGGACACTTGTTCGTTGCATTGAATAGAAAATTCTCAGGGCTTCCTCGGGAAACCTTTGCCTGACATAAGTTGTTATCATGATAGTCCATGAACAAACATCTCGTTCAGGCATTTCGTCAAACACTTTGCGGGCATCTACCAGGGTACCACATTTGGCATACATATTAACAAGGATGTTTTGTAAAAAAGTGTGGGATTTTGACATGAATACCCTCTCATTTATGTGAGCATGGATTAGTTTGTTGTTTGCCAAGGAGTTTTTGGCAATGCATGCCCGCAATAGAGAAACGTAATCTAGATGTGAAGGTGGACATTGAGTTTTGCGTATATTTTCATGCAATGGCTCCTTGAGGAATGTGGTTCTCAAATTGACATCCGAGCATGCATTAACTGTACTTATCATGGTGACATTTCCACGACAGGAGCAATGTCTGATAAGGAAAGGAATCCATCTCATCGATTCCACCTCGCAATTACATTTGAAGAGCGGAATGAATACTTCGTAGATAAAGGAACAATTGATAGATTGCAGATCGAACCCAGAAGAGATTTGCAGTCCGCAATACCAGTACGAACAACAACAGTATTGAAGGGAGTGATCAATTGAAATATACTTCCATTATCAGTTGTAGTACTCGAATTCCTCCTCCAACAATCAAATACATCTCCAATCAAAGGATGGGGACTACCATTAGAAGACCAATTTTTAGAGAAATTATCAAACATTCAAAAGAATTTGATACCTCTTCCTAATAGAAGACCATTCACATTACAAAGAATGAAGAAATTAATAAGGCACGGGAGTCAATAGCATTTTAATTATCTACTGAATGTAGGAGTTACGAATATGCATTCGTATTATGTCTTCATTGCCATAGGGAGAGGAATTCGTACAACTCTTTATTCTAGAAGAGTCAATGGAGGAAATTATGCATGTTACCGTAAGTTGGGACGCTAGTGTATCATAATCTCAACACAGCGGACATTGCCTTGGAAGATTGAAGAAGTAGACGGAGGATTTGAGAGTTGATTGTAGTTGATATAACACTCTCATTAGAATCTGTAGACCGTAAGGTCCATTGTTATTCGAAGGTTATTTTTGGTGCTCAGTAGTGCGTCCATCTAACAACTGAAGGTTATTGTTTGAAGGGTGTGCATCTATATTAGTGGGAGCAGTTGAAGAATATCATTTAACTACATGAGATTAGTATTTTTGAGTTCAATTTCTAAGTATTGTATTTCTAATCTCTTATTTGTATTTCTATGTACATACTATAAGAGCTATTTTCCTTGATCTTTTCTTTTCCTCTGAGGATGTGCTTGCAGGAAAAGAAATTGAGTTGAGAGTTGATATCAGATTCAGAGGGAGTTTGACAATGTCAAGATGGAGCACGAACTTGAGCTTCAGAGGGAGCAACTAGAGGATCTGCATCTGTGACATCCAAGGATCTTGATTTAAAGTGAGTCAGTACAACATCTAGAGGATATGCCTTATTTGATTTCCAAAGATCTTGGTCATATTGATACAGAGGGAGTAAACCACATCGAGATGGTTTCCCTAGTGACCAGGAAACTATAACTGTGATTAAAATGATGAAATTTCATGTATGTGAACTAGTAGGCTGTTATGCAGATATCTAGATCATGATATTCCTAGATAGATGGTTGGGAATTCAAGAAAATAGCGTAATGCAGACTAAAGAACAAAGACACGACTTGCTCGCAGAAGTTTGATACTAGATTCAGAGGGAGTATAATAGTTCATCTAAAACAACCTTAGACGAGGAGGTGAGGAGGTTGTTACAAGACCTTAAAGGAAGCATCCAGAAGTCTCTGATCATGAGATTGAGTCTCATGTGTGCTGGCTAAAATGCTTTTATGCTATCCCCTATATAACTTGGGGTTCACTTAGAGTGATGCAAACTATATACGAGATATAGTGCATAAGTATGCTATTCAAGGTATATTATCCCTACAGGACATATGGTTGATATTCTCACCAAGTTTCTTGCTAGAGGTAAGGTTGTGCACCTTCGAGATAAACTTGTCATGTTGGAGAATGAAGCCTTAGATGAAAAGGAGTTTCATCTATTATCTTGTATGTTATTGCATTCTTCTCCTTGAGAGAGAAGTCTAAGGTGAAAGCCCTTGTTTCCACCCTTTGGGATGAGCCATGATGGATCCACCCTCTGACATGAGTCAAGGTGGATTTCACGTGTGTGACTCCAGGACTTATGGGCCCTCTTGTGAACATTGGAGAAAGGTGACGACTTTTCGACAATGAACACTTGTATTTGACATTACAAGGTGACGATCTTGTAATGGAGATTCATTATGGTAGACATTTATATGTCTGTGCACATACCATAATAGGGTTATATGTAAATGAAATGTAATGTTCTTATTTACTATATCCTTGTATCACGATACGAGGTGATATGAAAATTAGGTATCATGATCTAAGGTGATTCCTCATATCAAGGTGATATGAAAATTAGGTATCACGATCTAAGGTGATTCCTCATATTAAGGTGGTATGAAAATTAGGTATCACGATGTAAGGCGATTCCTCATATCAAGGTGGTATGAAAATTAGGTATCACATGTCAGGTGATTCCTTATATCACATGTTAGGTGATATGTAAAATTGGGTGTCACATGTCAGGTGATTCCTCATATCACATGTTAGGTGATATTGAAAACTGGGTATCACATGTTAGGTGATTCCTCATATCACACGTTAGGTGATATGTAAAACTTGGTATCACATGTTAGGTGATACTTCATATCACGAATTATGTAATATATGATTTCTTAGTATCCATATGAATCATATTAGGATCCTTTCTGAACTTAGTATTACATATTGATTGGACCGTATGAAACATCTCACATAGTGACATGTCTCTACGTAAACTTAGTATCCATATGACAGACATCATGAGACATATTGTCATTAGACATACCATGGATATTTATGAGCTATGGTGAACATCATGTGACTTGATATTCTTGCATATACCATATCTCTTGATATCATAGTGGGGTGATATCTCCTCTCTTTCAAAATTAATGATTTATTACCTTGATGGATTTTATCTTCTCTAGCTAAGAGGGAGTGCTGATGTTTTGTATGGCTATAGTTAGGGTCATATGTGTTGACAAGGGAGACCACAACATATTCTGTTTGATCATCCTCCCTAGCTAAGAGGGAGTGTTAATGTTTGTAGCTTCAGTCGTATAATCACTTAGAATACATATAATACTTAGATATTGATTATATATATATATATATATATATATATATATATATATATATATATATATATATATATATATATATAAAATTCAAATTTATATTATTCTAATATATGATTGATTAATGAAACATTATAAAATGAATAGACATGTCCCATGAAGGGACATGTCTCTCATAGCCTCATTCCCAATATAAATAAGAGAGATTGTTGCATTTGGAAAATACATACCGTATACAATATAGGCAGTGCTATTACATTTGTAGTGATCCTAAAATATCAACATATACAAATCACAGGATTCAGGAGCTCTCGTTCAGAGACTTGTTTATGATGATTAACTGTATCTCCATTCTTGACATCTATTGTAAATCTTATATAATATATTATTCCATATAACACTGGGAGGTACTTGAAATGTAAAAATTAAAAAATGGCTAAATATGGTGATCAAACACACCTAGAGTAGAAATGTGAATCGAAAAAGATGAAAGTATAAATATTCATTATCAAGGGTGCACTTAGGGTAGTGGCACACACTTGAAAGAAGATAATCAATTTCAAACTACAACACACATGTAAAGGTGTACCTCCTTGTAAGGGCGCGCTTGAATGAAGAAAAAAGTTCATTTCAGGTTTAAAATTAAAGACATTGTATAGTGTGCAACAGATGGAAGAAAATACATTTCAACAAGGAGAATGTTTCAGGTTTTTAGTTGCACATATGAAAAGTTCAAATTTCAATCCAAAATCCAAGGCATGTCCAAAAGGGCACATTTGGACAAGGCCAAATGAAATGTGGTAAAGAAAGAATGACACATACAATTTGTGGACTCAAATTGTGCATTTGAGGAGGGAGTGTGCACCCATAAAGGGAAAATTGGAAAGAGTGTTATTAGGCAAACATGAAGGGTCATGGTGTGCACCTTTTTCACAAGCTTGATTTCAAATGGGAATGACAACGTTTAGATAGTCTAGGAGATTTCAAAGTAAAGAAAGAATGGCACATTCAATTTGGAGACTCAAATTGGGCATTTGAGGAGGGAGTGTGCACCCATGAAGGGAAAATTGGAAAGAATGTTATTAGGCAAACATAGGGGTCATGGTGTGCACCTTTTTTGTAAGCTTGATTTCAAATGGGAATGACAATGTTTAGACACAATTTAGGAGATCTCAAAGTAAAATCAAAGTATAAGTGTCCTTTGTAGTGAACACCTAAGCCAAAAAAGAACCTCATTCTAGAATTAAAGAACATGCTCAAGGGCACAACTAGCATTCTACTACCTGCTTGCCAAAGGGAGGACTTCCAATTAAAAAATTTAAGTTATGTTTATATAGCTGTATCTTTGATCTAGAAGTACATGCCCCATACAAGAGAGTTGTCTTATAAATAATAGGAAACTCAAACTAGTTAATAGGCGTGCGTTGGATGGAGGAAAATACACTTGGTAAAGCCTAATTTCAGTAGTAGTTATAAGATGCATATTTTCTCTAGGAGTGTGCATTTTGTAAAGGGGATACAATTTATTTAAAGTTTAAAGTTTGAAATCTAGTTTAGAAGCACATGGCTGCAATCTAAGGATGTGCTTCAACCAAAAAAAAAGAGATTGAACTCGAAGTTGTAATGTGCATGTCAAACAATGAAGATATATAAAGGACATGTTTCAAAGGGAGAGTCTTATGTATAAGTGCACCCTAAGGGAGAGGCATGCTATTTTAAAATAAAACCTAAAGATAGGGTACTTTTGGATAGTCCTAGGTTTATAATATCTATAATATTTTTAGGTGTGTATCTACTTTGTAAAGATGTGTTCTATCAAAGCAAAGTTAAACCCATTCGCAAGTGTGCACCTAAAAGGTAGGAGTGCACCTCATAAAAGAAAATTCAAATCTTAATAATTAAGTGCAAATGCTTGTATCGGGTGTAAGTGTGCAGCTCACTAAAGAGATATTTCAAATTTGAAAAAGTAGGTTAATAATTACATTTCCAATGAAGTGCACACCTATGTAAAGAAAATCAAAGTGCGAGTTCAAAGTTATGTTTAAATAAAAATTCTATAAAAGGGATTCTAAATGTTAAAATGAAGTTTTTTAGATTTTTTAAAGACATCTTTAGAGTGTTAAGCATGATTTGATAAAAAGATGCAAAACCATGAAAGTTATTTGGAGCCATCTATTTAGAAGTCCATTTTAGCTTGTGCTTTGCACTATTTTTAGTGGTGAACTATTTTATAGAAAATAAAATATTCTAGAATTTGTTTTTATAAAGAAACTAGTTGATTTTGAAGGGACCCAAAATCTTATTTACAAGACGCTGCTATTAGGATAAAGAACCATAAAGCCAACGACACTATAACAACATAAAGACAACAAAAAATAAGCTATAGAACAGAGACAAAATACAAAATTTTAGAATTTGTTGTTTTTAACTAGAGTTAGTTATATATATAGTTTCTGCTATTTTTATTTCTTTTACCCTTCATTATTTATAGCATAAGGTCAGCTATTTTTGAATGATCTATTTATAGATCTCCATCATATGAAATATATGAACATTAAATCGTAGTTTGCAATAAATTCACTTTACAATTTAATTGGAGGTTGCATGATTTCAATTTTAGTATTAGAAGTCATGACTTTGTAATTGAAAATGTATTTCATGTAGTCAATTATTCTATGATTAGGAGTAGCAATTAATTAATTAATTTATTTTCATATCATAATTTTTTAAACATTATAACTAAGTGTTATTTTGCACTTAGATTTGTATTGGTAACTCTCATGCTTGTGTATTGCTATTTAGTGTTATTTGTTAATTCAAAATTTATATTCATTCAATAGAAAAATAAATATTCATTCAATAAAACTTATTTTTTCTATTTTTTATTAAATATATTTGAAATGTTTGTCATGTGCACTAAGGGAGGTCAATTATTTTTGGCAAGTTGTAAGATTTTCATTACATATTCAGTTGAAGTTAATGATTGTGGTTTTGTATCATTCTCATCAATTAATTTACCAAAGCATTTGTGTCTTTGTATTTAAGCTTTTCAAGCTTTATACATACTTTTATTCAATTTTTGTTTTTAGTGGAACAATATAAACAAGTACTTTCAAAGTTTTTTTAAATCAAGAAACATAAATTGTTTCCCTGGCATTGAAGAGTGTGTCAACATTTTTCCCTAGATAAATTTAAAAGAAACACATTTACTTTTCTTCACTATGAATGTGAACATACCCTAAAACTATTGTAAAAATTATGAATAATACTTGTATATATTTACAAGGAGCTTCTCTTTTAAATTTGAAGAATAATTCCTTTGCACATATATTTTGTTATGTGTTGTATTGAAATATGTGAAGTAAAACATGAATAGTTTTAGGCATCTTTATAAAAGAAATGATATAAGACTACCATCTTATATGTTTAGACTTTTAAATTTGACATAGAGGTTCTAGAGTTTATAGAAATATTTTTTGTTTCAAAGAAGAATCATTGTGAGCAATAGTAATCAAGAGGGTGATCACACCAACAACAATCATATACACTTCTATTGTTGTACGGTGAAATTTGATTGGTGATTTGATATTACTAGGAAATCATGAGCTTCCTTTCAGATCAAGAAAGATTTTTTTAAGTTCAGTGATGACAAACAATATTTAGATGAACTTACATTTCGACCTTCATCATTGCATGTGGAATTTTGAATGTAACTTATAATAATGTGGTTTGCTTACTTGTGGAAACATTACAAAGAAAACAATATTGGATTTCATTGTCTTGCTATTAGCCATATTATGAGTTTGGAGTTAATGGATAAGAAGTTTCTTGTTTGTTTCAAAGTAGAAAAATACAATTGTACACACTAAATAGTGCACTTCTCTAAGTCATTACTTCCAAGGGAATCCATGAATGAGAAACCTTGAGAAATTGACCTAGAGCTCCCTGGGCATGGAGTCACAAGGATATTGATGGTGCTCTTAGCTAGAGCTATTGAAGAATGCAACTTTGCTAGTAAACCACACAATGGGAGATTCAAAGAGACAAGGGTAAGAATTCCAATATCTTCAAGAACCAAGATGAGAATGCAATGCAAACTATTCTAAGAATGAAGATGCAAGCTAAGCTATGAAAGGAAAGTATTACAAATCCTTGCTAATTAATCTATGTGAACTAATCTAAAGCATAAAGGAAACTAAGCTAAGAAAGCATAAATATGAAGCTATGATGCAAGAATGAAACTAGAATGCAAAGATGATCTCCAAAATCTCCAAAGCCTCCAAGAAATTCTGCAGCATAAGATTAGTATTCAAAGTTGGGATCCTAGAATGAGAAAATAGCTCTCCTTTTAAAAGAATTAAAAAGGAACGGACCATGGAGATTAAGAGGCAAAAGATTTAATCAAGGGTGGAGCTTGAAAGAGGAGCAATCCATGTGCACAAATATCCTCCAATGAGAAAATAAGAGTTGACTTTTGTGTCCATATGAGACAAAAATATCTTTTATTTTTTTAATAAAATAAGAATAATGCTTTATTTGTGCAACTTAGGATAAGAGGAAAAGTGGGGGCTTTTTATTTAATAAAAGGGGAGGGAATTCCTTTTAAATAAATAAAGACTTAGGATAAAATGGTTAGCCCATGGAATAATCAAATAAATGATAAAATAGGATTTGATCAAGGAAATTGATATAATTTGAAAATATTGATTCAGTGATTTGATAAATTGCTGAATGGGGGCCCAAAGTCTAGGCGACTATTTTAGGGTGCATACAACAGTATTAAATATTTGTACAAATTTTAAATTTTAATAAAGAAGATAAAGAACCTATGAGGAAGTTATTTGCAAGTTTTAATCATTTGGTTACTAGGATTATTGACAGTATGAATTTTTTTTTGAGATTTTCCTAAGTCTCTTTATAAATGCTCTATCTCCAAAAGTTGCCTTTTTTTCTCAAGATAAGCAACACTATCAAATTGAAGGATGTTGAAGAATGTGCCATTGAATTGGAGGATAATATGACCACTTCAAGAAAGACATAGAAAGATTCAATTAGGACATTGGTTTCTTTAATTGTCTCATCATTTCAACATGTCTATCCCCTGCAAGAAAAAATGATTTCTTCATCAAATTTTATATTAGCAATATATTTCATGTACCCATTTCTCCAACAAGACATGCAGTAGAAACTAGTTTATTTTACATGTTGTATATTTCATAAAATTGATCAACATGATAGTAGAGGTCACAAAATGAAAATGTTCAAACAAATATGAGATTTTCAAATAAATTTCAAGTCTTTAGATGTTTGAACATCTTTTAGATGAGTCTAACGGTTTCTATTTTATTGGGTATATCCATTATGAACCTTAAAGTTAAGAAATTGTTTTCATAAACATATATTAAACATTGTCTTGTTCACGTAAGTAGGAATTATAACTATAACAAATCATCCAATAGATGGAAAATTTTTGTACTTTTCTCAAATTCTTTTAACATGAAAGAGAGTTGTCAGTGGAAGAATTGTCTAATATTTCATAGGTATGCTATATGTTCTTTGAGGGGGGAGATCAAATCAACATCTAGGGAGTAAAGTTGTGTTCCAATTCTAAATATCGAGAAGAAGCATTAAGTTGTGCTAGAGAAGAAGATGAATCATATTGCTTGCTTTCTTCATTTGAATTTTTTTTTTGGAGCTTGTAGCACATGTAATCAAAGTAGAGCGAGATATTTTTCTCTTTCAATATTTTTTAGCTTAAATTTAGCAGTCTTCATAAGCACCTTTTGATGAAAATTTTATATGATACCACTTGAATATGAACAACTTGTTTTTTTGTAAGTACTAACTTTATGGGGGCAGCTCCCTATATTAAAACCAAAAGCATTACATATCATTTACATCAAGGATAATGGTAACAAAAAATAATAATTTTTAATCCCATATCCAAAATCCTTCTAACAAACAAGTTAGAAAAATACATTAGGATTTCTCTCCAATATGTTGATTAAACTTGAAAATCCTCCTCCACTCTAATGCTAGAAAGAACTCACATTGGATGGCGCTATTTATAGAGGCATCAAAAGGACAATGACAAGACCATTTGTTTTGAATTTGATAATTAAATTAAAAAAGAGAGTCCCATTTATTCTGATTTTAAATTCAATTATCAAATTCAAACAAAATATCTTGTCACAAGCCTTTTGATACCTATATAAACAATGCAATATTAGATAGTCACATCCTTTCTGCAGCTAAATAATTCTACAAATGTTTTTTATTATAATCAGTAGCCTAACAAGGGGGCTGACCCTTACACAACAACAATCTGAAGGTGTCAAAGAGAACAACAACACTAAAACAATGGTGTTATCTTTTACATGCCATAAATGACTTATTAATAACACATAGACATAACATGTGATGTCAAAAAGATAATACAAAATAAATAGTACATTAGCACAAAGGCTAGTAGCTCTCCTCAAGAATGGGATGGCCACTCAGTTACTTCTTGTGGAGAAGAGCGAGTTTGAAGAAATATTTTTCCTGTGCTATCAAACAATTGTCTAGGTGATGTTTTTCATAGGATCCCATCCAAAAGGGGCACAATTGATGAAACCCCAATTGGATATCTATCAGTGTAATGCCCCGCTAAGGAACCCAGAAGAAATTAACCTAAAACATGATACTAAGTTTACAATTTTTTTTTATAGAGTTTACAAATAATAATGAATAACAAAGCGAAAACAATAACATAAAGTCAATACATACTCATATACACAATCTCATTTACAAATTACAAATCTCAAGGGTTCCTTGACATAGAAACACGTAAATGTAATTTAATCTATTAAGTACAATAGTCATATAAATCTTCTACATAATGAAACTAAAGTACATCTCATACAAGACTAAATAAACACATCTGAACCATAAGGTATACATGATAACCCAAATCCACTACAAAAGTTGTAAGGTATGTAAATAGAATCTAAGTAAAAAGTACAAATAAAAAAAAGAATAGGAACAAATCTCCAAGGATGACATAATAAGAATAAACTGCAACAAGGATCATCCAACACTGGTACATGAACGTCAGAGTCTCAAATGGTAAGAGAATTACTACCTCTTGACCTCATGGAAACCTGTGGTTCCACTCCCACCGTGCTGAGGAGATAACATCAGACTCCACTTGGATAACAATACCAAAATCAATCATCATGTAACACTAAGCAAGGGATCCTATAAGTTTCCTATCTCAAAGGTTCAACTCAAAACTCAAAGGTATACATACTGATCCAGAGGCAACCAACACACGTAAGAAACCTAAGATGAAATTAGGGAAGTGTCATCCCATATGTCAACCCCTTGGAATGATTTCATCGGACTCTGACTTCCAAGTGTGAACATATGTAGAACCTAAAATCCTCTCATGTAGACAAGGATAACCGATCATGCCAAAACTCACCATCACTACTAGACGGGCACACATTTTCTCCCACTCCCATCCTTAGCCTATACTAGCACTCAAAGCATGGGCAAGGAATCCATTATCTTATAAATTCATTTTAAAACCCCATTTAATGTATTATATTATTACTTATTAAGTAACTCACTATTGATACCTAGGTAGCCACTTCTGGGCTCCGATGCCTCAAAAATAAGCCACTTCCTCTTTAACACCTAGATAACCTACCCTAAGCTCATAAATCTAGAAACATCTCATAGATCATCATAAATCATAAAGTAAAGATTTGGTTCCAAAATGTCACAGGAACACACATATCCAACTTCCATCACATATACATCAAAACAAAATCAAGAGTTTTCATAGGGTTGGGTTATAAAAAAATCGGATGTCATACAAGTATGCAAGACAAATAAACATAATACAATTCCCTAACCATGACTCGGGTTAACAATCCTAAAAATGATAATGTAAAAGATTCCCTCTTAACCCACAAACACATAAGGAAAAACATTCATAAGAATTTAATAATAATAAACTAATTTGTAAAGCACCATTACCAAAATTAATTTATTAAAATAATCACTAACATAACTGTAATTATATTCTTAAATTAAATCCTTCTTTATGCATGAAAATCAATTTATATAAAGAATTAAATAAATTGATTTTAACTAATAATTACTTAGTCCATATAATTACAATAATATTAATAAAGATTATTAAACAATATTACACTAAAAATATAATTAATAATATTAATTAATAAATATTATTATTAATTTAATCAACATTAATATTCATTATTAATAATTATTAACAAATTAATAAAGTAAAAATTATTATTATGTATTTTTTTTTAATAAACTTTACAAAATAAATCTATAATAATAATAAACAAAACCATAAGACAAGGAGGGGGGTAGGGGTAGGGGAGGGGGGCAGGGGGCACGTGGGTCTACCCCACCATGCTGCTTGCGACGACAATACCTAGCATCGGTAGGTGCCCTACTGTGGTGGGCACCTTGTCGCTGACAGGTACTCCGCTACCGAGAGTAGTGCCTGTCGTGGCAGGTACTTTGCCGGGGGTGGGGAGGTGATGTCCCCACTCACTAATTTTTTAAAAAAAGAAAATCAAAGATTTTCTCTGATCCAAAACAAAAAACCCCTATATTTTTTTAATTTTTTTTTTCTAAAAGAATTCTAGATCTACAAGGTGAATTAGCCATATGTGAAATTTACAAAGATATATTAATTTGATTCAAATCTTAGGGTTTTCAACAATGAATTTTGACAAACCGTAGTTGATTGAAAACAAGATCTTTCTACAATGTCTTTTAATCATAAATGATCAGTTATTCACAATACTAGATTTGTTCAAACAAAAGCATTCAAAATATAAATTGATACAATAGAAGAATTCCAAAATAACTAACCAAAAAATAAATCTTACAGGCACAAAGTAAACAAACTTTCTTAAACAAAAGAATTGAATCTATGAGGGTTTCAAACCCTACCTTGAACCACCAATTGATAGAAACCACAAAGAACAATAAAAAACCCTCAAAAAATTCCAAAGCTTTCACAATATCCTCTAATTTAATCCTTAGAGCCAAAACCTGCAAATGTGTGTCTCTAGAATAATGGCCAAATCTCCCTAATAAAGAAAAAAAGTCTAGAACTCGAACTCAACCATGCAAACCTGGAAATCAACTCAACTCTACAAACTTTGTTAATATCAATCTCTCTTTTACATGATTTTTGATTTTCTAATTAATAATTCAATGCACTTTTAATATTTCTTGTTTATATCAATTCACTTAACTAATAAAAATTACTTTGTTCTTTTAATTTATTTTAATTGATTGTGCAACTAATTGCATATCAACTATAACTAAAAGAATATTATTTTAATCATGTTATTATTTATCCAATTGATAATTTATTATTAATTTATTTATTTATCGTTAATTAAAATTTTGAATTTAATAATTAATCAAATCCTTAAATTTCACAATTTAACTTTTAATTAATAAATGTATTTAATAAATTTCTATTAATTAAATACTCTCACTTTTATTTTCTATATTTAATAAGATTTATTTTTTAAACCACATAATTAATCTCAGTAAAACATTTAACCATTTCACAACAATCACACCAACTCACCAAAGATAAAAAAACTCAATTGAACCTAATAAACCGATAACCATGCTCAAGGGAAAGGCTTATGAATTCACATCACCTCGATAAATTTAGAAAGGTAATAATCGGAAAAGTGTCCACTATGTTAGGACAATAAAATTGTTTAGGTTGGAATTCAGACCTGAACGTTATCTCCCCTCTCTTACCATTGAGAGATTGCGATAGGACACGCTCATCCTGACAATTTAGGGAAGTCGATGTTTGACACCGACAAACCTACATAAAAGATAAATATGTACATCCATATATATATATATATATGATAAGCAATGCCAGGGATCAAGACATCGTGTGGATCCCACAAGAAGGTAACTATGACTTCCTCCCTCAACCACATCAAACACGCCAAACAAAAAGGTAAAACATACACGATAGCCATACACATGCAAGTATAGGGTAAGTAAAATCATGAATATAAACAATATTTTAAACATATAATTAATCATTATCAAAGGAACTAACATTATCTAACTACAAACATATGATATCTCATGACTATCCAACATCAAATCACCATGTAATGTCATACATCCATAACCTCATAATAAAATTGAAATAATCAACACACACATGAAAGTGGCCTAAAAGAGTTTGGTAATATAAAACTAAAAAAGAAAACTACGAGTAGGCACTACATCCACCTCCACTAAAATTAGGCTTACTCCTAGAAGCCTACAAACAAATAGGGATATAAATTCTCTATTCTTGTTGTGTCCTCCCAAGTCACTAATGACTCATCAGTAGGGTCCCATTAGACCATTACCTGCTCGATGGTGTGATCCTTGAGGGTCAACTCTCGCTTCTGAAGTATGCGAACAGGATCAAAATCCAGTTGTCCGTCCTCTTCCTGTAAAGTATTCCAGTCAAGAACATGTGTAACATATGGAATATACAACCTAAGTACTGAAACCTAGAAACCATCATGAACGCAAGATAAGATGGGTGGCAAAACAAGATAGTAAGAAATTGGTTCTATCCTCTCAAGAATATCAAATGGGCCAATAAAAAGAGGTGCCAAATTTGAACCCTTTCCTTAATGGATTAGACTCTTTCGTGGATGCACTCTCAAAAACACCTTAACACCAACTACAAACTATCTATCCACCCTATGAGCATCTTCATACTTCTTCTACCTATCCTGAGCTATGGTCAAATGCTCATGTATGTGCTCCACCTGCTGCTCCATATATCAAAGCATCTCAAGACCTAATAGAATACGGTCCTCTAGCCTATCCCAACTCAAAGATTTATGAAAATGAGGTACGTCCATACAAAGCCTACAAAGGCGACATACCAATCGAACTATAATAACCATTGTTGTAGGAAAACTTGACCAAATACAAATAGTCCTCCCAATGAGTTTGTCTATCTATGACATACATCCTCAACATATCCTCTAACACCTGAATAACCCACTCTGTTTGTCCATTGGTCTCAAGGTGATATGCCGAACTAAAATTCAACTGTTCTCCAAGCTCATGCTGCAAAGAAGTTGAAAACACAAAAGTGAATACTGGATCCCTATCTGATATAATCCTACGGAGAATACCATGTAGTCTCACAATATCCTGCATAAAGAACCTAGCTATTGAAGCTGCTGTATAGGTGTTGGAAATATTCAAGACTATCTAGGTTACTGAGAGGGGAGGGGTGAATCAGTAACTTTAAAACTTTTAACAGATTCAGATCTTAATAATATTGGATTGATAATCTGACTGCATGCATGAGTAACAGAAATAATAAAACATTCATAACACTTAGAACACAGAGATTTGGTGACCCAGAAACCTTCCAAGTAGAAAGTAAAGCTGGGGTGGGGATGATACCCACAAAACTTCAATACTGCAGTATAAAGTTTGCCAGTTAAGGCTTACAATGATCACTTCTGATGATCTGCCCTGTTAGGAGCAATAAGGACTGCTAGGTCCACCTTGTTAGAGGTTTTACAAACATACAATGAAGTATGCACTCGGTTAAGAGATTTTTACAAAGATTGTTAAGTCTACCCGGTTAAAGGATTTCAAGCTAATTCACCTGTTAGGATGAAACAGTAGATCTCTTACTTGCAACTATACTTGCTGATTGAGATTCTCTGATGTATTGATCACCTTCTGTGATAGATAGATCTTTGCTGCTTCTTATACTGATGCAGCCCTTTGTAATTCACTTATCTCTGCCTTTCTCTCTTTTTCATACATCTCTATTTCATTATACTTGGATATGACATAAAACATTGTTTATATATCAATCTAAGTCAATTCCAAAATAATTACAAAGTCAGCTCTTAAACAAGTAAACACAAATATTACTGAGTCGGCCCAAATATAGTTACACGGTTACTGCAAACTAACTCGGTGACTTTCTGATACTCGGTGTCCACTGCGTTACTCGGCATCGTCATGCACTCGGTAGAAGTGGAAACTCGGTCCATACTAACCACTCGGTCGTAGTTTCAAACTCGGTAAATACTGGAGACTCGGTAGATAAAGTGTTACCTGGTAGAAACTAAATTTCCTGTTTAACCGTGCAGCACTCGGTAAACACTGTGAAACTTTGCGAGCTCGGTATGCTCTGTTCTACTCGGTAAGCTCTACTCGGCTCAGTAAGCTCTGCTCTACTCGGTATGTACTGTTCTGCTTGGTAAGCTTTGTTCTACTCGATATGTACTATTCTACTCGGTATGCACTGTTCAGAATAAGTGTTGTCACTAATGACAATCATGCTTAATGCCAACAATCTCCCCCTTTGGCATTAGTGACAAAAACACTTATAGCCAAAACTTATATACAAGAATCATACTGAATCTTTTTTTTGATTTTTCAAAATTTATCTTTGTCAAATTGTTGTTTATATATTTCATTACTCCCTTATATAGAGTACTTTCTCCCCCTTTCGTATTACACACCTTAATCTTATACACTTTCTCCTATACATTTTCTCCCCCTTTTTGACAATAATGCCAAAGGTGTATATACAAGTATTTTACAGGGAGAATCCAAAATGTGAAAGAAAATTAGAATGTACCTTTATGATTAGTGCCAGAGTTCTGTCCCAATTCTCTTGCAGAATCTTGCATGTTTGGAGTGCAATTTGGACTACTGTAGAGAGTTCAATCATGTGATCTGCAATGGAAAATTGATTGTCATGGAGTAATGCTTTTGAGTGAACAATGTGCTTTTGCATTATGTCCATGATGGGAAGGATCATGTTCTGAATATCTAGCAGTGTTGACCGGATCTTTGTATCTTCTTTTAATAATTCCAACTGCCTATTTGATAGGAATGTGATTTTCATATGATGTGTACAGCTTGAACTAGGTTCAAGTTGCAACCTCTGTACACTGTCCTTTAGATCCTCATCAATCTTATTCAATTTTTCTTTGACTTCCTTAGTGAACTCGGCAACATTACATAGCTTAGCAACAAGTGAGGTAACATTGGAATAGGAGGACTCAATATCTGTCAAAACTGAAGATAATTCTGCCTGATTAATAGCTATATGCTGAGCAACATGCTCAAGCACTTTATTGTCAAATTTCTTCTTGGCTTTCTCAATAATCTTCTCTGACGCAGAGGAATCCTCATGGAACTTGTTTACTGCCTCAGCTAACTGTAACAAAATATGTTGAGAGGAATCAACTTTAATACCTAATGCTTCTGACAAAATATTCTTTGCATCTTCAATAATTTTATATTCCTTTTCCCTTTCTTCTTTTAGTTTCTTCTGCTTTGCTTTCTTTTGGAGGAGTTCACCAATGTTTTGCATTTGATCTGCTGAAAGATTTGCAAAGTCTAATTTTGGAATCTCTATCTCCTCATCTAAGTCTATATCCTCTTCTACATTCTTACTCAAAAATCTTGTACTCGGTTGAGCCTTAGGATCAACTGTTATTGCACTTAATGCCTTTGTAGAAGTTATTGTAGACATTGCAGGACTAGCTGTGAAAAATGATAAACTACCAACTGGAATACTTGAAGGGCTCAAACTGAAGTATTCACAATTGTAGAATCAAAAACTAAAATACTTACTGAAGTATCTAGAACTGAGGTACTTACTGCTGGAAAACTTGATATGGAAGTAGGTACTGAAGTAGATATAGGAGACTGCAACTCGGTAAAAGAGGTGGTAGTCATTTCTGTCGATGATTCATTGAGTTGTGCTAGTGATGATTTGACATTTGATGTATCTGTGGAAGTTGTCATAATCATACTTGAAGTTATCTCCGTGCTAGGTGTAACAACTTTTGCTGGAGAGTGAGGAAGTGAGGCAATGACTTCTGCAGCTATCCAAACAATATTATCTTCCTCATCACTTTGCTTGTCTACCTCGGTATCTTCTTCATGTTCATCATTGTCATCATCAATATCCTTGATTATCACTGTTTCAAAACTTAGTTTGTGAAGATTATAGATGTTTTTCCATGTGGCAGTGGCACTCTTCACAACTGACTCAATATCTTTGATCAAAATCAAACAACTGTTGAATTTGAGTGTCATCTTAATTTCATTATCTATCAATGCCTTATTAATTTGAGCATTTTTCAAACTTGGCATTAATTGCCTCAAGGTTTGAGCATAGATGTCCTTGACAGTTTGTCTTGCATTGGACCATCTCAACTTAATTTTGTTCAGCAGAGTTCCTGGGATTTGAGAAGCTATCTCTTTAGGTGAGTATTTCCATCTTCCTATTTTCTTGATAATAGCATCTTCAATTTCCTGCTGCTCTTCCTCAGATTTGATTTCATATTTTAGAGATTTGAAGTTTGCAATTCCAGATCCTTCTTTCATATCCTTGATCTTTTCTTTTAACGAAGGAGGAGGCCTTTTGAATACTATTTCTTCACTGTCTTTGCCTGCCTTGCCTCTTGCACTCCTTCTTGTAAATACTGCAGAGGGTTGCTTGGGTGCCTTGGTGATAATTACTTTTCCTTTCTTCTTTGTTGGTACTTGTTCTTCTTCCTCCTCATCCTTTTTCTCTTCTTCTTCTTCAAAGTCCTCTCCTTTTTCCTCGGTTGACATTAGAGGTGTGCTAGCTTGTATTTTGGCCATCCTCTTTCTTCCTTTGTTAACCGCCTGTGGAAGCTTTATACTAAGCTCAATTCTCTCCTTAGCTTCTTCATATGTCCCAAAATATGGTGCCTTTGGATTAATAGGTTGATTAATTAGGGCTTCAATAATATTCCTAGTTTTATCAATATTTACCTCATAGGGAAGAGGTTTCACATGTACAATCCTTGGTTTTGCTGCTTGTATATACAGATTATCATAGTCTACCATGAAACAAATATCATCTTTGTAATCTTCCGCCAATTTCTGTGGAATCCGGAATCTATTGTTCATTTTCTCTTTAAATGATTCAAAATAGTTATCCATTATGCTTTCAAAATTGTCACCCATTTCTGAAATGTATTCATTCATCTGATAAAGAACCGACACATCTTTTCTCCATACTACCGTGCCTTTTGATGGGAAAAACTTTTGAGCATAGAAAAATAAACAAACCAACAGTGAGCCAAACTTACATGGATTGTTCTTTGAGGTTTGGATGCTCTCCATGTTCTTGTTGAACTGTTTCAACAAAAGATCTGCTAGGTCAAATGACAGATTGTTCTTTACAATTTTATATGCTAGGTCAACTACTTCACAGGGAACACTGTTCTGCCGACTTGAACTATATATCTTGTGAGCTACGATATGTATACCAAACTTCAATTCTGCATCAGTAATTCTACTTATCTTCATACCTCTACCATCCCACTCGGCTAGGGTTTTCTCTTCCAGTTCTGTCCAACCTAGGGTTTTTGTAGATTTTGCCTTGTCAAGCATGGGAAGACCAGTGATTCGGTGAATCATCTTCTTCATAATCTCTATTGGTTGCTCAAGCCATATTTTACCTTCATGTACTCGACTGAGGATATATCTGACCCATTTTATCTGAAAGCTCTAAGGCAAGTGTGTGATGTGAACTAAACCCTTATCTTCCAAATGTTGATGCTCCGGTTTGAGAACACCATCGACACATAGTTCCTCACGAATAGTATCTATCTCTAGGGTTCCAAGCTCTTGAATTGTACACTTAAAATGACTGTGAATATCGTTAATAAGGAGTACCTTAGGAGGAATCTGAGATTGAGCTCCACTTGGGTCTAGGGTTCCAAAAACTGCGGGCACGAGTTTGAAATCTGGTGCTTTCCATTCTCCATGAACCAACATTTCTGAATCTTTCTTCATTTTAGCACGGGATGATGCTATGGTAGCTCGGTGAACATAGTAAATTCTTCAAGGAAAGAGAATATCTTGTTGAAATATGCTTCGAAACGCTTGATTGCACTAGGAGACTTTTGTTCGCAGTGAATAGTGAACTTGATTTCACTCCTTTTGTTAAAACTTTGTCATTAATGCTCAGTACAAATTAGGGTATTGAATTAGATAGCCTGTCATCCACTATGAATTAATTGCTCGGTGAAGAATCCGCAACTCGGTGATCATACGAATTCATACTTCTCCGACCTTACTCGGTAACCAAATGAAGTTAGGTTACTCCCGACCTTGCTTAGTGGTAACTGATACCAACCTTCTTATGATCCTGTTGTATCTTGCATACTGATTTGGATCTACCTTCCTTTCAGTTCAGGAACTATTTTGGAATATGTCTATGAAGATACAGTTCCAGTGCTTTCTTGGAGACTAGTTAGAGCTCATAGAGCCACTCCCTTCATTAGTGACTTCAGGATTGGTTTACTCGGTAGGTTTAGGAATCCACTTCTGTCTCATCTGCTTCCTAACGTTATTTTCTTTTGCTTTCTTTTCATCTTCAATTTTGCCTAAATTCATGCATTTTTAGCTATGTGACCAAGCTTAGTGCAATTATAACATCTTATGGTAGAATCCCTTTTTCTCAAGTGGTGCCTTACACAATTCATGCCAATGTGTCTATATTCTCCACAGTAATGACATCTACACCAAGTGTTGTAATCCCAACCAAACATTGCTTTAAAATTTGTTCCGCTAGATTGGGTGTTTTAGTTCTGCATTCTGATGCCTTATGACCTTGTTTGCTACATTTGTGACATATGCCTTTAAATCTTGGTTTCTCCTTGCATTCATTTGCTTTATGACCAAGCTGATTGCAATTGTAGCATTTTCCATTGAATTTTGCTTTTCCATTGCTCCAACATTTGACCAATTTTTCCACAGTGATTACAGGTAGGTTTCTGATTCTTTTGAGTACCTTGTTTGGAGGATTCACCTTCCTCTTTGTATCCAAGTCCTGCTTTTCCTTTTTGCCTATGAAGGTTTCGTTCATACACCTGATTCATATCTTCTTGAGATTTCAACATTCTCTCATTGATTTGCCTTTCAACATCTAGCTCACTCATCACTCTTAAATTGATTTGCTTTTCAAATCTCAGCTCTTCTCTCATATTTTCATTTTCTGATCTTAGAGTCAAGATTTCTTCATTTGCATTGGAGATTTGATCAATAAGATTTTCTAGCTAAAGAGTTTTATTCTGGATTTCATTGTTCTTTCCATCTATTTCATCTTTCATCTTGTTTCTTTGTTCCAAAACTTCACAGAATCTTGTTGACTGAATTTCCTGCTCTCTTTTCAATTTTCTCACTTCTTCTTGCAGATATCCATTCTTTTCTAGAAGTTCTTTGATTGCATTGTTTGCTTCATCTGAGCTGCTTGAAGGGAAAAAGTCTTCAATCTTTTCTTCAACATACTGGTGGTCATTGATCTAATTTGCAAGTTCCTTCCTTCTTTTTAGGGAAAGGGAAAGATGCTCTCTTGCTTCTTTGAGTTGAGTTATGGCCATTTCTAGATCTAGCTTTTCATTCTCAATTACTTTGTTTAGTCTGAATATCTCCATTGTCCTGAATCTTTTCTCAAGCTGTCAAACTTTATTCTGAGATCCACTGTGCTCTGATACCAATTGTTGGAAATATTAAGACTATCTAGGTTACTGAGAGGGGAGGGGTGAATCAGTAACTTTAAAACTTTTAACAGATTCAGATCTTAATAATATTGGATTGATAATCTGACTACATGCATGAGTAACAGAAAGAATAAAACATTCATAACACTTAGAACACAGAGATTTGGTGACCCAGAAACCTTCCAAGTAGAAAGTAAAACTGGGGTGGGGATGATACCCACAAAACTTCAATACTGCAGTATAAAGTTTGTCAGTTAAGGCTTACAATGATCACTTCTGATGATCTGCCTTGTTAGGAGCAATAAGGACTGCTAGGTCCACCTTGTTAGAGGTTTTACAAACATACAATGAAGTATGCACTCGGTTAAGATATTTTTACAAAGACTGTTAAGTCTACCCGGTTAAAGGATTTCAAGCTGATTCACCTGTTAGGAAGAAATAATAGATCTCTTACTTGCAACTGTACTTGTTGATTGAGATTCTCTGATGTACTGATCACCTTCTATGATAGATAGATCTTTGCTGCCTCTTATACTACTGTAGCCCTTTGTAATTCGCTTATCTCTACCTTTCTCTCTTTTTCATACATCTCTATTTCATCATACTTGGATATGACATAAAACATTGTTTATATATCAATCTAAGTCAATTCCAAAACAATTACAAAGTCGGCTCTTAAACAAGTAAACACAAATATTACTGAGTCGGCCCAAATATAGTTACACGGTTACTACAAACTAACTCGGTGACTTTCTGATACTCAGCATCCACTGTGTTACTCGACATCATCATGCACTCGGTAGAAGTGGAAACTCGGTCCATACTAACCACTCGGTCATAGTTTCAAACTTGGTAAATACTGGAGACTCGGTAGATAAAGTGTTACTCGGTAGAAACTAAATTTCTTGTTTAACCATGCAGCACTTGGTAAACACTGTGAAACTTTGCGAGCTCGGTATGCACTGTTCTACTCGGTAAGCTTTGCTTGACTCAGTAAGCTTTTCTTTACTTGGCATGTACTATTCTACTCGGTAAGCTCTGTTCTACTCGGTATGTACTGTTCTGCTCGGTATGCACTATTCAGAATAAGTGTTGTCACTAATGACAATCATGCTTAATGCCAATAATAGGATGCTCTCATAGGAGAAAAGTGTGCCACTTTGGTCAATCGGTCAACACTGACCATGATGGTATCATGTCTACGAGGAGTCATAGGAAAACTCATGATGAAATCCATCAAGATGATATCCCATTTCCATGATGGAATGAGATTAGGCTATAAAAGTCCTACTAGATGTTGATGGTTTTCCTTAACCCTTTGACACTCTAGATAGTTTGCCACAAAATCAACAATATCACGCTTCATACTGGACCAATAATATATCTTTCAAAGGTCTGCATGCATTTTCTTGACACCTGGATGTGCTGATTAAGGTGCACAATGAGTCTCATATAAAATCAAGGGACAAAGATCATCTGATGGTGGTACATATATCTGGCTCATATAACAAAAAATATTATCTAACTCCGAAGCATAACCTAAAAACCTACCTTCTAAATGTCTCCATGACTCAATCTCAGCAATCACTTCCTTGTACCAAGCATTTGTAAGAAGTTCCTGGAGTATACAAATCCACAAATCTACGCCAAGAGTCAATGCTGGAATCTCATATCTACTACAACTCAAAGTGTCATCTACCACATTCTCCTTACTCTGGATGTACTTGAACTCAAATTCATACTCACAAAGAAAATCCATGCATGACCTCTTCCTAGCATTTAGATTAGGCTAGGTAAATATATATTACAAACTGTGGTGATCACTATGAAGCTCAAATCGATGTCCCAATATAAAATGTCTCCATTAGACTAGTGCATGAACTACAACTGCTAAATCAAGATCATATGTAGGATACTTTAATTCATGATCCTTGAGTTTATGAGATTCATAAGCAATCACACTTCCTTCCTATATATGGACTGCTCCAAGACCTTCCAAATATGCATAAACACACACCATGAAATCACCCAATGGGTTGGGTATTGGTAGAATAGGTGCACTAGTCAAATGGTCCTTGAGGTTATGAAAATCCTTTTCACACTTATCTATCAAAACATACTTCTTCGCTTTCCTTTGAAGAGAAGTAATATGATATGAAAGTCTATAGAAGTCCCGAACAAATCTGTGATAATATCCCACCAAGCCCATGAAGCTACAAACCTCAAACACATTGGTGGGGGTTGGGAAATCAACCATAGCCTAAATCTTTGAGAAATAGTACTGAACTTCAGACTGGAATAAGTCTCACTTTGTCACATTGGCATACAACTGATTGTCATGAAGGCACTACAAAACTAGTCATAGATGTTCCTCATCCTCTTCTATGGATTTAGAATATATTAGTATATCATCCAAGAAGATGAGAAAAAATGGTCAAGGTAAGATAAAAATACTCCATTCATCAAGAACATGAAAAAATATGGAGCATTTGTCAAACCAAAAGGGACTACTGTAAACTCATAATGTCCATAGCGAGTGCAAAATGGAGTTTTGTGAATATTATAGACAATTAAACAAGGCAACGATCAAGAATAAGTATCATTTTCCAAGGATTGATGATCTCTTTGATTAGATAAAAGGGGCCAAGGTATTCTCAAATATTCAATGCACAAGCGTAAAGATCCATCTTTCTTCTTAACGAAGAGTACAAACATTCCCCATGGAGAAACACTTGGCTGAATACTACTCTTTACCAAAAGATCCTCTAACTAGAGCTTAAGATCACTCAACTCCTATGTGGTCATCCGGTAAGGAGCTCTAGATATAGGTTGTGATCCTGGAACAAGATTGATGCAAAAATATATGTCACGCTTTGGTGGCATATCCAAAATATCACTAGGAAAGACATTAGTGAATTCTTGAAGAGTAGGATGATCAAGAGTCTTCTTCTTAGCTTCAAATTCATCCAGCTTGTTGGCTTCCAAATTGATAGAATTTAAACTACCTTGTAAATGAAGAAATTTACCTAGGGTTTAGCTAAATCCCATGATTAATACACTCAAATAGGAACAAGGACCAAATAAAAAATAAATTAAGATTTCTACACTTTGAACTCCGCAAAATTCAGGTGCGTAAACCTAGGATTAACTTATTTACTTCTTAACATTACCTTTCCTTAATCCTTAACAAAGAAGATAGATGCCCATAAATCTTCTCTTGCTTATGAAACTTAAGTGACACTGTGAGAGCTAATAACACTATCAATTCACTTATAACCTAAGTAGGGGCTAACAATTTAGAACTACAAAGTTTAAAATTTAAAACATTTTGATTTAATTTTTAGTTTTAATTATGAAGAGAAATGAATATCATATTGATTTCCATTTTCTTGATCAATGCCTTATTACATTGGGCATATTTCAAATCAGTCCACACTATGATTTATGATCTATCCATTCACCTTGCAAATTAAAATCAATTGATGCTTTAAACCTTATTCTTATGACGAATCCTTATCTAATACTTTGTAATTCTGCCAAATTATATTAAGTAATTACTTAATTCCTTGAATAAAAAGAAAAGAATAATATGATATACAATTTGAAATAAATTGTAACTATGATCTTGAGCTCCTTGTTCACAAGACACATAAAATTACAAAATATCACATAAGGAGACAAGATTTGGAGAAACAAATTTCTGTTGAATCTTTGTATTTAACTTTTGTTATTACTATTTATTTTCTTAGCTCAAGGCTTTGTGTTTCAAATTTCCAATGGTTCAATAGAAGGGTCTTTTATGTCTGATTATCGCCCCCCTTTTAAAATTTTAATCCATGTCCTCATCTTTCAAAGGAACTGGTTCATTTTGTTCCTTAAACCCTATGTGAGGTCTTATTTCTAAGCCCTCAATATTCGTATGAAATAAAATCCTAAGTCTTTTTTGAAGGATCTAATTGTTCATTACCTTTTCAGGCCAGTTACATTCCTTTTTCACACATGTCTTAAGTCATCAAGTGGGGCTAAGTCCCTTAAGTTTGTTTTACCTAGCGAGCCTGTTTAATATTTCCTAAGTCCTGAGCGATTAATTTTTCCTAAGTCTCGACAATGTATCAAGCCTTGTTAAAGTCTCCTTTGATCTAACGGTGTGTGTAATCCTGTGACGAAAATTTGATCAAAGAATAGTGATCGCGGGACCACGTCGATCGTCCGATGCTCAGATAGTTGAGGATTAAATTAAGTAGGACCAAATCATTTTGAGACTTCTATACATCGTCAGATTATTTCAATCTAACGGTTCATATTTTCCTAGGCTCGACTGTCAAGACATTAAGATATTATCAGATCCCTTTTAATCCTATGGTTGGTGTAATGCCTTGATCAAAAGATAATCAATACTTACCTATTATAGGATCGCACCAGCTATTCGATCTTCCAATCAATGAAAAGATGATGCCAGTGGGGCTGAAGGATAAAGGCATGTAAAGGTTCTGACAAGTTTATCTTGATCTAATGGTTTTTGTGATGCCTTAATCAAAAGATGAAAGGAAAATAGTGATCACGGGATCACGCTTGCCGTCTGATCGTCCATGTTAACAAAACATAAGGCACTGGGGTTGGAATCAAATGGAATAAAGGCAACTGTTGGATTAACTCGATCCAATAATGATCGTGGAACCTGAATAATAAGTGGGGCCAAAGGATATTTAGTTTTAATTACCGTCAAATCTAATCTGATCAGATGAAGGGTGTGAAGAATTAATGAAGAATTGATTGAAAGTTACTAATCAAGGGATCACGATGGCTATCTGATGTGATTCAAAAGAAGACAACAGTTTCATTTTAAACTTTCTTTCTTTGCTGCGAAATGTTTCCTACCCATTGAACTACAAATTTTCAAAGAACTAATGGCAGGAACGTGTGGCTAGGTTGTCAAGAGTTAATGTCTTTTGCATATGCATTATATCATTTGATGCTCCATTTTTAGAATCAAAAGATACATAATTTTCAGAGTGACTAAGTGGAGTGAAATTGAAGAGCGTCTTGTATTTTTTGGTGAAATATTTACCGGGTGAGTAATTTTGAGAACTTTTGTGTTTCTTCCATCTTTTATCTACAAATTCTATTGTTAGGGTTTGGAGAGAAGGCTTTCTATGCGTTCCTAGTTAAGTTGAATTTTAAAACCCTAAGTTTTAAGATGGCACTGAGAAGAGATTTCAAAGGAAAGGTTGATTACCAAGAGAGGGCCATATGTGATGATTTTCTTGAACAATTTGATCATTCTACAAATGAATCATCTAAGTTGAAAGAACTTATGTCCAAAAAACCTTGTCTTAGAGTTATAGATGGATTAATTGATAAGGGTAATTATATGAGAGATGAAAACATTAGTGTCTCTCATTTAGTGTTGTTCAGAGTAGGGTTTGGACAAAGACATGCTTTTTCCCCTAGCAGTAATGTCTGGCAATTTGATGTAAGGAAACTGGTGGTCCAAAATATTTTCATGGATACAAATGTCTTACTCCAAGTGGCTAAAAATTATGACCATGTAGTAAGAGTGGTTAGGGATTTGAATGGGAGCCCTCTGATAAGTATTACTATAGATAAAATTAGGGAGGTGTTCAGTGAGCCTTTTGATACCCTAGAAAGAATAGATTTTGATGAACCCAGAGAGGTCTACAAGGCACATAGGGACTATCTCAGAAGTGGTCCTTTGAGAGAGTTCTTTGATAGAGTAGGAGGGTTGACTATGGTAGGAATTAATATACTAGAGCCCATAAAGATATATTACTTTAATCTAAAGGAAAAGGGTATGTATTGGTCTCTGTGTCTTATTTTGGTGAAGATTCAAAAGCATAAATGCCAGTACATTACATGTTCATGATGGCACAGATCCTACACCCCTATCTGGCAGTAAATTTTGATTTTATCCCTTTCCTTGCTGACTTAATTCATAATGGACTGATGGGTATTCATAGATCTAAGGTAGATAGACCTTTTGGATGGTATTCCTTACTAATGCACACGTTCATTTACAAGGGTTCATATTATTTTGAAAAGGAAATGGATTTAATGAAAGAAAAGGATGGTAAGGAGATGCCAGTCTAGTTGTGGAATTTGAACATGACATGTGATAAGAATGAGGCAAATTTTATAACTTTTGATAGATGCTTTGCATCTAGACTTAGGGCCTTGTTGTTTTTAGAGAATCCAAGAATCCCAAAGGTATTGTTAGCTTTTCTTAGGCCAAATTTTTTTTCCAATGATATCAAGATAGTGCACAATTGGGGAGATATCATTTTGTACCCTATTTCAACTATTTTTAGGGTGTATGGTTTTAAATGAACTCCTTTTATTTTTCCATACCAAGTGAAGTTTGGCATAGAAGAAATCCTAAGGCAGATTGTGGGATTGCAAGATATGGCTCCCACTGGGAAAGGCAGGGGATCCATTTTTCCAACCATCACCATAGCACACTAGTTTGTCATCACAAAGGGTGGATGGATAGACTTGGGTAAGGTTTTGGAACGATACCATATGAACACATCAGTTGCAAGATCTGTAGATCCCGAGGGATTCTATATTGACATGTTTAAGAAGAGGACTAGGTGTGCTTCCATGGATCATATTTTTAACTTTCTCAAGGATATAATCATAAATTTATTTGATCTACAAGAGTAGGAGATTAGGAATGAGAAGTGGCTAGTGTATAGAAAAACCCTAGATTTTGTACAACATTATATCAGGGAGTATGATCCTTCAAAGGATTTTAAGCCCTTTGAAAAGAATATTGAAGCTCTTATGAGCCATTTTGAGGGTATAATGCAAACCCTAAATCATAAAAAATACATAGTAGTAAAATCAAAGCTAGAAAGGGCCAAATTTGTATTAAGAAAACCAACATTTTCAAGAATGGTTCCCACGAGTAGATATGTTGTAAAAAGGAAGACTAGATATAGTGTAGTAGTTCTTAGGCCTAACATACATCAAGAGGGTTAGATAGAAGAATATATCCCTTCCTCTTCCATGGGAGTAGAAATGCATAAAATAATAGAGCGGCCTCCCACTTCACCAGAGAGTAGACCCATTGATGTGGATCTTGAGTCTCCACCTCCCCCAAAGAGGCACAAAATTGAAGAGAGGCCACAATAAAGTGAGCTATCTATTTTCCCTCCCAGTTTCCCTTAAACATTATTGATTAACAAGAGGTGACATAGAAGTTGTGAAGAATGGGGACCCTAGGTCAGATTTGTGTGACCTATGAAGAAATTGATGGAGTCCCTGAGCCTCCTAAACCTATAGAAATGGACTTGACTGTTAGTGAACTACCAGGAAAGGAATTGGATCCTGTAACAAAACAGGCATGTGATGAGTTTTTAGCTGATGATTCCTTTGTTAAGGCTAGAGCTTTTGTGTAGTTCCTATGGTGGGCTCACATAAGTCAATTTAAGGAGATCTATGAGAAGAAATAGGAAGAACATATAGAAAAGGACCTTGCCAGCATTGAGGATGAGGTCAAGAAAGAAATTATTGAGTGGTTTGAAAAGGTTACC
Source organism: Chamaecyparis obtusa (assembly GCA_027943335.1). NCBI lineage: Eukaryota > Viridiplantae > Streptophyta > Pinopsida > Cupressales > Cupressaceae > Chamaecyparis > Chamaecyparis obtusa. The sequence continues at coordinate 8,896,161 of BSBK01001399.1, read as the reverse complement.
CCAAAGAAAGGAAGAGAACTAATAAAAAAATGTAGGGGTACTTATCCTTCCTGAGTGGGACATTGTTGATGCAGTTATCTTATATGCAGTTAGGAAACAAACCAAGCCAATACATACAACCAAAGAAGAAGCTGAGAAATCCATCAAGGGAGTCACTTTTAGTGATGATCACTAGGCTCTGGTTATGTGGTCTCTAAGGAAGGAAGAAGGAAATAAAGACAAGAAAATTGTCAGGGGTGATCTTTTTGGAAGTTTACTAGTGAAAAGAGTTAGTGAGACCTCAAGAGTTGAGGCCTCAGGATTAGCATTAGAAACTACCAAGCTCAACATGAAAGTGGCAAAAAAAGAGGCCAAGGAGAAGGAAGAGCTGACAATAAAATTGGAGACTGTCCTAAAGGCCTATAGTGAAATGAAGAAAGAGGTGAGTGAAAATGATAGAATAATTTATGAATTGAGGAAACAATTAGGAGAGCAGTTACAAGTTCAAATGTCTATTGAGTTGCAGATTTCTTCTTCCCTGCCAAGCCCACCTCCTCAAGCCCTATTATAAAATACCCTCCTTCCCCTTTGCCCCCTTTTACTCATGAGGAATTACTTATTGAAAGGGAGATGTTGGAAGACCACAAAAGAGAACTAATTAAAAAAGGAAAGAGATTAAAGAGTGAAAGAAAAAATTTCATAGAGGGAAAATTATAAATTGATATGAAGTATGAAGAAAATATTAGGGACACAGTTTTTCAATTTGTTGAGGGCATTGAGCTAAATAGTATTTACATAACTGGAGAAAAATTAGTAGAAATTTTGAATTCTTTTAAGGGGGAAAAGGCCAGTGTGGAACCAATTTTGGATAGGTGGATTTTGAGGCAGGGTAAATTGAAATTCTTTTATTCTTTATCAAAGATTGAACATGATACATATGTAACAATAAAGAATACTCACAAGCTAGTTAAAGGCTTGTTAGAGTTTGCGGTTAGGAGAGATAATATTTAGAGGAAATTATTAGTGTTGAAGAGAGAATATTCTAAGGCCTTTTTTGAAATGTTTTCCATCATTTTCAAGAAAAATAGAGAGTTAAAGGACAAAAGAAAATGACTCGAACAATTGGATGATGAGCTGTCAATAAGAATGAGAAACATTTTGAGTATGGATAGTAATATTCTTTTTGTTCAAATAGTTGAGACTATAGAAAATGCTAGGACACATTTTGGGTTCCTAAATAAAGAGTTTCAACAAGTGAAGACTGATTGTGACATTTTAATAAAAAAGATAGATGATTTTATTACTTTTCCTTGGCCAAGTGATGAAGTTTTCAAATCTTGGGAAGAAAAATATACCTCTGAAAAACAAGTAAAGAAGAAATCCCCACTGATGCTGCAATAGGTGGCACTTCCCCGGTTTCTTAAAAGAAACAAACTGCAAAGGTAAATTTTGTGTAAAAGAATGAGTACAAGGACATCACTTGGCGGGAGAAAAACTATTTTTGGAAATTGTTGCAGGAGCTTGGCGAACAAATTATCAGAGGACATTTTTGTAAAGTTACAACAATGCAGTTATTTTGTACTTGTTGTCTTTTGTCTTGTCTGATGTGAAACTTTTTTTCATTTTCCTAAATGATCCGAAGCTTGTTGCAATCCTTATTCTATAAAAGGATTTCCAAGATCATTTAGAAGGGCTAGAAAATGTGGATAGTTTTTTCTTGCAAGTTTTCAGTCTAGGATATAACAGACTATATTAAGTTTCATTATTATAGTAAATAACAAGTTTCTTGTTTTTTTACCATTATTGTAGTGGTGTATATTTTTGAGGCATAGTGTATATAAGGAAAATGATTCAGTACATATGAATACAAAAATCCAAGATTCAAATCTCTCCTTTGTGTCTAATTCTTTGAGTTATGAATTTTGTGATTCATTGCATAGAGTTTATCTATCTATGTGTTTCTTTTTCTCTACTTTGATTTGAGATCAAATTAAATATCTTTGGATAGAACATAGATTCATTTTTTGTTTGCACAAGGATTTCTATAAGTAGTATGAATCTAGTGATAAATTGATCAGTATTGTCACAAGGTGGTAATATTTAGGGATCTTGAATCATTGACATTAGTTGGTTTCTGTATTCTTTCTTTGTAGTAAAAGTATTACCCAATGGATAAGACACTAGCCATAAATGAGTTTGTATTGAAATGATATGTTCTTAGTAGGGTTTGGCTATATTCTTAATATTTGATATAAATCTGTCAGGATCTTTCAAGGCATTGTGACCTACAATTTATATTTCTTTAATGATAATAGAGAATCGATAAATGACTGGTTATCATTTAGTATTTTCTTATCGTTTATCTTTTATTAGAATCTATAAATTATTGTGAAGTTTTGTATGTGGATCTGGATTAGGAGAACCCTCCTTGGTTTTGCAGAGCCAAAAGTGCAGAGGGCGGTCTTGTCCCTATAGTTGAACCAATATTCCTAGATTTTCCATAGCTGGAATTGACCATTCTTGACAATCTATCTGAGGATGTATTGTTGGCTTTCATAAGCATAAATTCTATTTTGAAAAACCAACAAAATAGAGACTATACTGGGAAATAGAGATGAAATAATTTTTGAACTTATATTGAGATCTCTAGTGTTATAAATTTTGTCAAATAACACAGGTACACATTGAGCTAAACTCCTAGTCTTATTTGTTTGAACCGGTTAGTTACCATTGAAGTACATAGTAATATTTTTCTATCCCATGGTTTTGTGTTGTAAGTAAAGAATTTCATCAAGATTTTCTTAGTTTCATTTGGGTTACCCTTTTTTTTTTACAAATTCCTTGTTATAATAATCATACCATTGAGACTTGGTGTTGTATTTCCCAACTTGTATTGGGTGGTGACTCTAAGAAGCTCTGCAACAGTGCTAATTTATAAAAATATTTTGTATACACACTCTCTTAGATATGAGTTGTAGGAATACCATATCTTGAAGGAAAGATCATCCTGAAGATAAATTGGAAGGTGAGCATCCAAGTACCTCTAGGGCTGGTCAACCAAGAAAAGAAAGAGTTGATAAAAATATATCTCAAGCTTGGAAACATAAAAGGAATACCAAAGAAAATGAACTAATTCACCCTAGCCAAGAAGGAAATGCTTCTAAATATGAAGAGGTTGTGGACTTAGGACTGGGTGTATATGATGATTACTACTCCCCTCATTCTAGAGGAGAAGATGGAATACATCATACTAAAGAAGTGATAAATAGTGAGTCTCAGGGGCAAGTTAGGAGATCAAGAAGTAAAAGCAGAAGTGGGTAAGGCATAAATGCTCCTCCTACCTAGGGATCTTCACCTTCTAAAATCCCACATGCCCCAAGAGATAAGAAAGATAGATTTCTTGTTGAAAATTTAGATTCTGAAACTACTCTCCTAGACTCTAAAGATATTTTTGAAGAAGTATACAATTTGGAGAGAAGAATCCAGGAGAAAAATTCCATTAGGAAACAAAGAGAAAAAGAAAAGGATGATGAGCTAAGACAAGCTCAAATTAGATTAGATCAATTAAGAAGGAAGTTGATAACCCTGGAAGTAATAAATGTTATTGCAACACGTAATAAAATTGATGAAGAACCTTTTATCCATCCAGTTGTTGAAATTAGAAAACCTAAGGATAAAGGTAATAAAGTTGCAACATGAATTTTGATTAATGAACCTACCATTGATAAGGTTCCAATGGATCAGTTATGCAAATTGGATAATGATTTTGAATGGGCTAAAAGAGAAAAGGAAATATTAGCCAAAGAATTAGAGAAGGAAGAACTAGAGGCTACTGCTTTGGAAATGAAGAAGAAAATTGATTTCTCAGGCAATCTTCAGAGCCTTCTAATGTGTTTACTTCTTCTTCAGTACTTGGTGGAAACTCTACTAAGAAGACAACCATTATTCCACCACTAGCCGGGGCTAATATTACTACTACATCAAATACCAAAGCATCTACTTCTCAGATTGATGAATCACTCCAAAGAAGACCAATTCATGTTAAAAGGTATAGGATACTTATCTTTAATGGTCTTCTTGGTTATCCCAATATAATTCCTAAGGAAATTAGAGAAAAGATTCCTAAATTTACTGGTAATAATGTTCTTACATGTGAAGAGCACTTAAAGAAATTTGTTGATATGATAGATGATTATGAAATTGAACATGAGTATCTAATTATGAAATTGTTTGTTGAATCACTAATTGAGAATGCTAGAGACTAGTTTAGAAGACTCCCACATGATTGTGTAGGTTCATGGAATGATTTCATTAACTGTTTCAAATATCGATATGGTGAAAAAACAAATGAAGGCTTCATGTTAAATGAATTTAATAATATCAAGAAAAACCAAAATGAAAAGGTCCTTGAATTTAATGTAAGATTTTAGAAGGCCATGCATAAAATTTTCCAAATAATGAGGTTGGATGAGAAGGTATGTCTAGCAACCTATTTAAATAATTTTTATGCTAAAATGAGCTCCCTTATCAGGGATAAAAATTATAGAACTATCAGGGAAGCTCAAAGATTTGTTGTTAACATTGAGAGTAATAGAAGGGTATCAAGAAAATTAGGTAAGAGAGAAGACCCTAGGCCTCCTAGATTTGGAAAGAAGGAATCAAATAAACCCTCTAATTTAAAACCCAAAGAGGATGATAATTTGAAATAAATCTTAAATTCTCTCAAGGACTTAAAGCCTGGTGAAAATATAAATAACAGGGCTCCAAATAATGAAAAGCCTTCTTTAAAAAAATTTAATAGGCAACCAAGGTTGCAAAATTTCCCTTACCATACCCAATGGAATGGAAAACCCGTTCTCCCAGAAAAGAACCACAAACCTAGTGATAAAACCCCCGATCCATTAAAAAATAACTCGGTTAACATGAATGATGATGTTCCACGGTGCACAGCTTGCCAATCCCCACATGACCTTGATCATTGTGCAGTCTCTTTAAGTATGTATGCAAATGAGGAACAAGAGGGTGAGGAAGATGACACATATGATGAGAGTGGTTGCGCTATGAATTCATCACATTTATATGATGAGATAGACTCTGATGTTGAAAATGAGAACCAAGATGTATCTGGCTCCTAAAGTAGAAAGGAAGTATATCATCAACAGATCTTTTCTGATGAAGAAGAAGAGGAAACTGATAACATAATGTATAATACAAAAAAGGATGAAGAACCCATTGTATTAAGGAGACCTTCTGATGAAGAAATAACACAAATCAATACTAATATGGTTACTCAAGCTAGGAGTAATTATGTTTTAAGAAATAGGATAGTTGGTAATGTAGATGGAAGACCAACAAGTTTATTTATAAAGAAAAGAAAAGAAGACACTAAGCAGATACATGAAAAAGAAAAAAATGTTGAAGGTGTCAAGAAAATCAAGATTAAGAAAGCTGAAAAGCCAAATAGTTTGAATAATGTGTACAAGATAAAGGTAAAGGCACCAAAGACATGTTCCCATTCTCCAAGGTGACAATAAACAAAAAAAGGGAGACAAACTGAATTTGGCATCTCAGGTTGAAGATAGAAATGTTGTTCCAATCAAGAAGGATTTCTATGATATGAAATACACCCCTGTTGATATGGGGCAGTTGTTATCCCAAATTACTATCAAAGTTCCATTATTGGAAATGATGAGGATAGGGGAGAATAAGGAGAAAGCCCTGACATGGGTAAATGGTGTTCTTTCAACTAATGTTCAAAAGATAGGGAATAGTGAGAAGTTAAAAGGAATAAAAGATAAATCTGAAAACAAGAGGAAGGAATCAGAAGAGATTATTTTAGAAATACCCCAAATTTATTTATACACAAATTTTGTAAACACTTATTTGGGAGCTTTTGATCCTTTTTTCTTGACCTTAGTTATAAATGGAAATATGTTAAAGAATTGCATGATTGATTCTGGAGAATCTAATACTATCATGCCTGCTGAGGTGATGAAATCAATGGGATTGCACATTGATACCTCTCATGGGATATGTTAGGCCATGGATTCCTAAGAAGTACCTAATATTGGTATAATTAAGGCTTTTCCATATAGGCTTGCTAGTATCCTGACAAATAATTGATGATGAGTATCTTAGTTGTTGACATCCCTCTCCAGTATGGAATGTTGTTGTCAAAGAAATGGAGTGAAGCAATGGGAGGTAGTATGTAATGTGATCTATGTTAGAATAAATGAGAGGGGGGTGAATCAGTTAGATCAGTTATCCTACAGTCCCAAATACAAAGATGTACCTTATCAAATAATTCCAACAAATTAAGAAGCTCGTTAGCATAAGATATCAATCTATTTGTTCACTTTACTGATTACCAGTTAATAGCTAACTGTGATTACCGACCAAATCAACTATGTAAAATGTAAAGTATGATAACAAAACAATCATAAAAAATAACACATAACACAATGATTTAATGTGGAAACCCCGTTAAGGGAAAAACCACTTGGGATCGGTAACCCAAAATAATTCACTATTTTGAAGTGAGCTCGGTGAAGAACCAACCCTTTTCAAGGTTACAAACACACTATTAAGTGTGACATTGTTAGAGGATTTAACACTAACAGTTAAATTTTGACCAACATTCACTATGGGGTCAATAAGATAACAATGTACATTCTCTGAATGACATAGGGAAGAATAATAAGACTGTTAAGTCCATTCGGTTAAGAGATTTTATGAATCAATGGTTAAACTAATATAGTATGATCTGATTCAATTACAACTCAATTGTAGATATTTAGATCTATGCTAAGTCCATACAAATCCTCTGATCAATAATCAAATTCACTTCTTTAATATTTATCAACTTACTGTCACTCGACAAATAGTTCTCTGATGCTCGGTTAACTCTGTAGTTTGGTTCTTCAATAACCAGTCTGATCAGGCATGTATGAAAATTCTTCACATGATATCTCTACAGTATTCTTCATCCGGCATAGTTTCAACAATGAAACTCATATCTCTTATATAGACAAGTAAACTATTTTCATACTAGCCATTAGATTTTGCGGCTTAATCTCCTTCATCCATTTTATCTCTTAAACCTTCATCGATAGATGTTTCATTAACATGTTTCAATCTCATCCTTTAGATCTTCTCAAAATTATGTCAGTCGTGGATCTCATAAAAAACTTAATCCTTAATCTTGAAATCATAACAATATCCAACTCATCAAATTCAGTTGGCTGTTCTTAACATTTAATGTTTTCATCCATCATCGGTTAATACATAAATGCGTCGGTGATAACTAGTTAAACTAGATCGGTTGATACTATCAGTTGGTATACACTACACTGGCTCAGTGTATACATAAATCTTCAATTACCAACCACATTGTTATGTGTAATTTCAATACTCTTCTTCATAATAGATTAATGTAACATGCTCAAGTCAACAATATAAAGCCGTAGACTCATCAATAAGTTACCTAATGTTTACCTTATCCTTATCTGTCATATCCATCCTTTTCTTATGGAACTATCTCAGTTCTTCATCTTTTCTTTCTCTAACAGATGTTTAGATGTTTGTAACTAACATGATAAGTACTGTCAAGACTAGTTGACATCAATGACAACATATTGACTGATTTAATCATATTACACATCATTTCAGTACTTGGTGATCTCTAATCACTATTCTTCCAGTTCATCCAGATGTTCAATCAGTTGTAGTTCATCAATCTCTCCCTTTGGCATTGATGGAAACACAAGTAATATGAAAAATATGCCAAACACATACCAAACATGTATTCTACAATTATGCAAGTAAATGTTATAGCTCGTTAAGAATTTAATATGTTTAATCACTACAAAACATAACAGCATTACAAGTGCAGAATCTCCTTGTGGATTTGATATTTTCAACTCTCAGATTCCCTTTGTTCTCAACAATAAATATTCAAGTTTATTTTTCAAGCATGGGTTTCATATTTTTTACAAAATAAGGTATTCGCCAATTGTTTAAATTTGAGAAAATTTGCTACAAAATTATCCTAGATGCCTTACAAAATTACCAGAGCCTTCATTGAAATCCAGGAAGCCCTAGTTCAAAACCATGCTTGAAAAAACCCTAAATGTTTTTGCCTTTTAAAGAATACCCCAGGTCGCTTGTCTATCTATCTATTTGAACGTTACCTTTTACAAGCCACTTAAGTTTTATAACACATATTTTAATTGTGTCATCAGGCAAGGTCATGTTCCTAATACTTTCTTTTATCTATAATGACTTTAAATTTACCTAAGTCTAAGTCCCGATGAAATTATTAATTTCCCTAAGTCCTAAATATTTTATCCAACTAAGGTTTCAGCATTGGACTAAGGCTTTTAATTTACTTTTGATCCAACGGTTGTCATATAACTGCAAGGAATATTTTTATCCTTTGCGATCTTGCGACAACAGTTGATCTTGTTGACAAGTAAGCATAGCTATCAAGTGGGACCTTTTTCTTCCTATTAAATCACGACCATCCAATACTGAAGATCTAAGAACGTATAAATAACTGGGCCCAGTCATTAAGGGTTCTAAGGGACTGACAACCTACATATGATCAGATGGTTGTTGCTTCTTCACGAGGAATCTTTTCATCCTTTGCAATCTTGCAACAACCATTGATTTTACTTACCATGTAGCACTTCAAATAGGTGGGTCCACTGCCAGGTGTGACAAGTGTTCTTTCTTTATTGGTTGCAGTAAATGGTGATGTGGATCCTGTCAGGTGGGGCATGGTTCTTCCAATTTTTTCTCTGTCGTTGATCAAATTTTGATCTTACAACTGTCGATTCTTTGCAAAGCTATTATGACATCATTTTCATTATTTGCGATCTTGCGACCTACTGCCACCTCTCCAATGGGACCGGTTACTTTTGAAGAACTTACAAATCACATATGATCGAAAAAATGTTGTATGTCCTTGATCAATCAAAGGATTCATCCTTTGCGATCATGCGACAGTCATTGATCTTATATCAAGCCACGATGTACTACTTTATGCCTAGTTAGAAAAGGGGAAGAATGTTGACCGTTCGATGAAGGATCTAACGGTAGTGATATATCCATATTGTCAAGTGGGTCTTGGATGCTACAAGTGTAGTCTACGATTGATTTGGTTTGATCAAATGGTTGTTGTGTGTTCGCAAGGATGAGATAAACAAAATTTTATTCATCATGATCTTGGGATAGCCGTTAGATTGTACTTTAGTGAGGATCAATGATCCAAATTCAAAATTGAAATAGAACTGGTGTGAAAATGTGTTTGCCCATTGAATGATGATAGTTTGAATTCTCATTGAAGTTATGGCCAGATCGTGTGGAGTAAATTTCTAAGAGATTTGTTTCTGATTGCTAATATATCATAGATTCACGCATTTTTTGGAAACATAAACTTATAGAGTTTGCAGAAGCCTGGGCGAGGAAAATTACATAGATGGTTATTGTCTCCTAATTTTTTTCATCTAAGGTTGGTTGATATCTTCTAAATTTTCATCCCTTCTAGTATCTTTATAATTCTACTATAATTTTCTTGCACAATCGTAAAGAGATATATACCCTAAAATGGCACCAAGAAAAGAATTGATTGGTAAAGTCGAGTATAGTGAAAGGGGTTTATGTGAGGACCTCTTAGAGCTATTGGATCACTCAATGACTAATACAGTGAAGGCCAAAGGTTTGATACAAAAATACCCTAGGGTTAAGGTAGCAGATGACTTATATAACAAGGGGAATTCTATGAGAGATTCCAGAATTGGCACAGTTGGCACAAATGACACCACTGGTATCAGTGGTCTAGGGTTATTTAGAGTAGGGTTCAGTCAGAGAAATGTCCTCCCTCCCACTAGTAATATATGATAGATTAAATTAGGAAAACTCATTGTGCCCAACATTTTCATGGATGCAGATATAATGATTCAAGTTTCAAAACATTATAACCCAATTACTAGGGTAATTAGGGATGCAAAGGGAAACTTGTTGATCAGTATTTCAGTTGAAGGAATCAGGAATTTTTTTAGGTTAAGTGAACCTTCCAATGACCTAGAGAAAATAGACTTTGAAGAACTGAGACAATTTTATAATGCTTAGAGGGATTATCTCAGGAGTGGTCCTCTAAAGGAATTCTACAAAAAGATTGGGGGAATGATCACCATGGGACCAAGTACACATGAGCCTTTCAAGGTGGAATATTTTAACCTAAGAGCAAAGGGTGTGTATTGGTCACTATGCCAAATTTTTGGAGAAGATGTTTAAGAGAGAATGCCAGTGTATCTAATGTACATGATGATCCAAATCTTGCACCCTTTCCTAGTAGTTACATTTGACTTTGCCCCTTTTATTGCTGATTTAATTCATGAAGGATTGGTAGGAATCCAGGAAAGCAAAGTGGATAGACCTTTCTATAGTATTCTTTCATAATGTATATGTTCCTATTCAAAGGTGCAAGATACTTTGAAAAAGAAATGGACTTGATGAAATAGAAGGATGGTGAGGACATGCCTAAACAATTATGGAACATCAACATAACATGGGATATGAGTGAGAACAATTTTTGTAATTTTGATAGATGTTTTGCATCAAGGCTCAGGACATTGTTCTCTGTTGAGAATCCAAGAATACCAAAGGCCTTAGCTGAACTTATTAGACCAAAGAAATTTTCTAAGGGCCTCAAGATTTTGCACAATTAGGGAGATTTCATTTTCTATCCAATGTCCAGTGTGATTATATTATATGGTTTTAGAGGGACCCCTTTCATACTACCATATCAAGTACCTCTCAAAATTGGTGTTGCAAAATTTATAAGACAACTAGGGAAAATATAGGAAAATACTCTCACAGGGAAGGCTAGCGGAACTCTTTTCCCAAATGTCATAGTAGCCCACCAATTTATAATCACCAAAAGTGGATGGACTCATATGGATAAAATATTGTTACCATATCATATGGCTACCTCAATTACTAGGACAACAAACCTTGAGGGTTTTTACAATGAGATGTTTAAGAAAAAGGTCAGATGCTCCTTTATAGATGACATTTTTAATTTCCTTGAGGATATCATCAGGAATATCCCCAACATACAAGAGTAGGAGATTAGGAAGGAGAAGTGGCTAGTGTACAAGAAGACACTAGACTTTGTCCAACATTTTGACAAAGGATATGACCCCATAAAAGATGGTACTTATGAGTCACTTTGAGGGTATTATCAAGACCCTAAATGAGAAAAAGGAGAAGGTCATGCAAACTAAGCCAGAGAAGGTTAAGTTAGTGTTAAGCAAACCTAATTTTGCCAAAGTATTACCCTCAGGTAAATACATTGTCCAAGAAAGACTGGATACAATGTGGTTATACCAAGATGAGACAGACAAGAGAGAACAAAAAGAACAAAGGATATCCCTTCCACCTCACAAAAAGTGGAAAGGCATGACAAGATTGTAGAAATTCCAAACTTAGCACAGGATCATCCATTTGAGGTTGTTCCTGATTCCCCACCTCCATCAAAGAAGAAAAAATTGGAAGAGATGCCTGTATAGGTTGAAGAGGAATACTCTACCTCCCAATCACCTCTAAACATTATGGATTATCAAGAGGTTGCAAAGAAAGTACAATAATTAGGGAGTTTAGGTCAAATATTTATGACCTATGAGGAGATAAATGAAGGGGTACCAGAGCCACCAAAGGATCCTGAATCATACCTAATAGTAGGAGAAATATCTAGTAGAGAGCTGGATCCTATAATCAAGCAGGCATGTGATGAGTTCTTAGTAGATGATGCCTTTGTAAAAGCTAGGTATTTCATGCAATTTTTGTGGAAATTGCACATAAGTCAGTTCCAAGAAACATGTGAGAAAAGGCCAGAGGAAAATCCACAAAAGGATTTAAAGGTCATAAAAAGTGAGGTTAGGAAAGAAATTACTAAAATATTTGAGGAGATCACTCTAGAATAGGGGAGAGAATTGGTAAAGAATTAATGAGTTCTTATTCTCCCAGAATGGGACATTGTTGATGCACTGGTCTTGGATGCTGTTAGAAAACAAAAAACTCCAACTCATAAGACCAAGGAGAAGGTAGGGCAAGCTATTAAGGGAGTCACATTCAATGATGATCATCAAGCCTTGGTCATGTGGTCTTTAAGGAAGAATGAAAATAATAAAGGAAAATAGATTGTCAAGGGTGATCTAACATGTATCCTCCTATTAAAGTGGGTCACTGAGAATTCATTAATTGAAGCAACATGTATGGTAATGGAAACAACCCATCTTACAACAAAGGTAGCAGAAAAGGAAACCAAGGAGAAAGAGGAACTTACATTAAGAATGGAAACAATGTTGGAAGCCTATGGGGAGATGTAACATGGGATGTATGAAAAGGATAAAATAATTGAAGACTTGAAGAAAAGGTTAGGTGAATAGGGCCCAATCCAAACATCAGAGCAATTGTAGATTACTTCATCCCCTGTTATGCCTTCTTCTTCAAGTCCTATAATTGAATACCCCCTTTCCCCTCTACCCCCTCCTATGGATGATGAAGACATAACACATAAAGAGAGGTTGAAGTTTGAAAAAAGAATAAGGGATACAATTTTGCAATTTATTGAAAATGTGAAGCCAAAAGAGACTTATAAGTTTGATAAAAAATTGGTTGACATCTTGATTTCTTTTAAGGAAGAAAAGGCTATTGTAAACCCAATTTTGGATAGGTGGGTTTCCAGAAAGAATAAATTAAAGTTATTCTTTTCTTTGATTAAAAATCAACATATTATGGATGTACAGATAACAAATACTTATAAATTTGTTAAAGACCTACTTGAGTTTGAAATCAAGAGGGAAAATTTGAAGAGAAAGGCAGAAGTCCTAAGGGAAAGATATTTCTAGGAAAAAACACCATTTTGAATACAGAGGACAATACTCCTTTTGTACAAATAATTGAAATATTACAAGATGTTAGAATACATTTTACTAATGTAAGGAGTGAGTTACACTAGGTAGTTATTGATTGGGACAGGTTGGTACCCAAAAGAGATGAAGTATAGGCTTTCCATTGGCCAAGTGAAGATATTTACACATCTTGGAAAGAAGTATATCCTTCAGAGATTACCAAAGAAAAAGAGACATCCACTGAGGCAACAACAGATGGCACTTCTTCAAATCCTTAAAGAAAAGCAAAAAAGTGCAAAGGATCTCAAGCAGTTGAAGCAAGCACAGATGGTACACCTGGCAGAAGTTGAACTAACCTTGGGAATTTTTGGAAAATTTTGGCACTCATGTCTATGAGGAACTTTGTAAAATTTTAACAAGAAGGTGTTATATTTACCTTATTTGTCTTATATGGTTGACATTTTTTATCTATTCTAGAAAGATCCGAAGCTTGTATGCAATCTGTAATTTCTATAAAGGGATTACCAGGATCAGTTTGTAAGGACCGAAACTTGGACATTCTTAATGACAAGTTTTGAGTCTAGGATACAGTAGATTGTATTAGGTCAATTTTTATAAAAAGCAATATTGCTGGTTCAAGTTAAATATCCAAATAGTTTGCATTTTAAAGCATTTTATATATACATGATGATGATATAACATATTGGATAAAATCTAGAGTTTATATCTCTCCTTTGTGTATTTGTTTTTTGAGTTATGAGTTGTCAAATTCATTGCATGGATAATTTCTGTGTATGTGTTGATATTCTTCAGCTTTGATCTAGGATCAAATTAAATAAGCTTTAGATATCGTACTAATTCTTTAAGTTTTGCATAAGGATATAAGGAAGTAGTGTGAATTCAGGAGTCATTTGATAATATCCCCCAAAGGGTGATAGTATTTTCAAAGGATAAAGAGCATCAAAGCTCAATATATTTGTTTGTGTATCTTATTTTTGCAGTGAAGGTGTCATCCAATGGATAAGACACTGGCCAACAATGGATCTTTCTTATAGAAATCAATGCTTGAAAAGGTTCTATTGTATTCCTAAATTTTGATATAAATCTGTCAAAGTTATTTAAAGTATTGTGACTTACAAAGTTGTATCCTACCAAATGATAATGGAGAATCAATAAGTGAATGGTCATCGTTTAGTATTTTCTTATCATTTATTTGTTGTTCTTTAAATACAATCTGTTATTGTTGAAGTACGACTTGTTTCTACTGGATTAGGAGTACTCTCCTTGGTTTTACAAAGCCATAAGTGTAGAGGGCAGTCTTGTCCCTATAGTTAGTCCAGTCATCATAGAACTCCATATTTGGATCTAACCCATCCTAAAAAACTATATATGTATTGGTTTCTTTTGAAAGCATAAAGTCCAGTTTGAGGAACCAACAAAATGACGATTCCACTAGGGAATAGAGATGAAATAATCATGATAAATCTGAATTTGAGATCTCTGGTATTATAAATTTTGCATCAAATAATGAAGGTACAAGTTGAGCTAGACTCCTGGACTTCTTATTTGTCAAAACTAGTTAGTTACCATTGAGGAACATAGAGTTATTTGCAATCCTTTGATTTATACATTATCTTGAAAATCTTGGAAAGCTTTGCATTTTATTTGTTATAAGCTCTTTCCTAGATCTTTCCATGTTTTGAAGACTTTGATTTACTAAGTTAGTGAAATAATTTCCAACTAGTGTCGGTGGCGACTCTGAGAATCTCTGTAGCAGTGCTGAGTAAAAAATAAAGATTATCTCACATACTTTCAAACATGAGTCAGAGAAATACTAGGGCTTGGAGGAAGGATCATCCAGAAAATAGATTAGAAGGTGAACTTTCGGGTACTTCTAGGTCTCATCAGCCTAGAAAAAAATAGAGCAATAGAGATATGTCTCAGGCATGGAGACAGAAGAAAAATCCAAATGAGAATAACATATTTCATCAAAACCAAGAAGGAAATGCTTCTGAGTATGAAGAGGTAGTAGACTTAGGTCTAGGAGCATATGATGATTATTATTCTCATCATTCTAAGGAAGATGATGGAATACATCATAAGAAATGAATGGTCCCAAACATAGAACCTCAGGAAGAAAATAGAAGATCAAGAAGTAAGAGTAGAGGCCTAGAAGGAAAGAATGATCCTCCAACCCGGGGGGAATTCTCCTTCTGAAAGCCCTCATATCCCAAGAGGTGAACAATAAGAGTTTTTGGTTGGAAGTTCAGAATCTGAAACCACTCTCCCAGATTCTGAAGACATTTTTGAAGAAGTCTTTAATCTAGAAAAAAGAATCCAAGAACAAATTTCTATTAGAAAGGAGAGGGAAAAGGAAAAGGAAGTTGAGTTAAGACAGACTCAAATTAGATCAAACCAACTAAGAAGGAAGTTGCTAACTCTAGAAGCTATAAATGTTGTTAGGGCACCCCAAAAAATTGTTAACCAGCCTGTTATCCATCCCGTTGCTAAAGTTAGGAAACCTAAAGACAAAGGTAAGCATATTTCAACAGGGATCACAATAAATGAGCCTATTAGTGATAAGATCCCATTAGACCAATTGTCTACGTTAGACAGTGATTTAGAAAGGGCTAAAAAAGTGTAGTGCCTCTTCAGCTCTATCATTGCAAGGAATTAATAGAGCCTCAAACTTTGGATTGCAAGTATAATGAGGTAAGTATACTTGATGTTAAATACTATTTAATCTAACTAAGAATATGTTACAATAAATAAAATACTACGATGTTATATCAGGTTGCTATTTACCTTTTTAAATATTATATTCATGATGGTACTTTATTGATTAAATATATTAGTTTTTATGTTCAAAAGATTGGATTAGTAGGTTATGATGATTGTCACTAATTCTTAGATATTGTACCTTATATGCCACTGGAAATTTTAGGAAGATTTAAATTGACATATGCTCATATTGTTAGAAATGATTTATTTAAATGCTTCAAGATAATGCAATAATATATGGTTATATGTTGTGTATAATGTACCACATCTTGCTATGCATTTTGCCTATTGGTGTTGGTACAAAGTGATACGGAGCCGTAGTCACTTGCTTGTGAGATCCACACAGTGTTCCGTTATCCTTCATTATGATTATCTGTGTTAAATGTGATTTGGTTATTTATATATTATGAATAGTTGCACTTGATGTTTGTATGTTATTGAATAGGTACCAGACACATTCACCCTCAACTGTAGGGATTGAGTGTGTGTTTATGTTCCCAGTAGTGACACAAGAGATAGTAGTTTTGACCTTTCATACTGAGCCAATATCATCCTTGTTTCGATGATGTATCAATAATTTATTATTATATTACTCCCTACGGTACAAGTTGGTAAATCTGGAATTCATATTGCACATTGTGAAAAATCAGTTGTGGGTTTGTGCATTAGAGTCTCGTAGTTGTCGCTAAAGATGATTTAATTAATAATGCTATTTTTAATTATTATTATAAAGTATTTTACATTTTTTTGATAATTTTATCATAGCGCTATTCTATTTAATTAGAATTGGATAAATTAATCCAAGTTGAGTTCGGGGTGAATTTGAGGTTCTAATTTATTTTAATTTAAGTTATTGTTTTATCCTTTTTTGGTTTTAAGTGGAAAAAGTGACTTATAATGAGAAATTAGAACTCATTTAGACACTTTTATTTTTGGAGAGCAAAATTGTTCAAACCCTCTTGTAAGCAATTTGGAGATTTTTTTGTTAGGAGTGATCCGTTTGCCAGATTTGAACACGGAGTGGCTCGTTGGAATCATGGCAGGATTGCTACACTATGCTGAAATTTTCATCTGCTTTCATGCCGTATTTATTTCTTCCCTTTCATTTTGGATTTCTCCTCTTGCTGCGAGGTAGGGCTTTCTATATATCTTTTATTTTAGTCCATCTTTTTGCCTGAAGTAAATTGGAGTAGTTTAGTGGGATGAAAATAGACATTTTTCTATGATTTCATGAATTTCTTTCACCTGGTTGGGTTTGTATGAATATGTGTATGCTTGCATTTTAGAGAAATTAAGTAAAATAGTGTTATGCTGCCCAAATTTTTAGAAATGATGAAAATGTGAATTTTATGTTAAAAGAGGGGTGTTGGGCACTTTTAGAACCAAAGGGTATATTTAGAATTTTGATTTTTGAAAGTTGAAAATTGAAGCCATTTTAATGAAGTTTATGAGAGTTTATAGTTTTGCTTGAAAAATAGAAAAAATATAAAAAGTGGAATTTGGGTATTTTGAATTCATATTATTTTGTGGAATGATACAATTATATAATAGAATTTCTTATTTGACTCAATTTGAGTCCATTCTCATATAGTTATGATCATTTGAAGATTGTATGTAAATAGTGATATAAAAATGCAAATGTGATAATTTATGTGAATAACAGAACTTCATTGTGAATCCAGAATTAGAATTTTATTTGAAAAGTGTGTTGTTGGGTAGATTTAGACTAATGAGTTTTAATTTTGTAGCCTACATTCAAATTTGATTTTTGGACTTTTTATTCATCACACCATTTTGTGTGCTATCCAAAACCCATCATTTGTCATGTTATGCATGAATTAGACTTTAATATAAGTTATCTTTGCTACAAAGAATATGATGGACAAATCAAAATGGTTATATGTCATTCTAGGTATTTTTATATTTTGACCCGAAAGTGACCTTTCAAGTTAAAATACTGATTTTTAGAAACCTTATCGAATTTTGCCAGAAATTGATATTTTTATGTTTTGAGCTTTTTGTTTAATATTTGAGTAATAGATATGTCATGAAACATGTAAAAATGTTTATACCACATGTTTATTTATTAGATCATCTTGAGATCTGTGCTCTTGGCGATGTGGCCAATAGAGCATGTGGTATGTAATCTTCTTGCTTTGAGTGTTTGTTTGTTTTTTTATGTCGGTGTAATTTTACCTTTGTTATTATTTTTTCTCCTGCCCTTGTGATAGTACATACAATACTTGAGAATGATCTCTCATGTGGTATGTGGATGTCAGATGTTGAGACCGCATCCAAGATATAGTTGAGTTATGCTCTTATGTCGAGTTTTGAGGGACATGTACCTTTGGTATTGAGATCAATTAAGTTTACTTAATCCTTATGATATTTATGACTTTTTGAGTCCTTTTGATTTATGCCTTGTTGCATCTTTATTTTTGGATGTTCTCCATCATTGTGATGAGATGACCTTTTTAGTACTGAGTAGTGACTGTGTTGTTTTACGAATGTACTTGGTATGCACTTTGGACGTTGGTGCACATGTTGAGTGTTCTCTATGTTGTGATGTATTTGTACTTATGTATATAGTGTTGGGTCATTGTACTCTCCTATGAGTTATGCATTGTTTGGCGTGTGTTTTAGCCACCTCCTTGTTTGAATGTTTTCCTTATGTTTGTGGCCGAACTACTATCTCTATGAGCATGGGGGTTGGGCCTATGGGTACCATATGGTTGGGAGGCATTGCTAACTATACCATTGTTGGAGACCGGTGTACAGAGATGAACTTCCTCCAACTTTAGCACTCAAAGCTTGAGAGCCCATTTCTCTTGTTGTATTGTATATGTAAGTATATTTACCTTTGATCATGTTTACTCTTGATGATGAATGTTTATGTTTCTTTTACGTTATTGTTCTTCTTATGATGATCAAAATATGTATCTAAAATGTTAGAAGATCTAGATGTTGAATCACATGTATTTTATATTTTTAATGTATTTGAGTACCTATGTCCTCGATATACATGTTTCTGGCACTCGCTGGTGTGGAGGTTTATTTTTCCTTTCTTGTTTTTGTTTAGAGAATGTCGCATCTAGTTAGTCATTTCCTAGACAATGAGCATTTCCAAATGTGTGTTAAGTTAGATCTTTCTATTTTTGAGTATCATTTTTGTGAGATATATCTTCCCAAGTCAAAATAGATCGACTAATGATCACTTTGGTAAAAAAAAAAGTAAAATAGATCCATGTGGTCTATGGGGATAAATCGGTAAGTGAACTTATATGACTAATAATGGTAGGAATTATACTTTGGGTTTAAAAGGAATATTGTTATGAAATAAATAACATAGTAAGTTAGATGAAACTTTCTTGTTAATCACTTAAATAATAGCAAACTAGTGGACTCGTGTAACTATCTCATGAACCTTAATAGCACGTGATTGTGAATTTTTGAGGTTTTGAAAGACTTCCGCTTGCATATGAAGATATGTAACTGTGTCATGTTTCTTGCACCTCTTATATTTCTTAATATTTATTATTGTAGTTGGTTGTATTGTTATAATGTTATTAGTGTATATTATAAAATAAATATTCATGCTTGTTTTAATCCTAGATTAATTCCTATTTAATTAGGAAATTAATAAAAGGAGAATTTAATTAGTATTATTTATTGAAATCAAATAATATGTTTATAACTAGATGGTTAATTTTAGTCAACTATAGTCAAAATATAGTAACACTTAGTCAAGCTTTCTATCTTGGTGTTCCTATGATAAATTGATTAGAAAATTAAATTTGTGACTTTAATCTTAGAGGGAGGTTGGCCAAGTCAATGTTGGTCATGATACTCCTTAGACCTATTCAAGGTCTTCACCCTTAAACTATTAACTACTAGTGATTAGTTAAACTAGACAACTTTAGTGTTAGATGGAAATTTTTTGATTGGTGTGTTTTGCTCAACTTTTTGGGCATGACAAAAAGAAAAGGAGATCCTAGCTAAAGAACTAGAGAAGGCGGAGCTTGAGGCTACAACTTTGGAAATGAAAAAGAAGATTGACTTTCTTAGACAGTCTTTAGGATTGTTAAGTACAATTAATCCTGCGTTGACATCTAATGCTAACATTGGGAATTCTACTAGCCAGGTTGCCATTGTCACACTAGTGATTGTTGCAAATGCTGCTAACACAACAAATAACAAAGCTTCTACTTCTCAAACTGGTGGACCACTGCAAAGGAGACCGGTTCAGGTGGAAAGGTACATACCACTACTTTTTATTGATATTCCCAATTTTCCAAATTTAATTCCTAAAGAAATTAGGGAAAAGCTGCCTAAATTCACTAGTAATAATGTTGTCACTTGTGAAGAGCATTTGAAAAAATTCATTGATATGATAGATGATTATGAAATAGAACATGCGGATATAATCATGACATTATTTGTTTAGTATTTAACTAAGGATGCAAGGGATTGGTTTAGAGGGCTTCCTTATGATTGTATTGGTTCTTGGGATGATTTCATAAATTATTTCAAAGACTAGTATGGTGATAAGACAAATAAAGGTTTCATGTTGAATGAGTTCAACAACATAAAGAAAAACCAAAATGAAGAAGTCCTTGAATTTAACGTTAGATTTCAAAAGGAAATGAATAAGCTCTTCCAAGTCATGAGACTAGATGAGAAGGTGTGTTTGGCAACATATCTAAATGGTTTTGATGCCAAGATGGGATACCTTCTCAAGGATAAGAACCATAGAACTATCATGCAAGCTCAAAGGTTTGCTGTAAATATTGAAAGCAATAGAAGGGTGTCAGGCAAGCTAGGAAGAAGAGAGGATCCTAAGCCCCCTAGGTTTGGAAAAAAGGAAATAGATAAACCCACCAATGTAAAACCTAGGGAGGATGATAACTTGAAACAAATCCTGAATGCTTTAAAGGATTTAAAGCCTAGTGAAAATAAGAATAAGTTTTAGGGAAATGATAGGCCTCCTCCAAATAATTTCAACATACAACCTAAGTTGCAAAATTTTCCTTACCATACAAAATGGAAGGATGGGAAGCCTACTATCATAGAGCGAAAGGAAAAGCTTAATGATAAAACCCCTGACCCTTTGTAAAAGCATTCAGTAAACATAACGGGTGAGGCTCCATGGTGCACAACATGCCAATCCCCTCATGATCCTAATTACTGTGTAGTTTCTCACAATATACCTAAAAATGAGGAACAAGAAGACAATGAGGAAGAATCAAATGAATTCTGCTAATTTATTTGAAGAGGTTGACTCTGAGGAGGAAGGTGAAAATCAAGATGTAAATAATTCTCAGAGCAGAGGAGAATCCTACCATCAGCAGGTATTTTCTGATGAAGAGGAGGAAGAATTTGATAATATAAATAGTAACACAAAAAGGGTTGAAGAACTTGTTACACTAAGAAGACCCTCTGATGAAGAGATAGCCCAAATCACTACTGATATGGTGACACAAGCTAGAAGTAATTATGTCCTAAGAAATAGAAATGTTGGCAATACAAATGGTAAGCCACTAGGTGTATTTATTAGAAAGAATAAAGAGGACACAAAATAGACTTATGTGAAAAATAAATCTACTGACGATGTCAAAAAATTTAAGATAAAAGGTATTGAAAAGACAAATGATCCAAGCAATGTGCTTAAAATCAAGGCCAAGATACTAATGGCCAGTGTCTTGATTCCCCAAAATGAAAGAAAATCAAAAGGGGAGAACAAGCTGGGTATTGCAACATAGTTTGAGAATAAATATTTTCCTCAAGGAAAACAAGATTTGTCTATGTTAAATTATACACCTATTGACATGAACCATTTGTTATCTCAGATAACAATCAAGGTGCCTCTAATGGAAATGATGAGGATAGGTGAACACAAAGAAAAATCCCTCACTTGGATAAATGGTGTTCAGGCTACAGATCTCCAAGAACCAGTGAGTAATGGGGAAAAGGTAGATCTCTAAGTAAAGGGAAAGCCATAGAAGAAATTGTTTCAAAGATACCCCAAATTTACTTAGATATAAATGTTGCAAATACTTCTTTAGGAACTGTTGACCCTTTCTTTTTAACATTGATCATAAATGGAAAAATGTTAAAAAATTGCATGATTGACTCAGGAGCATCAAATACTATCATGCTTGTTGAAATCATGAGGTCAATGGGATTGCAAGTTGACACTCCCCATGGGAGGTGCCAGGCTATGGATTCTAGAGAAGTACCAATTATTGGAACAATCAAGGCCTTACCATATAAGCTTTCTGCTTATCGAGGAAAACAACTAGCCATGACTGTCTTAGTTGTTGACATACCTCCCTAGTATGGAATGTTGCTATCAAGAAAATGGAGTGTAGCAATAGGAGGTAGCATCCAGTGTGATTTATCTTTTTCCACATTTAACATCGCTAGTTAGAGTATCAAAGTATTCAAGGAAGTTAGAACTCCTCATATGACTGAGGAAGAAACTAATGATGATAATATGAATTGTTTCCTAGATACCGATATAAATTATTTTCAAGTACAGAACATATAAAATAAAAATAGGGAAGAGTCTCCACTCTTAGCTGAGGATAATAATAATGTCTGAAATCAAAGTGACCTCTAGACCATGTATTTTGATGGTGCAAGTTCTAAAGAAGGGTATGGTGCAGGTGTGCTCTTAATTTCCCCTACTGAAAAAACTTTTAAGTTCTCTTTCACCGTCCTTTTTACTTGTACTAATAATAGTGCAAAGTATGAGGCTTTATTGATAGGTTTGAGGTTAGCCTTGAAATATAAGATCAAGAATCTCAGAGTAATTGGAGATTGAAAATTGGTTGTATTCCAGGTGAGGTCCAAATATGCATCAAGAAACAAAAGATTAAAACAATACAGGAATGTTGTTTGGCATGAAATAGAACACTTTGATGCTTTCTGTATTGATTGGATGGACAAAAGTCACAACAGGATGGCTAAATTATTTTCTAACATTTCTTTAAGGCCACAGAATATCACTTTTGTAGGGATATCCAAAATTGAGATTCAAGCCAGGCCATCTATACCAGACAATTTTGAAAATTGGCAAGTTTTTGAGGATGATCTGGACATCTTAAGGTTCTTTCATTATGATGCAAATTTTAGAGAAAAGGAGATAGATTTTAGTGAATGTGTGGAAACATCAGGAGGAAAAGATACTCTCCTTGGAAAAGAAGTCTTGCAACTTAATCAAATAAGGTCCCAAAGGGTTTGGTGGTGCTTGAAAGAGAATTTGATAATAATGATAGTTCCTTTCAAAAAAAACCTCTCAGCAAACCTAAAGGCTTGGAAGAAATAAATCCGGGAACAAGGGAAGTACCAAAAAAGGTATATATTAGGGGAAATTTGACCCCTGAAATAAGAAAATCATTGATAAATCTTCTTAGAAAGTATAGGCATGTTTTTTCTTGGTCCTATGATGATTTAAAGGCATATAGGGAAGATTTATTTTAGCATGAGATCCCCTTGAAGCAGGACACCAAACCCTTCAGACAGAAGCTAAGGCTTGTAAATCCTACTCTAGCACCAAATATGCATGATGAACTAAAAAAGATGAGTGATATAGGAATCATTCATCCTATCAAATATTCAACATGGCTCTCTAACCTTGTCCCAGTAAGAAAGAAAAATGGAGACATTAGACTCTGTGTGGACTTTAGAAATTTGAACATAAATTCTTTAAAAGATAACTATGGGCTACCAAACATGGAAGCCATGTTGCAGAGTTATTGGATTAGAACTAATGTCTATGATGGATGGGTTCTCAGGCTATAATCAGGTAGTTTTCAAAGAGACAAAGTAGTTCAAGACTGCATTTACTACTCCATGGGGCACTTATGTATATGTTAGGATGCATTTTGGTTTAACCAATGTTGGGTCTACTTTTCAAAGAGCCATGGATGTAGCATTTGTATATTTTATAAATAAGTTTCTTTTTGTGTACTAGGATGATCTTACAACCTATTCAGAAAGAAAAGATCAACATTGTGACCATCTAGAATTTTTTTTTGTGAGAGCCCTAGAATATGGGGTTTCCCTTAATCCAAGGAAGTGTAATTTTGGGGTAACTAAAGGTAAAATTTTGGGTCACATTGTATCCAAGGATGGAGTCAAGATTGATCCTGAAAGGGTGGTAACAATTGACAAAGTGCCACTACCAAAGAATGTTAAAGGAATCCAATCTTTCTTTGGGCAGGTAAATTTTGTCAAAAGATTTGTTACAAATTTTGTTGAGATTAGTGTCCCCATTTACAAGATGCTAAAGAAGAATGCAAAAGTGGAATGGAGTGAAGAGGCCAAGAAAGATTTTTGTGAAATCAAGTAAGCCATTAAGAGTGCTCCTATGTTGAGATCACCATATTTCAACAAACCTATTCAAATATTTTTTGTTGCTTCTTATCATACCATTGTTGCAGTCCTATTGCAAAAGAACTGAAAGGGTTTTGAGAAACCCTATCCTTTTTCAACAAATCTTTGCAAGCAGCTGAATTAAAATATGACATAAATGAGAAACAAGCCTATTCATTAGTCAAGGCTATAAAAATTTCAGGTGTTATCTAGTTGGAGCAACTATAGTTGCATATGTGCCGAGTGCTGTTGTAAACGATATCCTGGTTCAACAAGAAGTATCATGAAGAAGATGTAGGTGGATAAACAGAATCCAAGAGTTTAACATTGACATCTAGATCAAAAAGTTGGTAAGAGGACTAGGGTTAGCAAAACTTATGGCTCAAAGAAATTTAGATGCTTACCATATTAATGTTCTTGAAGAAGAACAAAGGCTGTACATTTGTGACTGGTATAAAGATATCATTGGATACTTGTAGAAACTAATATTTCCCCCTGACATGGATGACCACAAGAAGAGGATTGTGAAATTGCATGCTATTAAGTATGTCATTACCAAAGGTGAGCTATGGTGGAGAAGCAATGAGGGTGTCTTGTTAAAGTGTGTTGACCCTCATAAGACTAAGGGCTTGTTGCAAGAAATGCATGAAGGTGTGTGTGGTGGCCATTACATGGCTAAAACTACTGCACATAAAATATTAAGGTTTGGTTTTTGGTGGCCTAGTATTTTCAAAGATGCACATTCATTTGTTAAAAAATGTGATGCTTGTCAAAGGTTTGTAGGAAAGCTAAAATTTAGTGGCAACTTGCCTTTGAGCCCTATAACAGTTGAGGCCCCTTATCAGAAATGGGGCATGGATTTCATAGGAGAGATCCCAAACAAGTCACATGGAGGGCATTCATATATCCTGGTTGCCACAGATTATTTCACTAAGTGGGTAGAAGCAATTCCCACTAAAAGAGCCACTAGTAAGGTGGTTACTGATTTCCTAATGTAGAATTTACTAATAAGGTTTGGATGTCCTGAGGTTATAATTGTAGACAATGGTATGTGCTTTAGATCTAAATAATTTACTAGCTTTTGTTTGCAATATAGGATTAAAATTTCATACTCGGCTCCCTATCATCCTGAAGGTAATGGTCAAGTTGAATCAAGCAATAAGAGTTTGATAAAGATCTTGAAGAGAGTCCTTGATACAAACAAAAGAGCATGTGATTCCAAGCTACAATTATCCCTGTGGGCTGATAGAGTGACAGTTAAGAGGGCCATTAGATGTGCTCCTTTTGATTTGGTATATGGTATTCATGCCAGGTTACCACAAAATAACTTTCTATAGATGTACAAATTCATTCAGTTGTATGATGATGATGTAGATGATGAAATGAAGATTAAACTAGAAGATCTGATACAATTGGATGAATAAAGAAGGGAGGCTCATGATACAAATATAATATCTCAGTTCAAATACAAAAATTTGTATGACAAGAAAACTACAGTCAAAGAATTTAATACTAATGATTTGGCCTTAATGTGGAATGCTAAGCTAGAAGATAAATGCAAGCACAATAATTTTGATCCAATCTGGTTAGGACCATATCTGTTTGACATCAAGTGGTGACATGACTTTTATATCTTGAAGGATCTAGTTGGAAATATCTTGGAATTTCCAGTTCATGGAAAATTCCTCAAGTTGTACTTTTCTTAAGGTACTCTCATTATCCATGAACAATAGGTTATATTTCTTTCCCAGTTGTGTGTTTGTTTCAAGTTGTGTGAGTAGGTTAGTTTGTTTATTTTAGTAGATGGTCTGCTTATCCTAGAGATTCTGAATCCTTTCCATACCTACAACAGGCATGCATCCCCAGACATAGCCATTGTTGGCACTTTATTTTTCAAGCATGAGTTCCATACTTTTTACAAAATAAGGTATTCGCCAATTGTTTAAATTTGAGAAAATTTGCTGCAAAATTATCCTAGATGTCTTACAAAATTACCAGAGCCTTAATCCAGGAAGCCCTAGTTCAAAACCATAGTTACCAAAATTTTAAATGTTTTTGGCTTGTGAAGAAAACCCTAGGTCACTTTTCTATCTATCTATTTGAATGTTACCTTTTACAAGCCACTTAAGTTTTATAACACATGTGTTTTAATTGTGTCATCGGGCGGGGTCATGTTCCTAATACTTTCTTTTACCTAGGTTGACTTTAAATTTACCTAAGTCTAAGTCCCGATGACATTATTAATTTTCCTAAGTCCTAAATATTTTATCCCACTAAGGTTTCAGTGTTGGACTAAGGCTTTTAATTTACTTCTGATCCAATGGTTGTTGTATAACCGCAAGGAATCTTTTCATCTTTTGCGATCTTGCGACAGTCGTTGATCTTGTTGACAAGTCAACACAGCTCTCAGGTGGGAACTTTTGCTTCCTATTAGATTGAGACCATCCAATACTCAAGATCTAACAGTGTATAAATACCTAGGCCCAGTCATTAAGGGTTCTGAGGGATTGACAGCCTACAGATGATCAGACAATTGTCGCTTCTTCACAAGGAATCTTTTCATCCTTTGTGATCTTGCGACGACCATTGATTTTACTTACCATGTAGCACTTCAAATAGGTGGGTCCACTACCAGGTGTGCACAAGTGTTATTTCTTTATTCATTGTGGTAAATGGTGATGTGGATCTTGTTAGGTGGGGCCTGGTTCTTTTGATATTTTCTCTGTCGTTGATCAGATTTTGATCTTATAGCTATCGCTTCTTTGCAAAGCTTTTGTGACATCATTTTCATTATTTTTGATCTTGCGACCAACTACCACTTGTCCAATGGGCCTCACATATGATCAGATGACTTTCGTATGTCCACAATCAAAGGATTCATCCTTTGTGATCATGCGAAAACTGTCGATCTTATATAAAGCCATGATGTACTACTTTATGTCCAGTCAGAAAAAGGGAAGAAAATTGACCGTTGGATGAAGGATCTAATTGTAGTGATATATCCAAATTGTAAAGTGGGTTCTGGATGCTGCAAGTGTAGTCTACCATTCATTTGTTTTGCTCAAACGGTTTTCATGTGTTCGCAAGGATGAGATAAACAAAATTTTATTCTTCATGATCTTGCGAAAACCATTAGATTGTGCTTTAGTGAAGATCGACGGTCCAAATTCAAAATTGAAACATAATTGGTGTGAAAATGTGTTTTCCCATTGAATGATGATAGTTTGAATTCTCAAAGAAGTTATGGACGGATCGTGTGGAGTAAATTTCTAAGAGATTGTGTTTTTTATTGCTAATATATCATAGATTCATGCATTTTTTTGAAGCATAAACTTATAGAGTTTGCAGAAGCCCGGGTGAGGAAAATTGCAGAGCTGGTTATTGTCTCCTAAGTTTTTTCTTCTAAGGTTGGTTGGTATCTTCTAAATTTTTGTACTTTCTAGTATCTTTATAATTTTTTTATAATTTTCTTTCATAATTGTAAAGAGATATACAACCTAAAATGGCACCAAGAAAATAATTGACTGGTAAAGTCGAGTACAGTGAAAGGGGTTTACATGAGGACCTCTTAGAGATGTTGGATCACTCAATGAATGATACAGTGAAGGCCAAAACTTTGATACCAAAAGACCCTAAGGTTAAGGTAGTAGATGACTTATATGACAAGGGGAATTGTATGAGAGATGCCAGAACTCACACAGTTGGCACAAATGACACCACTGGTATCATTGGTCTAGGGTTATTTAGAGTAGGGTTTAGTCAGAGAAATGCCCTCCCTCCCACTAGTAATATATGACAGTTTGACTTAGGAAAACTCGTTGTGCCCAACATTTTCATGGATGAAAATATAATGATTCAAGTTGAAAAACATTATGACCTAATTACTAGGGTAATTAGGGATGCAAAGGGAAACCTGTTGATCAGTATTTTAGTTGAAGAAATGAGGAAATTTTTTAGGTTAAGTGAACCTTCCAATGACCTGGAGAAAATAGACTTTGAAGAACTGAGACAAGTTTATAATGCTTAAAGGGATTATCTCGGGAGTCATCCTCTAAAGGAATTCTACAACAAGATTGGGAGAATGATCACCATGGGACCAAGTACACAGGAGCCTTTC
Organism: Chamaecyparis obtusa; assembly: GCA_027943335.1. Lineage (NCBI taxonomy): Eukaryota > Viridiplantae > Streptophyta > Pinopsida > Cupressales > Cupressaceae > Chamaecyparis > Chamaecyparis obtusa. The sequence continues at coordinate 8,867,991 of BSBK01001399.1, read as the reverse complement.
AAGGTGGAATATTTTAACCTAAAAGAAAAGGGTGTGTATTGGTCACTATGCCAGATTTTTGGAGATGTTCAAAAGAGAATGCCAGTGCATCTAATGTACATGATGATCCAAATCTTGTACCCTTTCCTAGCAGTTACATTTGACTTTGCCCCTTTTATTGCTGATTTAATTCACGAAGGATTGGTAGGAGTCCTGAAAAGCAAAGTGGATAGACCTTTCTACTGGTATTCTTTCATAATGTATATCTTCCTATTCAAAGATGCAAGCTACTTTGAAAAAGAAATGGACTTGATGAAATAGAAGGATGGTGAGGACATGCCTATACAATTATGGAACATTAACATAAGATGGGATAGGAGTGAGAATATTTTTGTTCATTTTGATAGATGTTTTGCATCAAGGCTTAGGGCATTGTTCTCTATTGAGAATCAAAGAATCCCAAAGGCCTTAGCTGAACTTATTAGACCAAAGCAATTTTCTAAGGGCCTCAAGATTGTGCACAATTGGGGATATTTCATTTTCTATCCAGTGTCTAGTGTGATTAGATTATATGGTTTGAGAGGGACCCCTTTCATACTACCTTATCAAGTACCCCTCAAAATTGGTGTTGCAGAATTTATAAGACAACTGGGGGAAATATAGGAAAATACTCTCACAGGGAAGGCCAGAGGAGCTCTTTTCCCAAATGTCATAGTAGCCCACCAATTTATAATCACCAAAGGTGGATGGACTCATATGGATAAAATATTGTTACCATATCATATGGCTACCTTAATTACTAGGACAAAAGACCCTGAGGGTTTTAACAATGAGACGTTTAAGAAGAATGTCAGATGCTCCTTTATAGATCACATTTTTAATTTCCTTGAGGATATCATCAGGAATATCCCTAACATACAAGAGCAGGAGATCAGGAAGGAGAAGTGGCTAGTGTACAAGAAGATACTAGACTTTGTCCAACATTTTGACAAAGGATATGACCCCCTAAAAGATGGTACCCCTTTTGGGAAGAAAATAGAAACTCTTATGAGTCAATTTGAGGGTATTATCTAGAACCTAAATTAGAAAAAGGAAAAGGTCATGCAAACTGAGATAGAGAAGGCTAAGTTAGTGTTAAGAAAACTTTCTTTTGCCAAAGTATTACCCCCGGGTAAATACATGGTCCAAAAGAAGACTGGATACAATGTGGTTATACCAGGACTAGATAGACAGGAAAGAACAAAAAGAACAGACGATATCCCTTCCACCTCACAAGAAGTGGAAAGGCATGACAAGAGTGTAGAAATTACAAACTCACCATAAGATCATCTAGTTTAGGTTGTTCCTAATTCCCCACCTCCATCAAAGAAGCAAAAGCTAGAAGAGAGGCCTGTACAGGTTGAAGAGGAATACTCTCCCTCCCAATCACCTCTAAACATTATGGATTATCAAGAGGTTGCAATGCAAGTACATCAATTAGGGAGTTTAGGTAAAATCCTTATGACCTATGAGGAGATCAATGAAGGGGTACCAGAGCCACCAAAGGAGCCTGAATAAAATCTAATAGTGGGAGAAGTAGCTGGTAAAGAGCTGGATCATATAATCAAGCAGACATGTGATGAGTTCTTAGCAGATGATGCCTTTGTAAAAGCTAGGGATTTCATGCAATTTTTGTGGAAATTGCACATAAGTCAGTTCCAAGAAACATGTTAGAAAAGGCAGGAGGAAAATCCACAAAAGGATTTAAAGGTAATAGAAAGTGACGTTAGGAAAGAAATGAATGAAATATTTGAGGAGATCACTCTAGAATAGGGGAGAGAATTGGTAAAGAATTCAGGAGTGCTTATTCTCCTAGAATGGGACATTGTTGATGCAGTGGTCTTGGATGCTGTTAGAAAATAGACAACACCAATTCATAAGACCAAGGAAGAGGCAGAGCAAGCTATCAAGGGAGTCACATTTAGTGAAGATCATCAAGCCTTGGTCATGTGGTCTTTAAGGAAGAATGAAAATAATAAAGGAAAAAAGATGTCAAGGGTGATCTAATAGGTAGCCTCCTAGTAAAGATGGTCACTAAGACTTCATTAATTGAAGCAAGAGGTATGGTAATGGAAAAAACCCAACTTACAGCAAAGGTAGTAGAAAAGGAAACCAAGGAGAAAGATGAACTTACATTAAGACTGGAAACAATGTTGAAAGCCTATGAGGGGATGAAACAAGGGATGTATGAAAAGGATAAAATAATTGTAGACTTGAAGAAAAGGTTAGGTGAACAAGGTCCAATCAAAATATTAGAGAAGTTACAGATTACTTCATCCCTGCTATGCCTTTTTCTTCAAGTCCTTTAATTGAATATCGCCTTTCCCCTCTACCTCCTCCTATGGATGATGAAGACATAGCACAAAAAGAGAGGTTGAAGTTTGAAAAAAGAATAAGGGATACAATTTTGCAATTTGTTGCAAATGTGAAGCCAAAAGAGACTTTTAAGTTTGCTAAAAAGTTGGCTGACATCTTGATTTCTTTTAAGGAAGAAAAGGACACTGTAAACCCAATTTTGGATAGGTGGGTTGCCAGAAAGAATAAATTAAAGTAATTCTTTTCTTTGATTAAAAATCAACATATTATCTATGTACAACTAACAAATACTTATAAATTTGTTAAAGACCTACTTGAGTTTGAAATCAAGAGGGAAAATTTGAAGAGAAAGGCAGAAGTCCTAAGGGAAAGATATTTCCAGGATAATTTTCAAATGTTTCCCGGTCTTATTAAAGCACATGGAACCATAAAGGACAAGGAGAAATGGTTAGAACAAATTGATGATGTGATATCAGTTAGAATAAACACCATTTTGAATACAGAGGACAATACTCCTTTTGTACAAATAATTGAAATATTACAAGATGTCAAAATACATTTTACTAATGTAAGGAGTGAGGTACACCAGGTAATTATTGATTGGGACAGGTTGGTACCCAAAAGAGATGAAGTACTAGCTTTCCATTGTCCAAGTGAAGATATTTACACATCTTGGGAAGTAGCATATCCTTCAGAGATTACCAAGGAAGAAGACACATCCACTGAGGCAGAAACAGATGCCACTTCTTCAACTCCTTAAAGAAAAGCAAATAGTGCAAAGGATCTCAAGCAGTTGAAGCAAGCACGAATGGTACACTTGGCAGAAGTTGAACTGACCTTGGGAATTGTTGCAAAATTTTAGCACTCACGTCTATGAGAAACTTTGTAAAATTGTAACAAGAAGGTGTTATATTTACCTTCTTTGTCTTATATGGTTGACATTTTTTGTCTTTTATAGAAAGATCTAAAGCTTGTATGCAATCCTTAATTTCTATAAAGGGATTACCTGGACCAGTTTGTAAGGACCGAAACTTGGACATTCTTACTAACAAGTTTTGAGTCTAGGATACAATAGATTATATTAGGCCAATTTTTTTAAAAATCAATATTGCTGGTTCAAGTTAAATATCTAGATAGTTTGCATTTTAAAGCATTTTGTGTATACATGATGATGATATAGCATATTGAATAAAATCCAAAATTTATATCTCTTCTTTGTGTATTTCTTTTTTGAGTTATGAGTTGTCAAATTCATTGCATGGATAATTTTTGTGTATGTGTTGATATTCTTCAGCTTTGATCTAGGATCAAATTAAATAAGCTTTAGATATAGCACTAATTCTTTAAGTTTTGCATAAGGATATAAGGAAGTAGTGTGAATTCAGGAGTCCTTTGATAAAATCCACCAAAGGGTGATAGTATTTTCAAAGGATAAAGAGCATCAAAGTTCAATATATTTGTTTGTGTATCTCATTTTTGCAGTGAAGGTGTCACCCAATGGGTAAGACACTGGCTAGCAGTGGATTTTGCTTATAGAAATCAATGCTTGAAAAGGTTCTATTTTATTCCTAAATTTTGATATAAATTTGTCAAAGTTCTTTAAAGTATTGTGACTTAAAAAGTTGTATCCTACCAAATGATAATGGAGAATTAATAAATGAATGGTCATCATTTAGTATTTTCTTATCATTTATCTGTTGTTCTTTAAATACAGTCTGTTATTGTTGAAGTAAGGCTTGTTTCTACTAGATTAGGAGTACCCTCCTTGGTTTTGCAGAGCTATAAGTGTAGAGGGTAGTCTTGTCCCTATAGTTGGTCTAGTAATCATAGAACTTCATATTTGGATCTAACCCATCCTAAAAAACTATAGATGTATTGGTTGCTATTGAAAGCATAAAGTCTAGTTTTTGGAACCAAGACTATTTTTGAACAGTTTGCAGCAGTAGCAACATACTCTTCTTCAGCAGTGGACTGAGAAATGCATGCTTGTTTCTTGCTAATCCAAGTCACAAGCCTTTCACCTAAAAAGAATGCTCCACTAGTTGTGCTCTTCCAGTCATCTATGTTTCCAGCCCAATCTACATTGGTGTAAACTTTTAGTTCAAATTTGCCTTCCAATGTGTACCACAATCCATAATCCTCTATTTTCTTCAGGTATCTCAAGATTATCTTTACAACAACCATATGTGATTCTTTAGGATTGGCAAAAAATATTTCCATAATCCCTACTGCATGTGCAATATCATGCCTTGTTAGGGAGTAGAGATGAACTAATCACTAGCTCATGCCACTTAGTCTTCTCCTGAGACTCTTTGTGTCTTTTTAGATCACCTACTAGACCTATAGGATCATGTATCTACCTATGATCCCCTAATCCAATCCTTACCTCTCTAACTTCCAAAGTTTATCAAATCCTTCAGCCCCTAGGTGCTCATTCTTGCTTGGAAGCACTCTAGGATTCTAGGTCTCCTCTAAGACCTAGCTCCTCAAAACCTTTCCTAGCCTCTTGTAGGGTTGTGAAAGTGTTAAAAGACCTTCCAATCCACTCATTCCAATGGATAATTCAACCCCCTTCAATAATATTCCTTACTTATTTCAAGAATCAACCCCAAAATAGGGCTACAAGCAAAGAGCCCTAATTAGCCCTCCTAATCTGAGAAAATAGGGAATAACTCAGAAAACTCCCATTAATGAACTCTGAATTCCTTCTAGGACTTCTATTCATTTTCTTAGGGCTCAAGGATTTTTAGGGTCTTAGGCCTCCAAACGGCCATACAATATCTGAACTCTAACTGAGGGTTTTATAAGGGTTTTAAGACTCTTTGGGTCCAATCTGATTGCTTGGATTGGTTTTCTACCTTGATGGATTGGTGAGGACACCTCATGAATATCAAGGAATCTCAACACACCTAGCCACCTTGTCCATGCTTCAATTTTATTCCAACTTGACAACCCTACCTTATAGAAGCTCTGTAAACTTACTCTTTCCTAGCTGGGCAGCCTCTGGCTCGCCTAGGGAAAGAGTTTAAATATAGCTCCACTACACTTGGGGGCCCATTCTCCTACAAATTTTAAGTACTTAATGTACACTCACTATCCCCAAGAGGTCTTACTATTTCTATGGTGAGATAGTGAGTTACATGCTTGACAATCCCAACTGCCTGGTTCAGGACAATGAGCACACAAGAACACAAATAATTACAAAAGCTTAAAATAAATGCACACACACCTAAACTAGTAAATCCAAAACACTATACAAAGATTATTCTTCAAAGCCAAATGATCAAAGTCAGCAATTCAAGCCAATCTTGCTTCCATTTACACACTGTTACCAAAACTTCACCCAAAAACCTATATTCAAAAGTTTGTCCATACAATTCTAACACCCAATGCCGACATTAGGGTTTCTTGGGATCATATATCCCCCTCCAAAATATTAGGTTTCACCATGAGGTCTTCTCCCATGACCAAAATTTAAGTCCTTAGTTATAGGGAGCTTATACACAATGTTGCCGAGCAACTTTCAAAATTGCAAAGTTGCAAGAAATGCAGCTTTTAGCAACTTTTGCACAAAAATCACAAATTAGCTAATTTAGGCCAATGCCTTGCACCTATACACTTCTTAGGTGTTGTTTGACTTGAGCCAACCCAAAATGACTCTGATGACATCAGCTAGCCCCTGGATGACTCCTGATGATGTCATCCTATAATAGAACCTCAATGAAAGGAAACCACTAAGGTACCCAAAAATACCTATTAAAAGGACCTATTGAGCCCCTAACCTATGTTGAGAACCTCACAATGGCCATCCAAACCCTTATTGTATTTACAAGGCTCACTAGGAGCATTCACAAAAAAAATTTCAATGGTGAGGGTCCCATGCTGACTAGGTGCCCCTGCACCATGCCTACCATGTGTACAACATACATCAATTTACCAATCATAGATCGGTACAGAGTATGATTTACCTCAGTAGATTCATCATCTTTTGTTAATTTACAGCCAGTCACCATCGGTGTTCCCACAGGTTTAGCATCTTCCATGCCAAAATTTTTCAGTACCTCTTTAATGTATTTTGATTGTGTGATGAAAATCCCATCTTTCTATAGTATAATCTACAAACCTAGAAAGAATTTAATCTCTCCAAACATAGACATCTCAAATTTCTTTCTCATTCCATCAGCAAAAGATTTACAATTCTGATCTTGTCCACCAAAGATTATATCATCAACAAATATTGCAACAATCAAAATGTTATCATCAAAATCTCCTTTCATGTACATGTTACTATTTTCACTAGTTCTTACAAAGCCAATACTTATAAGATAAGCATGTAATCTTTCATACCATGCCCTTGGTGCTTGTTTCAGTCCATATAAAGCTTTGTGTAGTCTACATACCATGTATTTTTTATTCAGATCAACAAACCCTTCTGGTTGTTCTATGTAGACCTCCTCCTCAAGTATTCCATTTAGAAATGCTAATTTCACATCCATTTGATATACCTTAAATCCCTTATGTGTAGCATAGACAAGCAATATTCAAAATCCTTCCAATCTAGCAACAGGTGCAAAGGTTTCACCGTAATCAATACCTTCATCATGTGCATATCCCTTGCAAACAAGTCTTGCCTTATTTCTTGCAACTTCTCCATTCTCATTCAGCTTATTCCTAAAAATTGACTTAGTACCGATAACATTTTTATCTTTCAGTCTAGCTACTAAGGTCCATGTCTTATTATTTTCAATTTGTTCAATCTCCTCATTCATAACATTCATCCATTCCTCATTTTTAAGTGCATCCCTAACATTCTTCTATTCAAACTCACAAACTAAGCATGTGTTTTGTCTCAACTTACTTCGGGTCAGCATGCCAAATTTCTTGTCTCCAATGATTTGGTTCTCAGGATGGTGTCTTCTAACAAATCTTGCTAGCACTTGATCTCTCCTCTGTTCTTCATACTGTTCAGGTACAATTTCTTGCTCGGGTGCTTCTTCCTAATTCTCAATGTCCATTTGCTGATGCTCGGTAGCATTTTCCTGATGCTCGATAGACTCAGCCTGCAGCTTCGATAGATACTCTAGATCTTCAACAAAAGTGAACCTACCATAGTTTTCCAACTCCTTCATGCTTTCTACATCATTCTTGTCAAAAAACTCATCAACTTTTACGTTAGCACTTTCTATCATCTTATTAGTAACTTGTTCACACATTTATAAGATTTACTCTTAGTAGAGTAACCTAAGAATAATCCTTCATCACCTTTAGAGTCAAATTTTCCATTCCTATCATCCTTTAGAATATAGCACTTGCTACCAAAGATTCTAAAATAACTTACACTCAGTGTGTATCCAAACCATAACTCATAGGGTGTCTTGTTTGTCTCTTTCTTCAGCTGAACTCGGTTCAAGACATATACAACTGTGCTAACTGCCTCTCTCTAGTATATTTAGATGCAACATTCTTCTCAATCATTAGTGTTCTAGCATAATCAACAATAGATCTATTTCTCCTTTTAGCAATTCCACTCTCCTGCGGTGTTCTAGGTGCAGAAACCTATATTTTTATACCATGCTCATTACATAAGTTAGTGAATTCATCAGAAACAAACTCACCTCCCCTATCAAACCTTAAGCATTTCAATTCATTTACAATTTCTTTTTCTACTTTAGCCTTATACCATATAAATAGTTTGAATGCCTCATATTTTTCTTTCAAGAACATAATTGTCATCAATCTAGTATAGTCATCAACAAAAAAAATAAAGTATATATCTCCATAGTAGCTTTGAGTTCTCATGGGACCACATAGGTCGGTGTGAGCCAAATCCAAAATTCCTTTAGATGAGTAGTCCTTACTTTTAAAACTAGATTTCATCATCTTTCCTTTTTGAAATTGATGACACATAACATGATCAGGTTTGGTTAGACTAGGCAACCCTCTAAATTTTCTCTTTTTACTGATCTTAATTATGTTATCAAAATTTACATGACATAACCTCTTATGCCATAACCATGCATCTTCATTTTTCACTAGTAAGCAAGAAGTCTCAACATTGTCAAGATAAAATAAGTTATCTTTTCATTATCCTCCTATTCTGACAAGCTTTCCATTTTCATCATAGATCTTTACCTTCTTGCTTTCAAATGCTACTCAGTGACCTGAGTTATTAAGCTATGCCACACTCAACAAATTTTAATTCAATCCTTTTACCTAGTATGCATTATCACATCTAATTATATCATTCACCAGAATAGATCCTTTTCCTTTAACTATACAAGGTGTGTCATTTCCCATTTTTATTGAACCTCCATTATAGTGCTCAAGATGATCAAACTTATCTTCATCACTAGTCATGTGATGTGTACAACCACTATCAATGATCGAAGTATCATTTTTACTAACTTTAGTAATAAGTGATGTTTCTACATACCTTTCCTCTACTTCACAATCATCTTTTATTGCAACAAACACTACCTCTATATCATCATCAATGTCGGTGTCGATGTCATCTTCATCAATAAGATAACATGCCTTTTTCCCCTTATCTTTTTTATCTCAATTGTCTCTGGTGTAGCGTCGGTAAGCTCTGTTGATTCTTCTTCCATAGCTTCCATCACTAGATCAGTCTCTATCTTTATGTTCCTCTTTCTTGTTGGGACACCTAGCAGCAATATGGCCAACTTATTTACAATTAAAACAAGCTAAAGGTAACTTTCCCTTATATCTACCTTTACCTTTATGTAGTCTCTGGGCCATAAGATCTTCACATTCATCAAGCTCATCATCATTATTACTATAACTTTCATTCCTTATATTATGCTTATTGTTAGATTTACCGATCTTCATAGAAGACATAAAAGCAGACTCAACACTCGGTACCACACTATTATCAAAATTGTTCCACTCAAAAGTTGTTAATTTTCCAATCAGACTATCAAGAGTGAGAGTGCTACCAAGTGTAGACCTCATTTCATGAATAATAGATATTCTGATTGTATAAGCAGGCAACAAGGTTCTTAGTATTTTAATTACCACTATATCTTTAGAAATGATACCACCAGCTCCTCGGATAGCATTGACTACCTCCTTGATTCGGTTTGTATACAGTGTGATATTTTCTCCCTTCATTTTCATATCATCAAATCTTCCACACAAGATTTCATCTCTGGCTCTCATCACATTTACATCACCACCATGAACAAGAGAAAGTTTATCCCACATTTGTTTCACAATAGTGCAAGCCTTAACATCCTCAAATTCAGCATCAGATAGAGCAGCATCAATCTCTATCATAGTAATATTATGTTCATGTTGGTCTCTCAACTGATCAAGAGTCAAAGGACCAGTCGGTTGTATGTAGCCATTTTCAAGTAAGGCTATAGTAGATTCTCCAATTCCAGATATGTGAAGTCTCATTCGACTTTTCCATGTAGTAAAGTTGTCTTTGTTTAGCTTCGACACTTCCCTCTTATACATCTTGTAATCTTTTTGTTGAAGTACTTAAAACTTTGTTCCAAGAAACTAATACACTCTGATACCAATTGTTAGAATAACTAAGAGGGGGGTGAATCAGTTAGATCAGTTATCCAACAGTCCCAAATACAAATGTGAGGCCTCACCTCGTGACATCATTTCATAGCAGATTATTTTCCATCTTTGGACTCATGTTGACATTTTATTTTATCATGTTGGACTATTTGGACAAAGACATTATATTATGATACTATGTGATGACTTATGATTATGTGATGATGATATAGGACTTTTACTTTCATGCTATTTATTAGGCCATGGGCATAGTAATTGTTAAATCCTTGATTTATGTATGATACTTTGATGTTACATTCATCTTAGGGAAATTTGTGAGAAATGATCATGATTATTATGTTAGGTGAATTAACATGTATCATTTTATTCTTGACTTTATATGCTTTATAAATGCTATGTTGAAAATGATGATAATTATTATGAAATGCAGTTAGAAATTTATGATGTTAAGGATGTGATTTTTAGATGTATTTTTTTTACACACACACACACACACACACACACACACATATATATATATGATATTTTACATTTCATGAGCTACTGATATTTTGTCAAGTGTGCAGGTAAGACCATGGATATGTCGGGGGAAATTAAAGATGGATATTTGTAAAATCATGTTAAGCCAAGGTTATCTCCAAGGGGAGAAATTAACCTCGTTGTAAAGTGTAATTTTTGTAAAGTGATGCATGAATGTAATTATTGAGTATGTTTATTTTATTTTATTATTTTAAGTCTATTTGGCATGCCATGTGTATTGTGTTGTAATGTGATTTATTTGTGGTGTCAATTGACACATGTCATGTGAGTTGGCATGCCTGAGTGCTTAATGTGTGTGAGTGGTCTCTATTTTTAGGGGCCATGAGTGGGAATCTCTTTCATTTTTGGATTCAATCTTTAGGTGGTCTTTTGAGTGGCTTTTAATGACAATTTATGGTAGTGGAGGTTAAAAATAGGCTACCCCATAGCGGTGCCATATGTTGGGGGTCAAATTTTGACCATTTGAAAAGTGACAAAATTGGAAGATGCATGTCAAGCCCACTTCTCATTTGAATTTTGAATTTGAATTTCCCTCTTTTGTTTGAAAGGTTTAGGGTTTGTCTTCTTAAGAAGATGGAGGGAAAATTGGTGGGTAATTGCCCACTCTCCAAATTTTGGAGACTTGAGAGTTGGTGAGATTGTGAATCTTGTTTTTGGACTTTTGGAAGATTTTGGTTGTTGCATAGAAAAAGAGGAGACTAGTTGGAGAAAGCTCATCTCAAGCCTCTTCCCATTAGCTTGGATCAAGGTTGGATCTTGAATTCTCTTGTCCTTATTGCTATGTGTATATTTTTTACTTTTCTTATGTTGTGTGAATGATAGTTCTATATGTAAAATTCATGGCTTCTTGTCCTTGCATGTATGTGTATCTTCCTTTCTTGTTGCATTGTTTTCTTTGGGGTGTGCAAGGCCAAGCTCACTCTTGGGAGGGAAGAGAGCCTTGATGGGTGAAGGGAAAAAGTTGGGACTACTCTTCTAATGTAGAGTCCTTCCTTAAGGAGGAAGGGGATAAGACACGGATGAATGGGCATTGATGTTGCCATCTTGTGTATATTGCTATTGGGGGACATAAGGGAGTTGATCTTGTATGGAATGTGAAGGGTGATGGTTGTATCATTGGCCTTGTGAAGGCAATTTGAGCAGATTTTAAAGCCTTGTTGAAGGCTGGTTTATTCTTGTATTTTGGTATTCTCCTAGTTGAGTAGCTTCCACCTTCACCCCTACTTTGGGTCCAAGGTGACTCGTGTTGTGCTAGCCTTGGGAAAGGGAATTTGATGTTTAAGTTTTGTTGCTATTTTTGTTTGTATATGTGTTTATGTATGCATGTTCAAACCCCTATCCATCTTTATGTCCCCTAGCTCGGGGGTGGCCATGAAATGGCCTAGGTTGGGAGGTGAGCCTCCATGGTCTATTTGGTTTGTCTTGTAGATTTTGAAGGACACATCTTGCTGGTTTTCATGGAATTAGATGAAAATTCTGGATACATATCTTCTAGTTGTTATTTGAGCTTTTTCAGCTTTGAGCCCTTGTGAAAATTGTTGTAAACATGGCTATGTAAAAAAATCCTAGCATTTTAAATGCTTGTAAAATATAGTAGATTAATTTATTTTTCTCCTATCTATTGAACTAAAATATTTTATGTGAAAGAAGTTTGATTTATCCTTATATTGAAATTCACATGTCAGTAATGTTGTTTAGAGTTAGAGGGAATCATTATAAATGCCTAGATGCTGAAAGAAATGTTAACTCATTTTAAGGTTATAAATTCGAAGGGCTATTCATGTATTTCATTTAAGTTTCATCATAAAGAAAAGATTTATTCTCATTTTATGAATGTTTCAAATAAATTAATGTCCAATCATTTGATTGTTTGGTTTAGGAAGAATGGTTTTATCTTAAATTCTTAAATGATAATATTAAATTTGTATCTTGGGTTAATTTCATATTGTGTGCATAATTGAAAGGAAAATAGATTAACATAATCTTGATGAAGTGGTTAATCCTTTGATGATTTGATATAAAACAAACCTAAATGTTATAGATATATTTCTTTTTATGTAGAAAGCTCTCTTAATTTTGTTATTTACATTCCATAGTTCACATTATTTTGTTCTGGTAATCGTAATTATTGTATGTATATATATATATATATATTAATACTTTCTTTTTTATTAAATTTGATACTCACATTAAAATATTTATATAATCTGCTATAAAGATGTATTAATGCGATACCCAATGCATTTAAACTGAACTTTACCATAGCAGTAATATTATTGAACGAAATTTCACATCGAATGAAAGCATATGAAAATCGATACATCTATTGTATGCTGCAGACTTATTACTATTATGTTTTTGTATGGCAAACCTTCTACACCGTATGCATTGAAAACTCTATAGCCTGTAGATTTGCAATATCAAAACTTAGTAATGTGAAACCTTGTAGCGAGTTTGGATTAATAAAATAAACCATATAACATAAAGGATAGAGTAATTGTAACATTAGCTTAGGAAACCCTAATGTGGGGTTTAAGCTGAGTAGTGCAGATGCACTGTCGCAGGTGGTACTGGCCACTGTGAATAGTGGCATCACCACTGGTGGTAGCGGCTAAGTCCGCTGCAACAGTGGTGGTGCCACTGCCACGGGCGGTCATGCCACTGCGTGAAGTGCCCACGCACTGCTTCCCCCACCTCTCATTCAAAGATTCTCACCTTTGGAGCTGGGTTGGAGGTCAGCCATGAGCCGTTGGTGCTCCCTCTGCTTGTGTCGACTTTCCCGAACCTTCTTTTTTTTGTTACGTTTCCCATGTTGAAACATAGATCCTCCTGTATGTGTTTTGTAGGAAATAAAGGAATTATTTTAGGATGAGACTAAAACTTATATAATAAAGCTTAAATATTTTCTTTTATTCATTTATTTATATCTCTGCTATTTGGTTAGCTCAAACATAGATTTTAGAGTTTTATTTTCATCCTGTAAACTAAATAGAGAAAAATATAAATTTTATCCCGGATAGAAGGTAAAACAATATTTATGCTTGGATCTACAATCTTATGTAAACCAGATCCTAGCTTTCCTATTCGTTGTCTTCAACGAAGAATTAGCACAAAGTATAGTAATACATTTTTACACCTTGGCTTATTTTGTTCTTGTGCGTCCTTCCTACAAAACCCATAATGAAGCATTTGGGGTTGGGCGAAGTCTTATCTTGAGCCAAACCCTAAATTTAGATTAGGGATAGTTTTGGCCACTTGGGCTATTAGTCACTTTCTTTTATTTTATTTTAATATTTCTACCTTTTTAGATTTCCTTTTCTATAGGGAGATGAAATGTCTTGGAAAATTTTATTTTATCATTTTCTAATCCTAGGACCATGATCTATGTGAAATAATTTATGGTCAATTTTTGCACCCAGCTATTCTCCACCCTCGATTCTTTTATATTAAAGTTACTTTTGTCTCTAGATTTCTTTTTCAAGTTCCCCATTATTAGGGATTCATTTTGATTTTTGGGTAAGGAGTCGTTTAGACTTTTAATTTCAATCTTTTATTTTATTTATTTGTTTTGCGGGTGAAGTTAAATGGATCCTTCTATTTAATTATTCATTATTGAGTTATGTGGATGAATCTTTTATTTATATATTTTCACATTTTGGTAACTTAGATTTTCAAATTAATAATTCTTTATTAATTTTTAAATGGTGACATTATTATAATGTTTTAAATTGACCCAAGTCACATGTTATTATTATAAAATTTACAAAGGGAATTTTAATCTTAATTTGTTTAAATTTAGTATTATTATCTTGCTAATTATTGAGTAATTTGAGTTGGGGTTCTCCATCGTAGTCCCTTAACAATTAACCCTAGTTAGTGAATCCCTCGGCCTAGTGAATTGATGAGTTAGGGAATGTCAGCAAGCCAGTGCATGCCTCAAATTTCCTTAAGAGCTGAGTGCATAGGTTGATGTTTCGACCTAATGTTTCTGTTTCAACCTTGTAGTATGAGTCCTTTTTAAAAAAATTGTTGTGTGTGTTTTGCCCTAATTTTGGGCATGACATTTTGGTATCAGGGCATAGTTTCAACTCTAGGAACCTAAAACCATTGTGTTTTCAACTTATTTCTTGTCTTTCACTTGTGTAGGATGCCTCCAATTACACGTAGGGGTCGTCACTATGGGCGAGGTGGTAGGGATGCTAGTGAGGTTTTAGTGGATGCTCAACAGCCCATAGAGGGTGTAGGTGATGAGCCAGAACTACCTCCAGGACAACCACCGAACCCTAATTAGGATATTTTGAATGCCCTTTAGAATATTGTCGATATCATTATGGACAAACTACCACTAGGGGGTTAAGAGAATGAGGCCCAAGAGAGGATTAGGAGCCCTCCTTCCAGATAGGTTGAGGGCCATGTAGATTTAGAGGATGAGTCAGTACATATGCCAGAGCCACCACCACCACCACCTGAGATAGTGCATAGAGCACCCCATGACATAGGGGATCAGATTAGAGAGCTCCTACACCTTCAGCCACCACCCTTTTCAAGATCTATAGATGGGACAAAGGTAGAGGCATGGATTTTGGGCCTTGAGCACTACTTTGGGTTGCACCCTTACAAGAGCAACCTGAAGGCACATTTGACAGTACGCATGCTTAGAGGTAATGCCTCTACTTGGTGGAGACAGGAGGAAGATAAACACCATTTGACATTAGACACCCTCACATGGGAGTGTTGGAAATTTGGCTAATGTGGATGCATAGATGTTTTCATTATGGCAACATATGATCTCTAATGAGAGCACAGAATCTGGAATGCAAGTATGGCAAGTTGAAGGAAGAAATTGTCTAAGTATGGATACAGTGATCCTGACAGAGCACCCGATGAAGATTTAGTTGGCAACGTCCACTGGAGAAATATTTTTGTTTGAACAGTTAACTAAAGCTTCTACAGAGTATGAGGATACCCCATGTCAGTGCACATAAAGTTTGGAGTAGTACGGATGAAGTTATTCAAAGTTTATCGAAGACAGTTTTGCAAACAGAACGGTTTTGGAGACAGTATTAGCGAAAGAGTTAAGGGATTATTTTTCTTGTCAAAATAATGACTTAACATTATGAAGGGATGACATCCTAGATGTTTACCCTTGGATAAATATTTTGGAAGCTGACCATATGAAGTTATTAGCTCTAATAACTCATATATTAGGCATACTTGAAATGTAATAAGTATGATGTTTTTTTGTAAAAAGAAAGAAAAGGATAACTTGTGAAAGTTGTATATTGTGATAGCAGTAAAGGCTATTGATGTGAAGTTGTAAGCAGTACCATATTATAGTTAGAAACATTTTGTATTACCTGTTTGGGTAGTGAGCTCAGCTGGTGATCAAGTTTTGTAATCTAACTCCTAACAGGTTTAAGGCTTCTAACAAGGCCTAAAGTCCTTTAACTAGGACAAATCTACTATACATTGTAAACAGACTCTTAACAGGGTCCAATATCCCTAACATGATACTTTTGATTAGTGATCTTTGTGGGTGCCATCCCCACCAAGGTTTTCCCTTGGCCAGGGTTT
The DNA here is from genome assembly GCA_027943335.1 of Chamaecyparis obtusa. Taxonomy (NCBI): domain Eukaryota; kingdom Viridiplantae; phylum Streptophyta; class Pinopsida; order Cupressales; family Cupressaceae; genus Chamaecyparis; species Chamaecyparis obtusa. The sequence goes on along the minus strand of BSBK01001399.1, from coordinate 8,851,992 downwards.
CCTTGATAACATATCATGTGTTATGAGTTCTTTTTATTTACTGCTATGTCTGTTAATTAGCTTGATAATCTTTGTATGCACTAAAGTAATCTGTTATATCCATAAGTGGGCAAAAGTAAAATTTTGTGAAATACTGATTCACCCCCCCCTCTTAGTATTTCCTATTTCTAACAATTGGTATCAGAGCACAGTTACTTGGAGAAGGAACATTTAAGGAAAGCTTAGTAGCTTGAGTAAGATCTCTATTGATATGGATCAACTTCAAAAGAATCTTGAAGAAGCTCTTGAACAGATTGATATGTTTACTGATGAAAGAAACTCCTTAAGAAGAAAGTATGAAGATGCAAAGAATGTTATTGACAAATTAAAAGGTAAGATTGAAGATCTGAAATTTGAAAAGGAATATGATATTCTTGTTGAAGATTGTGTTGAATTAGAAAAATAAAATGAGATCCTTAAGCATGAACTGAAGATAGTAAATCTGAAGCTTAGTATGAAAGATGGAAATTTGAGATCTGATAATGAAAAATTGAAAATTGAGAATGAAGATCTGAGATCAAGACTTGAAAAGGTAACATCCGAATCTGAAAAAGTAAAAGTGCAGTATGTAGAACTTGAGAAGTATAATAAAATTGTGAAAGGTGAATTGACTCAATCTAAACAACAACTTGAAAGGCTATATTCTAATGGTGATAGGAATAAAAAACAAATTTCTTTTGGAGAACCATTCTTTGATAAGATTGGATTTGGATTTAGTATGTCTAGAACAAATCATGAAAGTAAGAAACCAGATCTGAAGACATCTGAAAGTATGGAGGAAATGAAGCTAGATGAGAACACATTGGAAGATCCACCTAAAGAAGAATAACCTAGAGAGAAAGAAGAATCAAAGCAAGAAGAATAAAAAAAGGAAGAATCCTCTAAAGGTATGCAAAGAGAATTCAAAGGTAGATGTTTTTCTTGTAATACTATTGGGCACATGAAGAGAGATTGCATAGGTAAGCAATTTAAACCTCTTAATGGACATTGTTATAATTGTCATGGTTTTGGACATAGAGCTAACGAATGTAGAAGACCTAAAGTAATTTTGAATAATTATGATAATAGAATGATTGGGAATACTAACAATGTAGATAAGACATCTATTGAAGAAATGAATAAAAGAAAAGTGGTAGTATGTTTTAGATGCAACAAAGTACGACATATTGCTAGAAATTGTAGGTCACAGATTAACCAGCAAGGATAGAGATTTGGAAACAATGGAATCATTTGTCAGATATGCAACAAGTTTGGACACTTAGCAAGAGTTTGCAAAATGAACAATGGAGGTTATCATCATAACCCTAACCCTAGGAACAATGCAAGAAGGAATGAAAATGCAGGAAACAAAGAGAAAGGTTGTTGTAGCAATAAAGATGAAGTAAAATTTGATAAAGGCACAGAGCAAGGAGGTATATTCAGCACTGAAAGTAGTTAGGAAGGTAATGTATCTGATGGTAAGGATGAATCTTTACCTGACCCTTCTTTAAGTACTTAAATTATGTAAGTTTCTGTAGTTTAGGACTTAGGATTAGTGTAGATTAGGAATTTGAATGAGTTAAGTTTTGTGCAGTTAGGTATAGGTTTTTTATGTTGTACTAATGCTATGGTTAAGTGCGCAAAAGAAAATATTATGTTTTACGAGGTCGCAAAAAGTTTTATGGTTGCAGGTTTGCAGAATCAGCTTTTTGAGGTTTTAGCGGAAAAATGAGTGAATGCAATGTCAGATCGAGTTAATGTGAAGTGTTATTAGGTTTAAATTGAAGTTATTATGATTTCAAAGTGATTGAAAAGAGATTTGAAAGAAGAAAAAGTGAGTTGAGGATGATTTGAAGAAGTTTGGAAGTAGTTTGTAGCGCCGATCATACCAAAACCCTAGATTTGCAAAGTTGAGGTATTTTTCGATCTTTAATCAATTGATAAGATGGATATTTCTATGGTTCATAATGTTAAGGATAAGAATAGACCTAAGATTAAGAAAGAACTAGTAGAACCAGCTGAAATTGATGACAGACTAGCACTATCATCCGTACCAGACGGAGTATTACACATTGAGAATGTTAAAGGATATTTAGGTTGCAAGTTTGAAACCTTGGGAGATGTAGATTTTAATGATGATTATAGGAAATTGTATAATCAAGACATGTTAGTTAAACCAGCTTATGGGCACCTAGAGAACAATGAAATTATCAATTATTCCATGAAGTATGAATTTGATGATGAGGAATGTACCAAGATCATTTTAAGTAGAATCCACAATGGGAAATTCTGGATGGAGGATAGAGTTATTGATATAACTGCCGACCTAATTCATGATGTTACTGGATTATCAAAAGTTGGAGAGATTCTACTGAATGAAAAGAACATGAGAAATATTGTCTTAGACAACACTGGATCTAGTTATAATGGTAGAGGAATTATGATAAGTAAGATTAAGCAAGATGATGTTAGGTACCTTTGCAAGATCCTAACAACTAAATTCTATGGTAGTTCAAGGGAAGATGACATGGCTACAAGAATGGTTCATGTAGCTTATCTTATGTGTATTGAGAGGAAACAAGTAGACCTATGTGAAATTCTAAGAATTTAGTTGTTTGAGAACTTAGAAAAGATTAAGAAGGCTAAGTACACATAGTTTAGGTTTTCATCTCTGATAATCTATATGTTTTTCCACATTTTGAGAAGATTTCCTTACATAGTTGACTAGAGTGACAATGTGAACACAATGGAAAGAATAAACTCAGTCTACATGAAGCACCTAATTGATAAAGTCAATGATAGTGTGAAGCTTGTATTGAAGACTTTTCAGAATATTGTTAAGAACAGATCAAGGATTCCTCAATCCTTAGTTGAAAAGCATAAAGATGACATTTGTTTTATGGTAGACACTGATTTCACCTACATTGAAGCAGTTGAGCCTAGAATGGAATTCATAGACCCTCTTGGCTATGAAGTATCTGAAGCAGAAATAGTAGGATATGTGAATAGACTATTAAAGTGTGAGTTGGATGGTCATGCAAATAGGTTTGGAACCTATGAAGAGAATTTCAACTCTGCAATAAGTTTGAAAGAAAAGAAGCAATCTAGTAGGAGAGTTGAATCAACTATAAAGAAAATACTGAAAATCAAGTATGTCAAGTCATGAGTTTGACATAGCTAAGAAGACTACAAAAGCCTTAAAGCAAAGTGAAAATCTTGTAGTTCCACCTATGGCATCTAGTGCAGACCTTGTTGATCCTATTACAGTAAAGGTAAAAGTTGAAGAACCTAAAAATTTTGAAAGGGAAAAATCCTTTTCTCCTATTCCTAGCAAAAGAGTAAAAGAGAGTGCAACAGGACCTGGCAAGAGACAGAAAGTGATTGTACCACCTATACCTAGAAAAATAGCAGAAATTAAAGATGATAATGAAGTTTCAATCAAGAAGAAAACTTGGAAACCAAGAATTGAAAGAGTTAATGAAGATATATTGTAGCATGGAGACTTCACTAAGATAAACAAATACTATGATCTATATGGATCATTTGACAAATTAAATTTTGAAAATGCAATGATTACACATATGATTTTGACAGATAAGAAATTTAGCACTATTCATGGTAAGATCCTAGAAGATTTGTATAACAAACTTGTGAATAGAAAACAAAGAGCACAAGAAGAGGACACAAAGATGAGAGAACATGTAATCAGACAGTTCTATGAAGTTGAGGATGAAGATCATTTGAAGAGAATCTTGAAGCCTCTTGGAACTTTATTGAGAACTAAGAGAAGAACAATTCTTATAATGGCAGGTAAAAATGAGGAAGTACAGAAAGAGACTGAGCAAGCAGTAATGCAAGTTCTTGCAGATATAGTTGCAGGAAAGCATGTTGAATCAGATCCTCAGTAGAAGCAATCAGAGGAACAACATGCAGAGGAAGTTGGTATTGAAGAAGTCCCATCTTCTTCACATATCAATATTAGCAAAGAATCAATGGACATTGAAGGCACCAAAGTGACACTAGAGTCAGATGATGTAGTGTTTTTTGATCTAGCAAACATTGTTGACAATTTGGCTTTAGGAGAGCCAGAGAAGGTTACAAAATCAGAAAAGGATACAAAGGCACAGGAAGCACCAGCTGTATCATAATCAATTCCAGCAGAGCAGACAGTTAAAGGTAAACAAATTTTGACAGAGGTCACTACCTCTAGTGCACCTTCTATACCAGTTGAAGACATTAGCACACCTAATAGTAAGAAGAGACAAATTGGTTCAATTTTTGAAGACCTTGGAAAAGAGGTTGAAGATGATGATCAACTTGAGTTCATCACATCTCTTAATAAAATTATTGGAAAGAATAAGAAGGTGAAGGACCTTGAAGGCAAAGTTAGAGTTTTGATAGAGAAACTTCAGAGTGTGATCAGCACTAAGGTATTTGACTCAGATCCACTTGAGAAAGCTAAAATGGTAATGAACTCTTTTGACTCTAAATTTTCTAACTTGAAGGATATTGCTAGAATAAAAGCTCAGGAAGCTTATGAAGCAGAAATGCAACAAAATATAAGTGTAAATATTCGAAATGATATTGGTAATTTGGATGTATGTATAAAGAATTTGAGGAAACATTTTGAGACTGGAAAGAGTTTGTATATACAATGCACAAAATTAGAAATCCTAACAGTTGAAGAAGATAAGAATATCAGAGAGAAGTTAGATGCAATTACAGTTGAGACAAACACCTTGACAAGCCCTAATGTAAAGATAAGTTTTGTGGAGAAGAACATAAGGAAGTTAAATGATGAAATTAGAATGTTAGCAAAGGAGAAGAACAGAAAGATGATCAGGATTAACATCTTGAGAGAGAATGTCTCAATCAAGACCTCAATTATTGAAGACCAAATTGAGGAGTGTCTTTTAGCAAAGACATCTTTTCAGAAGTTTAGCTTTAATTCCCTGCAAGCTTGCCAGATAGCAGCATACAGATTGAGTACCTTACTCAATGTTGCTGAATCCATCAAGAAGATATGGGAGAAAGATTTTGAAACATGGAAGTCAGAGTTTGGTGACTGTGTTGCAAGCCTACCGGCTTTGCAATAGCTGATAACAAGGTATCAAGTTTTTTTAAAATTTTTGTACACCCTATCTTTGTCATTGTTGTCAAAGGGGGAGAGATAGAAGAAAATTGATAAAATGTTGAGGAAGGATACTCATAGGGGGAGCTATTCTATGGATTATAATATTGTATATGTTTTGTATAACATTTGGCCACAATTTTGTGTAAGTGTTTTGAAGTTTTGTTTTCACACTTAGCCAATTTTCCCATATGTTGCCACCAATGACAAAGGGGGAGATTGTTGGAAATTTGGCTAATGTGGATGCATAGATGTTGTCATTATGGAAACATATGATCTCTACTGAGAGCATAGAATATGGAATGCAAGTATGGCAAGTTGAAGGAAGAAATTGTCTAAGTATGGATACAGTTATCCTGACAGAGCACCCGATGAAGATTTAGTTGGCGACATCCACTGGAGCAATATTTTTGTTTGCATAGTTAACTAAAGATTCTACAAAGTATGAGGATACCCCATATCAGTGCGCATAAAGTTTGGAGTAGTACAGATGAAGTTATTCAAAGTTTACCAAAGATAGTTTTGCAGACAGAAAAGTTTTGGAGACAGTATTAGCGAAAGAGTTAAGGGATTATTTTGCTTGTCAAAATAATGACTTAACATTATGAAGGGATGACATCCTAGATGTTTACCCTTGGATAAAGATTTTGGAAGTTGACCATATTAAGTTATTAGCTCTAATAACTCATATATTAGGCATACTTGAAATGTAATGAGTATGATGTTTTTTTGTAAAAAGAAAGAAAAGGATAACTGGTGAAAGTTGTATATTGTGATAGCAGTAAAGGCTATTGATGTGAAGTTGTAAGCAATACCATATTATAGTCAGAAAAATTTTGTATTACCTGTTTGGGCAGTGAGCTCAGCTGGTGATCAGGTTTTGTAATCTAACTCCTAACAGGGTTAAGGCTTCTAACAAGGCCTAAAGTCCTTTAACCAGGACAAATCTACTATACATTGTAAACAAACTCTTAACAGGGTCCAATATCCCTAACAGGATACTTTTGATTAGTGATCTTTGTGGGTACCATCCCCACCAGGGTTTTCCCTTGGCCAGGGTTTCCTCGAGAACATATCATGTGTTATGAGTTCTTTCTATTTACTGCTATGTCTGTTAATTAGCTTGATAATCTTTGTATGCACTAAAGTAATCTGTTATATCCATAATTGGGCAAAAGTAAAAGTTTGTGAAATGCTGATTCACCCCCCCCTCTCAGTATTTCCTATTTCTAACAGGGAGATCTTTCTTGAGACATTGAGAGCCTGATACTTGTCAGAGCATTTCAGATAGTGTCGCATAGACGAGTTCCATGACCTCCAGTAGAGAGGTATGACTGTGGCACAGTACAAGAGCAAGTTTCTCTAGCTCCTTCCCTACGTGGATTATATGAAGGATAAGAAGCTCCAGGTCAACTACTTTATCAAAGGGTTGAACCATGCTATATCAAACAGAGTACGGTTGGTACCCATGGGATATTTCCGTTATACCATTGAGAGAGCCATGGTTGCAGAGGAGATCCATAATCGGTCACAGAACCATAATTCCATGCCACAAGCTTCTGGTTTCTAGAGATCCCAATGGAAAGGGAATCAAAAGCACTCATCAGGATCATTCAAGGAACCTCATCTGCAACAACAACAGTCTCAACAGAGTCAGAGATAGAGACCTCCAAAGGGACAGCGGGGCTCTAAGCCCAAGCAGTGGAATTCATAGGGTCCTTGGTGAGATCAAAAATCTTAGTCACAGTATGCACCGCCACCTAAGACTAATCAGTCTTCCAGAGGTGGATTCAGTGGGTCTAGTATGATAGGTGGACAACAACAATCTAGATCTTAGGGGATCCAGATTTAGGCTAGAGGCCCATGTTACACTTGTTGTGCTATGGAGCACATTTCTAGGCATTGTCCATTAGGACATCCAGTAGGTAGTCAGAGAGAAGAATCTTCAGAGCCTACGATGGGAGACATGGGTAGATCTCATCGAGTGTTTGCAGTGGTTGATAACCATCAGGTTGAGCATCAAGCCATGGTTATTGAGGTTGCAGGTGTGATTGGAGGTATTAGTATTTCTATTATGTTTGACTTAGGAGATACCGATTCTTTCATTACTCCATTTGTAGTGGAGCATTGCAGGCTAGTGGCAGCTAGGCAGGATGTGAGTTGGGAGGTTGATTTAGCCTCAAGTTCTAGGGTGTCTGTTAGTTCTTTGGTAAGAGGATGTTAGATTCAGATTGGTGACTTGACCACCATAGCTGACCTACATATCAAACCACTTGGATCCTATGATGTTGTCATTGGCATGGATTAGCTTTATGATTGGCTTTATGCCCACAGTGCCAAGATGGATTGTAGGCATAAGAAGATTGAGTTTGTAGATGATTTTGGTGTGCCTTCAATTATCTCAGGAGTTCAGAGACCTATATCTCTTCATATGATTTCCACTATGCAGCTTAAGTAGTGCATACGTAAGGGATGTAAGTCATTTTCCATCACCATCAGTGATTCAGAGGAGGAGGTTGAGAAGGAGCCTTCCCTTGATGACCATCCTATCTTATAGGAGTTTGTAGATGTATTCCCATCAAAGCTACCTCATATGCCACCACCTAGAGTGGTGGATTTTCATATTGATCTTGTGCCAAGAGCAAAGCCATTATCTTGAGCACCATACTGGATGACTACCAATGAGCTTAATGAGCTCAAGATTTAGTTAGAAGAGCTCTTGGAGAAAGGGCACATTCATCCTAGTGTATCACCTTGTGGTGCACCTATTATCTTCATTAAGAAGAAGGATGGATCTCTTAGGTTGTGTAGGGATTATCGATAGTTTAATAAGGTGAACATCAAAAATCTGTATCCACTTCCTAGGATCGATGACTTGTTTGATCAGCTTCAGGGTGCCTGCATGTTTTCTAAGATTCACTTAAAGTTGGGGTACCATCAGTTGAGGATTATGGAGAGTAATATCCATAAGACTGCATTCTACACTTGCTATGGTCATTATGAGTTCACAGTGGTCCCTTTTGGACTAATGAAGGCTATAGCCATGTTCATGATTCTCATGAATGGAGTGTTCTGCGCTTTCTTGCATAAATTTGTAGTAGTATTCCTGGATGATATTTTGATCTACTCTCATGATGAGCATGAGCATGAGGAGCATTTGAGGTAGGTATTGCAGTCTTTGAGGGACAATCAATTGTTCACCAGTTTGTTGAAGTGTGCCTTCTTCATATCCGAGGTTCATTATCTTGGTCATGTGATATCAGGAGATGGGATTGATGTTGACCCATCTAAGATTAGAGAGATTATGGATTGGCTAGCACCTACCAGTGTAACCAAGGTCATGAGTTTCATGGGACTTGCCAGTTATTATAGATGATTTGTCGAGGGATTCTCTAGAGTGGCTCATCCTATCACTTCCCTCTAGAGAAAGGGGAAGAAGTTTGAGTGGGCAAAGAAGTGTAAAAAATCTTTCCAGGAGCTCAAGAGAGCACTCACTAGTGTACCTATTCTTGCAATACTAGATCCTTTAGCAAAGTTTATGGTTTGCACAGATGCATCTTTGGATGGTATAGGAGCAGTCCTTATGCAGGGAGGTTGAGCTATAGCCTATGAGTCTAGGAAAATCAAGACTCACAAGCTCAACTATCCTACCCATGACCTCGAGCTCACAATAGTAGTGCATGCTTTGGTGAGATGGAGACATTTTCTTTTGGGTAATAGATTAGAGCTTCACTCAAATCATCAGAGTTTTTAGTACATTTTCACTCAGCCGAATCTCAACACTAGGTAGAGGAGATGGATGAAGTTCCTTTGTGAGTATGATTTTGAGGTTCACTACATCAAGGGTAAGGACAATGAAGTTGTAGATGCTTTGAGTAGGAGACGTCATGAGATTTCATCTATGTCTTCTAGCATAGACTTGAGAGGACACATTTTGCAGCACTTTCTTGAGGATGGGTTCTATTCGGAGGTTTGTCAGATGGTTCAGTCGCAGAGACCCCTTGAGGGGAAGTTCTTAGATTATACCCTAGAGTCAGATGGACTTCTCTATCATAGAGGATGTATTTATGTACCATCTTCCGATGGGTTGCATGACTTCATTATTCTTGAGGCTTATAGTGCTCCTTATGTAGCACACCCCGGAGTCAAGAAGTTACATGCAAATTTGAGGCAACTTTACCATTGGCCAAGTATGAGATTGCACATTGTAGAGATTGTGGCTAGATGTTTAGAGTGCTAGAGAGTTAAGGTAGAGCACCACCATCTAGGTGGGCTTCTTCAGCTACATGAGGTACCTGAGTGGAAGTGGGATATCATATCCATGGACCTTGTTGTTGGTCTTCCTATGTCTTCTTGTTGCCGTGATACTATTATGGTGACAGTGGATAGGTTGACTAAGGTAGCCCAGTTTTCATCCATTCATACTACTTTAATAGCACCTGCAATGGCATAGGTCTTCTTATAGGATATTGTCAGACTTCATGGCATTCCTTGTAAGATTATATCTAATAGAGATTCTCTTTTCACATCATGCTTTTGGAGGGAGTTACAGTCAGCATTGACCACCAGGCTCAATTTCAACACAACTTATCACCCTAAGACAGATAGTCAGACCAAGAGGGTTAATCAAGTATTGGACAATATGCTTTGTATGTATGTGATGGATCACCAGACCAGGTTAGAGGAGTACTTGCACTTGGTGGAATTTTCCTATAATAATGGGCATCATTCATCTTTGGGTATGCCACCTTACCAGGCCTTGTATGGTAGACCTTGCAAGACTCCCTTGAGTTGGGCTAGAATTGAGGATAGAGTGGCTATGGGACCATAGTTGGTCAAGGAGATGGAGCAATAGGTAGACTTGATCAGGCAACATCTTAGAGAGGCTTAGGATAGACACAAGAAGTATGTGGATGCAAAGAGGACTGATCGTGTCTATATGGTTGGAGATAAAGTCTTCTTGAGAGTGCGACTGCATAAGAGCCGAATCTATTTTAGAAAGGGTCCTAAGCTCACACCTCATTTTGTTGGTCCTTTCAAGATCTTAGAGAGGATAGGCCCAGTTGCATATCGACTAGCTCTGCCACCTAACCTATCGTGTATCCACGATGTATTTCATGTTTTTGCTTTGAGGAAGTATATCTATGATGAGACTGACATTATTGATTGGGATGCTTTATAGGTGGAGTTGGATGGACAGCTAGCATTGGAGCCCATACATATTTTGGCCCATAGGATGCTGGCCCTTAGAGGTCAAGAGATGGACCAAGTTAGGGTCTAGTGAGATTGCTATGATGAGGTTATGACATCATGGGAGGATGCAACACACATGAGAGCACAGTATCCCCACCTTTTTTATGAACTCCAGGAGGAATTTCATGCCTAGAGGGGAAGGATGTGAGGCCTCACCCTGTGACATCATTTCATAGCAGATTATTTTCCATCTTTGGACTCATGTTGACACTTTATTTTATCATGTTGGAATATTTGGACAGAGACATTATATTATGATATAATGTGATGACTTGTGATTATGTGATGATGATATAGGACTTTTACTTTCATGCTATTTATTAGGTCATGAGCATAGTAACTGTTAAATCCTTGATTTATGTATGATACTTTGATGTTACATTCATTTTAGGGAAATTTGTGAGAAATGATCATGATTATTATGTTAGGTAAATTAACATGTATCATTTTATTCTTTACTTTATATGCTTTAGAAATGCTATGTTGAAAATGATGAGAATTATTATGAAATGCAGTTACAAATTTATAATGTTAAGAATGTGATTTTTAGATGTATTCTATTTACACACACACACACACACACATATATATATATATATATATATATATGATATTTGACATTTCATGAGCTACTGATATTTTGTCAAGTGTGCAGGTAAGACCATGGATATGTCGGGGGAAATTAAAAATGGATATTTGTAAAATCATGTTAAGCCAAGGTTATCTCCAAGGGGAGAAATTAACCTTGTTGTAAATTGTAATTTTTGTAAAGTTATGCATGAATGTAATTATTGAGTATGTTTATTTTATTTGATTATTTTAAGTCTACTTGGCATGCCATGTGTATTGTGTTGTAATGTGATTTATTTGTGGTGTCAATTCACGCATGTCATGTGAGTTGGCATGCTTGAGTGCTTAATGTGTGTGAGTGGTCTCTATTTTTAGGGGCCATGTGTGGGAATATCTTTCATTTTCGGATTCAATCTTTAGGTGGTCTTTTGAGTGGATTTTAATGACCATTTATGGTAGTAGAGGTTAAAAATAGGCTACCCCATAGTGGTGCCATATGTTGGGGTCAAATTTTGACCATTATGATGCATTTAGACTATTTTTGCCCTTCCAAAAGATGTTCTTTTGAAAAGTGACGAAATTGGAAGAGGCATGTCAAGCCCACTCTCCATTTGAATTTTGAATTTGAATTTCCCTCTTTTGTTTGAAAGGTTAGGGTTTGTCTTCTTAAGGAGATGGAGGGAAAATTGGTGGGTAATTTCCCACTCTCCAAGTTTTGGAGGCTTGAGAGTTGGTGAGATTGTGAATCTTGTTTTTGGACTTTTGGAAGATTTTGGTTGTTGCAGCAAAGGAGGAGACTAGTTAGAGAAAGCTCCTCTTAACCCTCTTTCCATTAACTTGGATCAAGGTTGGATCTTGAATTCTCTTGTCCTTATCTCTATGTGTATATTTTTTACTTTTCTTATATTGTGTGAATGATAGTTCTATATGTAAAATTCATGGCTTCTTGTCCTTGCATGTATGTGTATCTTCATTTCTTGTTGTATTGTTTTCTTTGGGGTGTGCAAGGCCAAGCTCACCCTTGGGAGGGAAGAGAGCCTTGATGGGTGAAGGGAAACAGTTGGGACTACTCTTCTAGTGTAGAGTCCTTCCTCAAGGAGGAAGGGGATAAGACATGGATGTATGGGCATACATGTTACCATCTTGTGTATATTGCTATTGGGGGACATAAGGGAGTTGATCTTGTATGGAATGTGAAGGGTGATGGTTGTATCATTGGCCTTGTGAAGGCAATTTGAGCAGATTTTAAAGCCTTGTTGAAGGCTGGTTTATTCTTGTATTTTGGTAGTCTCCTAGCTGAGTAGCTTCCACCTTCACCCCTACTTTGGGTCCAAGGTGACTCATGTGCTAGCCTTGGGAAAGGGAATTTGATGTTTAAGTTTTGTTGCTATTTTTGTTTGTATATGTGTTTATGTATGCATGTTCAAACCCCTATCCATCTTTATTTCCTCTAGCTCGGGGGTGGCCATGAAATGGCCTAGGTTGGAAGGTGAGCCTCCATGGTCTGTTTGTTTTGTCTTGCAGATTTCAAAGGACACATCTCTCTGGTTTTCATGGAGTTAGATGAAAATTCTGGATACATATCTTCTAGTTGTTATTTGAGCTTGTTCGGCTTTGAGCCCTTGTGAAAATTGTTGTAAACATGGCTATGTAAAAAAAGCCTAGCATTTGAAATTCTTGTAAAATATAGTAGATTACTTTATTTTTCTCCTATCTATTGAACTAAAATATTTTATGTGAAAGAAGCTTGATTTATCCTTATATTGAAATTGACATGTTAGTAATGTTGTTTAGAGTTAGAGGGAATCATTGTAAATGCCTAGATGCTGAAAGAAATGTTAACTCATTTTTAGTTATAAATTCAAAGGCCTATTCATGTATTTCATTTAAGTTTCATGTCATAAAGAAAAGATTTATTCTCATTTTATGAATGTTTCAAATAAATTAATGTCCAATCATTTGATTGTTTGGTTTAGGAAGAATGGTTTTATCTTTCATTCTTAAATGATAATATTAAATTTGTATCTTGGGTTAATTTCATATTGTGTGCATAATTGAAAGAAAATAGATTAACATAAACTTGATGAAGTGGTTAATCCTTTAATGATTTGATATAAAACAAACCTAAATGTTATTATATTTCTGAATACATTAACTTATAGATATATTTATTTTTATGTAGAAAGCTCTCTTAATTTTGTTATTTACATTCCATAGTTCACATTATTTTGTTTTGGTAATCATAATTATTGTATATATATACTTAGCTGTATATATATACCTTAATACTTTTCATATTATATCTTGGAATTCATATTAATATATATATATATATATATATATATATATATATATATAATTTTTTTTCTATATATACATATATATATTAATACCTTCTTTTTATTAAATTTGATACTCGCATTAAAACATTTATATAATATGCTATACAGATGTATTAATGCGATACCCAATGCATTTAAACCAAACTTTACTGTAGCAGTAATATTATTGAATGAAATTTCACATTGAATGACATATACTGCAGACTTTTTACTATTATGTTTTTGTATGGCAAACCTTCTACACTGTATGCATTGAAAACTCTATAACCTGTAGATTTGCAATATCGAAACTTAGTAATGCGAAACCCTGCAGCGAGTTTGGATTAATAAAATAAACCATTTAACATAAAGTATAGAGTAATTGTATTGTTAGCATTGGAAATCCTAACGTCGGGTTTAAGCCGAGTAGTGTGGATGCACTTTCATATGTGGTACTAGCTACTGCGAAAAGTGGCATCACCACTGGCGGTAGCGACTAAGGCCTCTGCAACAATGGTGGTGCCACTGTCACGAGCGGTCATGCCATTGTGTGCAGTGCCCAAGCATTGCCACCCTTGCCTCTCATTCTCAGATTATCACCTTTGGAGTTGGGTCAGAGGTCGGCCGTGAGCCATTGGTGCTCCCTCCGCTTGTCCTGACTTTCTAAAACCTTCTTTTCGTTGTTACATTTCCCATATTTAAAATGTAGATCCTCCCATATGCATTCGGTAGGAAACAAAGGAATTATTTTAGGATGAGACTAAAACTTATATAATAAAGCTTAAATATTTCCTTTGATTCATTTATTTATATCTCTGCTATTCGATTAGCTCTTTAAGAACTCATCTTGTGGTACCAAACATAGATTTTAGAGTTTTATTTTCATCCTGTAAACCGAATAGAGAAAAATATAAATTTTAGCCTGGACAGAAGGTAAAACAATATTTATGCTTGGATCTACAATCTTATGTAAACTAGATCCTAGCTTGCCTGTTCGTAGTCTTCAGTGAAGAATTAGCACAGAGTATAGCGATACATTTTTACACCTTGGCTTATTCTGTTCTTGTGCTTCCTTCCTACGAAACCCAGAATGAAGCATTTAGGGTTGGGCCAAGTCTTATCTTGAGCCAAACCCTAAATTCAGATTAAGGATAGTTTTGGCCACTTGGGCTATTAGTCACTTTATTTTATTTTATTTTAATATTTCTACCTTTTTAGATTTCCTTTTCTATAGGGAGATGAAATGTCTTGGAAAATTTTATTTTATCATATTCTAATCCTAGGACCATGATCTATGTGAAATAATTTATGGTCAATTTTCGCACCAAGCTATTCTCCACCCTCGATTATTTTATATTAAAGTTACTTTTGTCTCTAGATTTCTTTTTCAAGTTCCCCATTATTAGGGATTCGTTTTGATTTTGGTTAAGGAGTCATTTAGACTTTTAATTTCAATCTTTTATTTTATTTATTTGTTTTGCGGGTGAAGTTAAATGGATCCTTCTATTTAATTATTCATTATTGAGTTATGTGGATGAATCTTTTATTTATATATTTTCACATTTTGGTAACTTAGATTTTCAAATTAATAATTCTTTATTGATTTTTAAATGGGGACATTATTATAATGTTTTAAATTGACCCAAGTCACACGTTATTATTATAAAATTTACAAAGGGAATTTTAATCTTAATTTGTTTAAATTTAGTATTATTATCTTGCTAATTATTGAGTAATTTGAGTTGGGGTTCTCCCTCGTAGTCTCTTAATGATTAACGCTAGTTAGTGAATCCCTCAGCCTAGTGCACCGATGAGTTAGTGAATGTTGAAAAGCCAGTGCATGCCTCAAATTTCCTTAAGAGCTAAGTGCATAGGTTGATGTTTTGATCTAACATTTCTGTTTCAACCTTGTAGTATGAGTCCTTTCAAAACAAATTGTTGTGTGTGTTTTGCCCTAATTTTGGGCATGGCATTTTGGTATCAAAGCATAGTTTCAACTCTAGGAACTTAAACCCATTGTGTTTTTGACTTATGTCTTGTCTTTCACTTGTGTAGGATGCCTCTAGTTACACATAGGGGTCATCATCATGGGCGAGATGCTAGGGATGCTAGTGAGGTTTCAATGGATGCTGAGCAGCCAATAGAGGGTGTAGGTGACGAGCCAGAACTACCTCCAAGATAGCCACCAAAACCTAATCAGGATATTCTGAATGCCCTTCATAATATTGTCAGTATCATTCTAGATAGATTGCCACTAGGGGGGTCAGTAGAATGAGGCCCAAGAGAGGAGTAGGAGCCCTCCTTCCAGACAGGTTGAGGGACATGCATATTTAGAGGATGAGTCAGTACATATGCTAGAACCACCACCACCACCACCTAAGATAGTGCATAGATCACCCTGTGACATAGGGGATAAGATCAAAGAGCTCCTACACCTTCAGCCACCACCCTTTTTGAGATCTACAAATGGGACAGAGGTAGAGGCATGGCTTTTGAGCCTTGAGCACTGCTTTGGGTTGCACCCTTATGAGAGCAACCTGAAGGCACATTTGGCAATACATATGCTTAGAGGTAATGCCTCTACTTGGTGGAGACAGGAGGAATATAAACAACATTTGACATTAGACACCCTCACATGGGAGATCTTTCTTGAGAGATTGAGAGCCTGATACATGTCAGAGCATTTCAGATAGTGTCGCATAGATGAGTTCCATGACCTCCAGTAGAGAGGTATGACTGTGGCACAGTACGAGAGCAAGTTTCTTGAGCTCCTTCCCTATGTGGATTATATGAAGGATGAGAAATTCAATGTCAACCACTTTATCAAAGGGTTGAACCATGCTATATCAGATAGAGTATGGTTGGTACCTCTGGGAGATTTGCATTATATTAATTAGAGAGCCATGGTTGCAGAGGAGATCCATAATCAGTCACAGAACCATAATTCCACGCCATAGATTTCTAGTTTCTAGAGATCCCACTGGAAAGGGAATCAAAAGCACTCATTAGGATCATTCAGGGCACCTCAGCAGCAACAACAGTAGTCTCAATAGAGTCAGAGACAGAGACCTCCACAAGGATAGCAGGCCTCTAAGTCAAAGTAGTGGAATTGATAGGGTCCTCAACGAGATCAGAAAGCTCAGTCATAGTATGCACTGCCACCTAAGACTCATCAGTCTTCCAAAGGTGGATTTAGTGGGTCTAGTATGACAGGTGGACAACAATAGTCTAGATCTTAGGGGATCCAGATTTAGGCTAGAGGCCCATGTTACACTTGTGGTGCTATGGGGCACATTGCTAGGGATTTTCCATTAGGGTATCCAACAGGTAGTCAAAGAGAAACAACTTCAGAGCCTATGGTTGGAGACATGGGAAAATCTCATTGAGTGTTTGTAGTAGTTGATAACCGTCAGGCTGAGCATCAGGCCATGGTTATTGAGGCTGCAAGTATGATTAGAGGCATTAGTATTTCTATTCTATTTGACTCGGGAGCTACTGATTCTTTCATTACTCCATTTATAGTGGAGCATTGTGGGCTAGTGGTAGCTAGGTAGGATGTGAGTTAGGAGGTTGAGTTAGCCTCAGGTGCTAGGGTGTCAGTTAGTTATTTGGTGAGAGGATGTTAGATTCAGATTGGTGACTTGACCACCATATCTGACATACGTATCAAACCACTTGGATCCTATGATGTTGTCCTTG